>CM041026.1:21119221-21506721 GCA_022984855.1 Dimocarpus longan
TATAACAGTGTTTTAGTATTTATGTTAGTGACATCATTATATGACAATAGTTTGAGTAAACTCAAGATATGATATTGTCAAAAATTTTCATGTATCTTATTGCAACAGGTCATTGGCAGTTGTGCTGTAAAAGTTTATGTTGTTTAAGTAAAAGGTTAATTTAATTTAAAATTCAATTTTTAAAATTTGAATTTAAACAAAAAATGTGTCTGTCTATTCATATATACCCATTCAGTAAAGTTGTATATATTCATAGGTATCTATTCTATAGAGTTGTGTTTGCTCATAGGCACCTATTCAACATTTATAAATTGCAAATCATTTTTGTCATTTGTAGAGAATTTTTTATTTTTATGCATTAATTACAAAACTAAGAAACACATCGAAATTTTACGAAATTCAAAATATTCAATGCTTGATTTCTGAATTTAACAGAGTATCCTGGAAGATAGTTGCTCAAAATTCTATAAGCACTAGAGTAAAAGGCAATTACTGTCTTTAGACCATTACGGTTCTACAAGACTCTATTATTTCATATTTTAATTTCATCATCTTGGTACATTTTTTCTTTCCTATAGTTTAATTATTATTATTTTTGTTTTGTTTTATTTGAAATTGTTTCATTGTAGTATAAACAATTTCTATAATAAAATTATTCTGCTTTATTTCAAAAAAATATATATATATTCTGCTTTGGTATTTACTTTCATTCTCTATTTGTTATTGTTCTGAATGTTGATTCACTAACAATCCTAAGACATTATTATATGGACCAACAATTTTTTTGGGGTAAGAATCCTTATGCCGAGCAATCATCCATAATATTCATCTTGTTTTCACTCTCTCAAAACAAAAAAACTCTCTCCCCTTTCCTCTAAAACCCTCCCGTTTCCACTCTCCCCTACCGGAGAGGGGTTTTTCCTTTTCTCCGGTAGGCTCCTGGTCTTTCCTTTCTACAGTTATCCCTCCAGATCTGGTATCAGCTTTGTGGGGGCTTTTTGTCCACCTTTTATGGTGGTGGATCTCCACCAGTTATGGTGGTTTTTGGTGGTTCATCTCTCTCTGTTATCTTCTTTCTTTCTTTTCAGGGTTTTCTTTCTCGAGTTGGACCTGGGTTTGGTGACTTGGGTTCAGATCTGGAAGCATGGAAACCATATGAAGCAAATCTGGAGGCTTTTGGTCCAGATCTAGAAGCTTTTGGATTTCACCAGGAACTTTTCAACAGATTATTCAGTTGTCCATTTGAAAACATCTTTCATGGAGGAGGAGAAGTTGAAGAACGAGCCAGGAATTCTTCCTTTCAGAGCTCTAATCTGGAGTGCCCTGCATAGAGAGACCATGAAGAGGTTTCTTCTGGAGCACTTTTTTTCTCCCTGTTCTTTTAGGGTTTCAATGATGTTTTTTTATTGGGATGATAATTTCTTTGTATTGTTCTTGATTATACCTCTGGCCATGTTCTCCTTTGAGGATTGTTGTTGGTTTTCTGCCAGTGAAAGTTGTATTGCTTTTGTTTAATGAAATTTCTTTTATTTCAAAAAAAAAAAAAAAAAAAAGAATCCTTATGCCGAGAAGCCTAAGAAATTCAAAGGAGTGGATTTTTTAAGATGGCAACAGAAGATGTTATTATTCTTAACAACGATGAATTTGACATATGTTATCAAGGAAGATGCCTCAAAAACAGGAGATAATCCATCAAAGGAGGTTTTGAGTGCCCTAGATGTACGAACTCATTCTGAATTTTGTTGTAGAAATTATATCCTTAACGGTTTGGATGATACACATTATGATATTGTGGGAATCTCTTGAGAAAAAAATACATTGAAGATGCCGGTTCAAAGAAATTTGTAATTGACAAATTTTTAAAATTTAACATGATTGATTCTAAGTCTGTGATTAAACATGTTGAAAAATCGTAGATTCTTATTCATGAACTGCATCTTAAAGATTGTTCAATCAATAAGCTATTTCAAGTGAGTGCTATCATAGAAAAATTACCTCATTCTTGAAATAATTTCAAGATATATCTCAAGCACTAAAAAAGAGAGATGTCTGTTGAAGACTTAATCTTAAGGTTTCGGGTTGAAGAGGATCATAGGAAGAGTGATAAGTTTGATGCTACATCTTTCTAGGAAAATGCTAACCATGCAGAAGAAAAAATGACAAAGCTAAAAAGCCAATTCCAAAATAAAAAGGCAAATAAAAAGGCTGTTGTCCATGCATCAAAGAGAAAGAATTTTAAGAAAATTAATGGCTCAAGTTGGCTGTGTGGAAAAGTCAAACACAAGCCTCAAGATTGACACCATAAGAAAAATTCCAATACTGTCCAATCCAACAACAAAAATTAGGCTAATTTCATGAAGATAGATGATAATCTTACTGTTGTTTTTTCTAAGACAAATATGGTTTCAAACAATAAGAATAGGTGAATTGATATGGGTGCAACAAAGCATATATATGGGACCGAAATATGTTTTCAGAATATCAAGAAGTCTCAAATGAAGGAAAATTGTATATGGTAATGATTCTAAGGCAGATGTGATTGGCAAGAGCAAAGTATTGCTGAAATTTACTTTTGGAAAAATGCTTACAATGTTGGATGTGTTTCATGTCCTCGACATGAGGAAAAATTTAGTTTTTGGTCTTATCCTTAATGATAAGGGATTTAAACTTATCTTTGAACCACACAAATTTATGCTAACTAAGAGAGGAATGTATGTAGGTAAAGGCTATTTGGCTAAAGAATTTAAACTGAATGTACTTACGATTAATAATAAGAAGAATAATGATTTTGTTTATTTTTGTGACTTTTTAATTTATGGCATGCTAGATTATGACACGTAAATTTTCGTTTTCTTTATAGAATGGTTAATTTAGGATTGCTTTCACAGTTTGCAATTGATTTTAATAAAAAAATGTGAAACATATTCGAAATCCAAATTTGCAAAACAAACTTTCAAATTAGTTTTGGATAGATCAATTGAATTACTTTGTTTAATTCACACTGATCTATGCGACTTTAAATCTACACCTACATACTGATTTATGTGTAAGAAAACGAATAAATCTCCTTATGAAATGTGGAAAGTTAGATTACCATCATACTTAATTTTGATAGTTTGAGGTTGTCTTGCAAAAGTTCAAGTTTCTTTACCAAAGAGAATTCAACTTGGACAAAAAACTATTGATTGTGTATTTATTGGATATGCAAACAATAATGTTGCGTATAAGTTTTTATTGTGAAATATGAAATTCTATAAATACATGTGAATACAATATTAAAATAAGTTGATACTGATTTTTTTTTGAAGAAATATTTCCATTCAAAGAAAAGTTAATTGATTCTAATAAAAAGAGAACTTATGATGAAGTTCAAGCATAATTTTTTTCAAGAAATCAAGAAGAAAATGAACCAAGAAGAAGTAAAAAGGCAAAAATTCCAAAGATTTTTTTATCCTGATTTCATTTCTTTCCTTACAGAAAATGAACCTCAAACTTGAAATATTAGAATCAGTTGATGTTGAATTTTTTTGAAGAAATATTTCCATTCAAGGAAAAGTTAAGTCATTCTAATAAAAAGAGAATTTATGATGAAGTTCAAGTAGAATCTTCTTCAAGAAATCAAGAAGAAATTTTAGAACCAAAAGAAGTAAAAGGGCGAAAATTCTAAAGAATTTTGGCATGATTTCATTTCTCTGTTTACAAAAATGAACCTCAAACTTACAAAAAAGCTATTGCTTCTTTTGAAGTTACTTTTTGGAAAGAAGTTATTAAAATAAAGTTGATTCTATATTGCAAAATCATACTTCAAAATTGGTTAATTTACCACCCTGTAATAAACCAATTGAATACAAATAGATTTTCAAAAAGAAATTAAAGGTAGATGGAACTATTGATAAATATAAAGCTTGATTAATAGCTGAAGGATATCACCAAAAAGAGCGACAGAATTATTTTGATACTTATTCTCTAGTATCTCAAATTACCTCAATCAGAATGTTAATTGTCATAGCTTAGGAATTTAGAGATACATCCATTGGATGTAAAAATCGCATTTTTGAATGGAGAAGTAGAAGAAGAAATTTATATAGAACAACATGAGGGGTTCATAGTTAAAGGTCTAGAGAAAAAAGTGTGTAGACTTGTTAGATTCTTGTATGGACTTAATCAAGCTCCGAAGCAATGACATGAGAAATTTGATCACACAATGATAATAAATGGTTTCAAAATTAATGAATGTGATAAGTGTGTGTATGTGAAAAGTAATAATATATCTCATGTTATAATTTGCTTATATGTTGATATCATACTGATCTTGGGATCTAATAAAAAAGTAGTCGATAACACCAAACAAATGTTGAAATCTAAGTTTAATACGAAGGACATAAGTATAGTTGATGTCATTCTTGGAATTCAAATTAAAAGATATAGTGAATGTTATGTTGTTACACAATCTCACTATGTAGAAAAGGTGTTAAAAAAGTTTGGTCACTTTGACTGCAAACTATTGCTACTTCATATGATATGAGTATTAAATTAAAGAAACATACTAGTGATACAATCTAAATATTTATAAATCATTGGGAGTCTCATGTATTTAATGAATTATACTAGGCTTGATATAGCTTATTTTATAAGTAGACCTAGTAGATATATAAGTAATCCTGAAAAAGAACACTAGCATACACTCGTAAGAGTATTAAAATATTTAAAGTATGCTCAATCTTATAGTTTGCACTACACAAAATATCCACCAATGTTAGAAGGATATATTGATGCAAATTAGATTTCAGATATTATAAAAACAAAGTCCACTAATGGATATGTGTTTACTCTAGGAGGAGCAACGATCTAATGGAAATCCTCTAAACAAATGTGAATAGCGAGATCTACGATGGAATATGAGTTTATTACACTTGATAATATTGCTAAAGAAGCATAATGATTGCGTAATTTCTTAAAGGATGTTCCACCTTGGCCTAAGCCTGTGACAACTATCTGCATACATTGTGATAATATAGCTGCACTAATGAGAGCTAAAAGCAACATATACAATGGTAAATCAAGACACATTAGGCGTAGGCATAATAAAATTAAACAATTGCTCTTTAATGGAATTATCTACATTGATTATGTAAAATTAAAAAAAAAAAAAAAATTAGCGAATTTGTTGATGAAAGGTCTACCAAGAGAGCAAATAAATTATATGTCAAAGGGAATTGGTCTTAAGCCAATTGAACAATGAATGAAACTGGGCAGAAACCTAACTTAACTAATTGGAGATTCTATGGTCTAAGTTCAATAGGAAAACTAGTTTGATTTAATTCAAGATTGAACACACATTGACCTATTCCTATTTAAAGGTGTGTTGTCTGCAGAAGTGAATAGGGTATGGTAATCCATTTAATGACATTAATCACTTGTTAATGTCAACTATATAGGAGTAATATAGGGTAGCATTTATGAGAATGTGACTGAATTCTCTAAAGATCCAATGAATCCGGGATTTGTTTAGGACTAAAACGAATACCACTGTACGAATTTGAAGTGTGTCAAAATTGACTTGTATGTGATATGTTGTCTAGTTCTTCAATAGTTGTGAACAATTTAATACTTTTATATCCATTATGTCACTCAGGAGTTCTGATGTATTTACACTAAGGGAAGTTCAAGTTTAGAAGACACTTACCTTGATGCAATTCATATATTGTTTTCTTAGTTAAATTTGTATTAACTTATAAAGTGTGTATTATATTATAAGTTAGTGAAAGTTTTGTTTATAAAATATGTGAAAATTTATAAAAATCTATAAAAGTTTATGAAAGTCTTTTGAAAAAAAGTTTATAAAAATCTGTAAGAATCTTTTATGAATCTGTAAAGTTATTAGAAGTTTATGAAATTCTATAAAAGTCATTTACTTAAAAATGTCTATAAAAGTATTTTAAAATCATGAATGAATACATGCCCCTAAATGTAATCTGCCTTTTACTCAAATGTGGGGTACTATTGTAAAAGTTTATGTTGTTTGAGTAAAAGGTTAATTTAATATAAAATTTAATTTTTAAAATTTGAATTTAAACTAAAATGTTGTTTTTTCAGTAGTATGCAATAAAGAGGGAAGAATTCTTGCCCAGACTTAATTTTGTGTATTAAATGTTTTTTTTTTCCCTCAAGTTTATTTTCATACTTATTTGGTGAAAAAAAAAATAGTCTTTTTTAATGAATATCATTTTATTAATTTTTACTTTCCTTTTATAAAAATATATTTTTTGGAATTATCACTGATTTTTTTGTTGTTGATTTTAAAGTATACTCTTTTATTTATTAGAGATATTAATTGACCAAAATATGAATTTATCTCTTGGATGAATTTAGTTATGATAATGACTAGATGTGGTCATATCTATTAAATAAGAATAAAACTCCTATTTTAAAGCTGATCTGATTTTATTTTAGCTATTTTATCTCCAATCAATATGTTTTTATGAGTTAATCTCCTTTTATTTTGTAGATATTCATTGGTAAAAACTTGAACAAGATTTCAGTATGAATCTAGACGGTTTTTGGACTAGATTCGGCCAAGGCTAAAAACTAAGAATTAAATCATTATTTATTAGTAGATTTGTTTTCTCTATGGATGGCAAAATGCGGGTCTGGACCCGTACCAGGTCCAGACCCGCATTGGACCCGTACCAGGCCCAGACCCGCATTGGACCCTCAAATTTATTTCAGGGTCCATACCCTACCCAGACCCGACCCGTATATTTTACGGGTATATTACAGATCCGCATTAGACCCAAATTGAGCGGGTCAGACCCAATGTTGACTGGGTCAGACCCGATGTTGACCGAGTCGACCCGATAAAAATTTGGGTTGATCCGAATTTTTTTTTTAAAAAAAAAATCCGAAAATTTTCCAAAATTTTTACAACCTATCAAAATAAACGTGGATCTAAGATTTCAACCTGATTTTTTTTAAAAAAAATATAAAAATTAATTTTTTCTGTTAAAACAGATTAAACTAGTTTAACTTCACATAATTTATTATATAATCATTCTTGTTAATTTTTACAAAAAAAATGACACAATTAAAATTAAACAAAAAATAACATTAAAAGTTTAAATTTATCTTTAATTTACATCCCAAAATAAAACAATTTATGAATATAAATGTAAAAAATAAAATTAAGATGATGATGGCTCTTCTTCATCTTGCTTATGATATATTTCTTCTTCCGGAATGCCACCTAATAGAACAAATCAAGTAAAAAATTAAAAATTAAATTAAAGATTAAGAATAATATGCATAATGTAAAGATTAAGAATAATATGATGACTCAATACACGAATAAATCTCATAATTCGACTATGCAACACCCATGATTTGTCAATAAAATGCATAGTCACAACCATATATCCCATTTTTGTGTTTGATGTCCACATATCCGTAGTAATTGCAATTCTACCATCCAAACTATCTAACAACTTCAATGTATTCTCCCTCTCACTATTGTATATCTTAAAAATCTCATTTTTCAACGTGTTTCTACTCATTGTTTCGAACCCAGGATGGTAATAACTCATCATTTCCCGAAATCCTGTGTATTCTACAAATCTTAAAGGAAGCTCATGCATGATAACCATTTTTGCTATTTTCTCCCTACCAACACTTGGATCAAACAAAGCAGCTATTTCATCGTTGGCGACTAGATGCTCGTTAAGACATTTTTGGACATGTTTTCTTAAACTAGATGTTACTGACCCTTGACTAGCATTCAATAATTTCCCACAAAAATTACATTTAGCCATCTTAACACCATCAACTTCAACTTTAGATATGTGTGTCCAAACGAATGATGTTTCTCGCTTTCGTTTGGCTATTCTCGGAACACTAGACTCAACATTCTCAACATCATTATCCCCAGTTGAAGTATTCATCTGACTTTCTCCACCACTAGTCATATTGTTTGGCTACTTAATATATTCAAACAATTTAATTAAACCAGATTTAATTAAAAAAAAAAAGGCATCAAGTAAATTTACATCAAGTGATAATAGTTGTACGATATCCACAGCATCCATCATATAAATGTTCTACCTCATGTTGGATCACTTGGGCATAAATTTTTGTCACATGCAAGCACTTAACTGATATTCATTACTTCAACAGTAGTAAAAGTAGTAAAACAGCATGATGGAGGATCATTCAATCATCACAAATGAAAAAGCAAAGTACTGACAGGCCAAACATAGAGGTAAAACTTAAATGGATGAGGTCAGAGTAGCTTTGAGGATAAACATAGAGGTAAGAACTAAGAAAATGCAGCATGTGGCTCAGGTTTAGATTGCCCTTGGGTTAACAATTAAATGCAGAGGAAGGTTGTAATTCACTGAGACCAACAAACAACATACTCATAACAACTCACCTATATCAACATAAGAACTTAAGGGTATTCAAGCAGCTTCCGGACTTGGAAAAGAATCCTAATATCACTTGGACTAAGTTGTCCAAGTGAAACCGGAACAAACATCACAAAAACGTAAAAAAGAATACAACATAACTTTCTTGCAATATTCTTTCTTGCGGGAAAACGAAAATGAAAAGAAGGGCATTACAGGGTGATAGTAGCATAGCTTTCAAACAATATAACTCACAAACCCAACAACAGTACAAGCTCAAACAAAGTGCATATACCGTACAAGTGATAGTAGCATAGCTTTCAACACTCATATGTGAAACAGAACAGCAATTTAAGAGGGAATGACTCATTCTCCGAACACAATCCACCATCAAACAAATCCACTAGAAGATTGAAACTAAGCAACAACAAATACCCAGTAACAACAAACTAAAAATAATCAATCAAAAGTCAAAGTACCTGAGAGAGACGGAGATGACACGGCGATGACACACAGGAGATGACACGGCGACGATGGAGAGAGACGGAGAGGTTCTTGGTCACACAGCAGATGACACGGCGGCGATAGAGAGAGAGTGAGGCGCAGTCGAGCAGAGGAACGACGGCGATGGAGATTTTAAAGAGAGAGAGGCGCTGTCGAACGGCGGCGACGGAGTAGAGAGAGAGAAAGAGTCGAGAGAGTTGAGAGAGAGGATTGTTAGGGTTTTTTATTTGAAAATGAACCGGGTAGGGCGTTTATAAGGAACGGGTATTTTGCGGGTCTAATAGAGACCCGCGAATAGACCCATATCCTACCCTTAATTAAGCGGGTTTTTTAGATCCGGTTCTTTTAAGGATTTTTAAAAAAGCGGTTCGGGTCTATACTCGAACCGCTTCCTTATGGGTATGGACAGGGTCTGCAGACCCTGTCCATTTTGCCATCTCTAGTTTTCTCTAATAAAACACTTTTTTCTGCAGATTTTTTTTTTTTTTTCCCTAGAAAAGAGCTGCACATTTCTTCAAATAAATGGCAAGTTGATCTCTCCAAGTTTTTAAGCAAGCAGTATGCTTGAAGGTGTATGAGAGTTGACTTTTGTAAAACTTTGATCTCTAAGTTGATTTTCAGACTAAGGAAGTGAGTAGCTTTCTAGATTGTTTTAGTAATTGAAGCTTGTCCGGAGGATAAGCTAAAGGGTCTTCGGGGAGAAAGCAGGTGTTAAGCTATTGAAAGAAGTTCAAGAAACAAAAGATTACCAAAGTCAAGTAGAGCTCGCTAAATTGAGTTGGAGAAGCTAGTATAAAGCACATTGCATCAATTGTAAAGAGGGAGTTTTTCATTGAGTTAGTCAATTGGTTTTTGCACTTTCATATCTTTACTAATTAGTTTAATTTCTTTTGGCGTGACTTCATAGATGTAGGTGAAAACAGAATCACGTTAAAAAATAGTTGTCTTCTTTATTATTTAGTTAAACATTTATTTGCTAGTTGTTACAACATCTTAATGCATTCTATTACAACATCATAGATCGGATTGGGGTAGGATCAGTCCACCCAAAACCCAATATGATTTTTTGGTGGGATGCCTCAAACGGGTAGCTACTTTCGCCCCAAATGGACTATGTCCCATTAATTTTGGTTGAATCGGGTATTTTTGCCAGCCCTAGTATTGCCTTACATTCTTTGTGATTTTGCCAACCAATTCATTATTTATTTATTTGTTAAGAGTAGTTCTTATCAGATGACATAGAGTTGAACAGTCCGTGAGAACTTAGTAGGAGAATCTATTCAGTTCAATGTATCCTTATTCATTATTGTCTTTATTAGCTTGAGTATAAAATGAGTAAATACATCTCATATAAAGTTAAATGTAATGGGGTCAATAAATGAACAATGAAGCATCACACTCCAGCAAGCCCTTACCAAGTCAACTATAGACCGGCAAAAACCTTAATAAAATAGCTCTTCTACATTATATATACCGATGTATGTGAGAACTTGTACAGAGCATTGAAGCGTTCTCTTAGCTTCGTCTCTCTTTCTGCGATAAAAAATGGTGAAGGTTTCTTTGTTGTCTTTTCTTGCCTTGATTGCTTTTGGTTATGTTCATAGCTCCTTGGCTACAGAAGAGGTTGGAGTGTATGAACTCAAGAAAGGGAATTTCTCTGTGAAGTTCACCAACTGGGGTGCTACTATTATCTCTGTTGCTCTTCCTGACAAGCATGGTGTGTCTAGTTTGTTACTTCCTACGCAAGTTTCACTTTCTGTGAGTTGGTTTTGTCTCACTTTTGTCTGTGAAGAAATGTTGTTCTTATGTTATCCGTTTTACGCTTACTTTCCAGGCAAGCTTGGTGATGTTGTTCTTGGCTACGATTCAGTCGAGACCTACAAGGTGAGTTTTGTTTTATTTGTTTGTAACATTTTTCTTGTACGTTGTTTTAGCTTCAAGACTGCACATTCCATTAAAGAGACTGGTGGCTGTCTCTTTCTCACTCTCTCACGCACATAGAGACAAAATAGATAAACAGGACTACTTGTATTGCAATGCCATATGATATGAGACAAACAATGGTATAGCAAAGGTTACTGCATTATTTGTCTTATGCATACAATTTTTTTTTTTTTTCTAATTGGCTCAGCTTTGGACTTAACAACTTGTTACCTTATCAAAAGCGTGGCTTTTTTTTGGGGTCATTTTCTTATTGTTAAAAAAAAAAAAAAAAAAAAAAAAAAAAAAAAACCAAATTTGTTGAGTCTATTTGGATAGCTAGAACAGATCAATATTATACACAACTCATTATTTTAATTCAACATGGTTAAGATGGCGATGATTTTTTATACAAAAAACCAGGGCACCAATAATATCAGGCTCTTAATCATATCTTAAATTTTATACAAAGTTCCTACCCTTTATGTGAGTTGCATAAGCTTTCTCTCTTTTGCTTGTTAGCTATCAAGTTTTGTCTTTATAAAGCTCTCCACAATGATTGTACTGATACCAATTGCTCTAATTATGAGATGAAAGAAAAAGAAAATCTAGATTACAGATAATTTTCTTCCAGCAAACTTCAATAATTTGATGCACAACATTTGTCCCCAAGTTTTTGAAGATTTTAGTAGATTTTATATAGCTGAAGTCGTGAATTTCGGCTGAGAATAGCTGTTCTTTAGGAAGAAAAATGATGTCCAACAAGTTAACTATTTCTATCTTTTGAAAGTAACAAGTTGACTATTTTTATCTTATGAAAGTGACAAGTTGACAAATTTTTATCTTTTGAAAGTAACAAGTGGATTATTTAAAAGCAGGCTGATGCTAATAATAACGTGTTCATGGTGGAAACTTCGAGTTATACAGCTGTCTGATTTTCAAAATTTCCTTGCATTGACTTGACTGGTCAATGCTAATCTATGAAGTTCACATTTTTTATTGTAACACATGATTGAGATTGGTGAGTTGATTCCCTAAGAAGCTGTTGACATAGTTTCTGCTTCAATCTGATTTATAAATTTTTTATAGCAACTGCATTTATAAGAAACTATAAGAAAATTCGCATTGTTAAACGTAACATATGATTTAGAGTCAACTCTAATTTTTGTGTTAATAATTGTCAAAGCATATGAAGAGTTCATGTTATCATCTGTCTATGTGATTATAAACAATTAATGATAATTGTTTATAATATACACAGGCAGTTTGTCTGTTCATTGAAATAAGTTAGCTTGCTAAAACATTTACTTCTTGGTATGATTGTTAAATTATTTTATGATTCCTAGTGTTGTTTCGTAGTCGTGCATGAAGTTACATGTCATCACATATAATCTCCATCGACTAGTGCATGCAGTTGTGATTCTATGGTATATATATTTAGAGTAAGGATTCTCTACCATCCTTTTTTTTGTTAATCTTTTGATAATTTAATGACATGTCAGCATTTAAAAAAATGAATGATTAAGATTGATAGATTTTTTCTCTCTCATACTCACTCAAACTTTAATTGTTCTCATAAAAATATTAGCACCATGTCAACATTGACAGAGAACCTTTGTCCATTTATTTAATACTAAAATTTAATCCTTATATACACAATTTTTAACAATGTGCAGAATGATTCAGGTTACTTTGGTTCCATTGTTGGACGCTTTGCTAACAGAATTGGAGGTGCTCAATTTACCTTAAATGGAATCCATTATAAACTTGTTGCAAATGAAGGGAAAAACATACTTCATGGTACACTCTTTTTTGGACTTATATTTAGTACTTCATTTACTATTGCTCTTACATTTTCTTTTTTTTGGATTAGCAATATATGTAATATTATCATAATGAATTCTTCATATTACCATAGGTGGCCTAATAGGCTTTAGTGATGTTATCTGGAAGGTGAGGACATATAAGACTGAAGGACACGCTCCTCGCATTGTCTTTGCTTATCATAGCTATGATGGCGAACAAGGTTGGTTCGTTACTGTGATTATAAAATCTATTTGTGTAGAAAATAACGAGTAAGTGTGGATATTTTCTCTAATCTGTTGTAGGATTTCCTGGCGATCTCTATGTGACTGTGGCATATACTCTCATCGGAGACATGAATTTCAGTGTAAGAATGAGAGCCAAAGCTCTAAACAAGGCTACACCAGTAAATCTAGCACAACACACCTATTGGAACCTAGGAGGGCATGACAGTGGCGATATCCTCTCCGAACAAGTCCAAATCTTTGCTTCCCACTACACTGCTGTTGATAGCCAACTCATTCCCACTGGCAAGTTTGTGCCAGTGAAAGGAACTCCCTATGATTTCCTCAAGCCTTACACAGTTGGCAGCAGAATCAACAAGCTGCTTCATGGTTATGACATTAACTATGTGCTTGATGGTGGCGCTGGGAAGAAAATGAAGCCGGTAGCCATTGTCAATGATAACAAGTCAGGAAGGAGGATGGAGCTGTGGACAACTGCGCCTGGTGTGCAGTTTTATACAGCTAACTGGGTGGTGAATGTGACAGGGAAAGGCGGGTTCGTGTATCAACCACATTCTGCATTGTGTTTGGAGACTCAAGCCTTCCCTGACTCCGTTAACCACCCCAACTTCCCTTCAACCATTGTGTATCCTGGGCAGACTTACAAGCATAAGATGCTGTTTAAGTTTTCAATTACTAATACCGGTTATTAGTCATGTGTAATGTTCTCTCGTGTCTGGCCTTTTTCGTGATGAAATTGAGATGTATTCTTTTTCGTTCCTTCTGGTGTACTATTGAGCACTTGCCATAGCAATATCTGAGGTAAAACCACGCAGAAATTGTTATTGTTTGTTTTCTCATGAGTAATGTTTTGAATTCTCAAATTATGTTTGCTCTTGTTTTCATTTTATCGATAGTTTCCCATTATACTAAGTTGACGCACAATGCATACAAAATCCTCAGTAAACAGCTAAGCAAACTGATATATATATATATATATATAGATATAGTGTTCTACAAAAATGAAACACACTCCAATAAATGTGAGTAGTTTTCCTTGAAGAGAAGATTCATATTGTAGTCAAATTCCATAAGTGACTTTTGACAGGCCGCATCAAATAATTTGCATTATTCAATTAGGCCACAATTATAAATATGTATACAAGCAAAACAAAGAAAAAGAAAAATCAGGTGTTTATTATAGCAATACTCAATCGATAAATATTCACCTTATTCGCTCAATTAAATTAAATTGGTTACCTATAGGCACGTCTTCCTTGACTCCTATGTAGCTATATTTAGCAAAATTCGTCCATTTTATGTACATCTCAGCCCATTTAAGTACACCCACTTAAGCCGAAAAGACTCCAGTGCATGTGTACGAGTATGAATAGAAGATGTACCACGCGTCGGACAAGTCAACTACTAGAAGAGAGGTGGATTAGACGTTCTTGTTTGTTAGTACACAGACATTGGTACCACGTGGTTTATGACAGTATTTTACTGTTTATGATATTGACATT
The DNA here is from genome assembly GCA_022984855.1 of Dimocarpus longan. Taxonomy (NCBI): domain Eukaryota; kingdom Viridiplantae; phylum Streptophyta; class Magnoliopsida; order Sapindales; family Sapindaceae; genus Dimocarpus; species Dimocarpus longan. The sequence goes on from CM041026.1 coordinate 21,133,592, forward strand.
ATTATATGAAAATAATTTAAGCAAACTCAATATATGATAGTCAAGATTTTTCATGTATCCTATCGTAACATGTAATTGATAATTGTTACGACAAACGAGGATGAAACCTTATTAATTTCGTAATGGTTATGCTATTCAAATATTATATTTTTAGCGTTTAAATAATTCTTAATATCACCAATTGATAAAAATAAAATTATTTCACCATAAATATAAATGTCATGTAGTTTTGATTGTTATAAAATTATTTTATTAATTTAATTTTGGATTGATAAGATTTTTTATTATATGTTTTAAACATTGGATGTACATGTAATGTTTAGATCTTATAAATTTCAAGCCTTCAAATAAGAATTTATATTAGATTTATTTTTGAAGCTTAACTAATAAATATCCTAAACAACAAATTGATTTCTAAATTGTTTATTTAATTTTTGAGAATAATATTTTGAATAGTAAAATATTACAAGTTGATAACGGTGGATTCTAAACCTCAAATTTTTCTTCTATTGCTTGAGTTTTGTGAATTAATACTGTCCCATTAATTTTAAATTTTATTTTTTAATTTTAGTTAATTCTTAATTTTCAAATTATGTTAACTAAATTAGAATTAAATTTAATTTAGAATTAGATTAATATTTTAATAATTTTTATGGGACCAACCTCGTATTTACATAACTTATTCTATAGTAGACTCATGCATTTATGAGTAATAAAATTTGCATAATAGCAACATTCAAAAGAATATTTTGACCATTATAAGAGTTATTGGATCATGACATATTTGTTTTTCACTAATGAAATTGACAAAAATCCATTGACGGTAGATACATCATGACACATCTCAAGAAATAATAAAGTCAAAGAAAACACAATATATTCATAACAAATTACTTGTACTGTGATCATTGAAAAACAAAACAACAGTTGCATTTGATAAAAATAAAAATTTAGGAAACACTGAATTTTAAAACATTTTTATAAAACTGAAGAACCTAAATCATAAAACAATAAAATAAAATAATAGAACAAAATAAAAGATTGAACTTTTACCTTCTGTATTGATCCCTGTGGATTGTTCGCTACCTAACATTTCTTAATATATTTTTAGACCAAGCAACAAGTAAGCGTACACACTTATATAAAGTTGTGTTCACTTACTTTTGATTTCTTTTCTAAAAAAAATCAAAACAATGTTTGTAAAATATAGTATTAATTTTGGTTATACGAAGAAGAAAAATATAAATTATTCTTCTCTGTATTGTGCTGTAGAAAAAAAAAATATTTTTTCTTTTCTTTTTTGTTTCAAAAATAAGTTCAGTAGAAACAAAAAAAAATTTCTATAAAAAAGAAAACTATTTGTTTTCTGTTAACGTCAGGAATAGGTTCCCTTAGCCAACGAGGTTGTTTTAGGGCCCAAGCTTACAGTTTCGTACAATCAATGGGTTGCATGAAGGACAAGGAGAATGAGGAGCAGAAGTTAGAGGCGAGGAGGAGAAGACACAGAAGATTTTTAAAGTGGTTCGGCCCAAAAAGATGCGTACGTCCACTGTTCACTCTCTCACTATTTAGGCAGAGTAACGACACTCAGAAGATTCAACCTTTTTTACAGTGAAAGTCGTCCCCTTTTATAGAGGAAGGGGATATGCTACAGTAAACAGAATAAGACAAAAAGTAAATAGTTAACTACAGTTGCACTGACAGACAGCATTTAATGCGCCGGAAAGCCAATTAAAATGACTGACAGTGCATTAAATGCGGTCGAAAGTACATTAAATGCGGCCGAATCCGTCGCATCCGAGGTTTGTCCGAGAGAGATTTCTGATGACTAGGCTGGATTCGGCATGATGGGTCATCAAGGTCACGATTACCGGTTCTGGCGGACATAGCGTGCATGGCAAGCCTCGGAACTGTACTCTGCATGGCGCGGTTGACCCCTGTTGACTCGGAGGCCTTAAGGGCGAGACGGAGAGACCGGCGTGCCTATAATCGGTCACGGTAGAGGGGCGGATGAGAGCATGAGTGAAAGAGTCAATACACGGCTACGCTCAGACGCTAGCGATCAGCTCGGTCGGAATCTCTTGGACAAAACGGGTTTCGAGGACACATTTTGGCGGATGGCCCTTCTTAAGGAATGCCTCGGGCGGGCAGAATGGCAGAGAAAAAGTCGTCCAATCGTGGCGGATAATTGAGCGAGCTGATTTAGTTGTTGTGGATGGCGGCTAGCGGTAAGTTTGAAGGATGTGGGTTATCGGCCAGTAACAAGGACCATTGGTCAAACTTCAGCAAATAAAGCTGACGGAAGATCAAGGCGATCTGAGTGGTGGAGAATGTGGCGGCCACAAATAATCCATCAGAACAGTCGGCCCGCGGTCACTATAAACGCCCACCAATGGGCCCTTTTCCGGGAGAATGAGTTAGGGGAGAGACGGATAATTGGGCTTCTGGGCCGATGGGCCTGTACAGTAGATCTGTCTGGGCTGGACTATTCTGATCGCTAATTTACCCATAACATAAAGCCTCCTGGCTCTTGGTGCTTAAAGAGGACCAGGAGACACATATTCCAGAGTGAGCAGAATAGTCGGGAATAGTTACAAGACGAGAACGGTTACAGTACCTTTTTGAATTTCACTTTATTGCCAGGCCACGTGGAGCTTCCCCAGGTAGCGGCTATGGACCCCAACGCGCGCCGTGCGCATTTAATGCACGTCATTCAACTGACACGCTGCATGATGACAAAATCCCAAAAATCGCGCCACGACGTCGGATTGGGGACGGTTACACAGCTGTTTTCATCTGACGGTTAGGGCTGATTTATTTTAAAAAAGGAGAAGAACCCCTCCATATTCTTCTTCTGGCATTTTCAAGATTCATAGGCATTTCCATCGTCTTCTTCCTCCGCTCCGACTCTTCAACTCCATTCATCGGTTTTTGTCTGCGACTTCCGGCGACCACCACAATCAAGGTAAGGCTCTTTTTTCCAGTTTACATTGCACTCGCCACTGCTGTTTGTTTTTGTTTTTTTTTTTGTTTTTTTTTTATATGGCATTTGTTCTTCTGGGAGTTTGGACCGATTGGGGCGGATGACTTCCGTATTACTTCATGGTTCGACCGAGTATAATAACATCATAAGGCCACTAGTTCATTTCTCCTTCTTTTTCTGCTCAGTCGTAAGGGTGAGGTATTCTTCGGAATGAAATCCTCACCACTCCCCTCTTATGGCTTCCTAGGCGCACGACTTGACTTTTAGGCTTAGTCCTTTCAGGTTCTCCTTGTTTTTGAGTCTGGTTGGCTGTCAATGGCCTAACTGGCTGTTTCTTTTGTAGATGTCAAGCCGTGGACTCCGCTATCGCCGAGTCATGTCCAACGATGAGAGCTCAGGGGAGGGGTCTCCTCAGCACGATGGGGATTCCTCAGATGCCACCGCCCAGAGCGGTGAGGACACGCCGAGCTTCTCTGGGCGAGGGGAGACCTTCGCCTACCAGACCTTTTACCAGCATGACTCCCAGATGACCGTTAAAGAACTTAAAACCGTGGCCGACGCGTACCACTTTCCTTCCACCTGTCGTGTCATGGTTCCCGCTCATCGCGACCATGCAGCCGATCCCCCCGATGGATTCATAGCAATCAGCCGCCAACATGTGAAGATGGGGTTTAGGTTTCCAGTCCCCATATATATAATAAATTTATTAAATGATCTGAGGATAGCCCCTTTCCAGCTCACACCGAACTCCTACGACCAGATAACCACCCTAGCTTGTACTCTCCTCAAGAATGGCCTTCCACCACCAACCCCGAACATCATTCGGCGTCTGTATTTCTTTAAATCCACCACTAATCTTCTTGAGACCAAACGAGACGGTATTTATTATATCACTGCTCGTAAGTCTCCCTACAAGGCGTTTCTGCCATCGCAGGCTGGTAAATCGAATGTAGGGGATTATAAATCCAAGTGGTTTTACGCTACCTGTCTGTCCCTGCAGAGACTTGCTCATTTTTATTTCTACCACGACCCCGGTAGACCCTCATTTTCCTCTCCTTCTCTCTCTTCCCTCTTTTTAGCTTGCTACTAGGATGTTTTCACACTTTACCTGTATGCTTTATTATTACTAATGTTTCTCTATTCCTGTATGCAGCTTTTGCCAAGGGGACGGTCAGTCTCACAGAGGAGGAGACAAGGATGTTGAAGAGATTCGTCGAGGTGAAGGGTCCTGAAGACGATCACTTCCCAGAGAGCTCCTGGCTGAGGAAATACGGGCTCGCACCCGGGACAGAGACCGCACCTTTGAGGTTGGCCTCCGACGTCGGTAAAAGGAAAGGTCGAGAGGTCGAATCCGTTTTCGCAGGGCCTGGAGAGGGGACTTCTGCTTCAGCCCCAAAGAAGCACAAAACAATGGTGGACCTTGACATGGCCTCCCCTCCTCCTTCTCCGGTAGCTGAGACAAGGGAGCCGGAGGTAGAGATAACCGGTGCAAAGAAATCCTCAATTCCTTCAGCGGGTCCATCAATCACAACCGCTGCCCCATCCACCAAACAGCCGGGGGTGAGGTACAAGAGCGTGGCGAAGAGGAGGACCAGGGGTGCCACCGGGAAGGGGACTTCAGCCTCGGAGACCGAAGAAGAAGTCGAGGAGGCTTTGGACCCCCCTACCAAGCGCTCGAGGTCCAAAGACGAGGGCAAGGGGAAGGTAGCCATGACAGGGGGAGCTGACGGAGGACCAACTCCAGAAGCCAATGCTGGGGAGTATTTTGACGACTTGCTCGATCGGCTCCCAGCGATTTTGGGTCCTCACAAGCCGGATGTCTACCAGAAACATATTCGCGGCGACCAACCGATGGATTATACTGCGCGCTGCACTGTGCTCGTAAGTTCTTTTCGTTGCTTTGTGATTACGTTCTACACTCGCACTCGTTGTTGATGTACTATTCCTTCAGGCTTCACTGGCCGTGATGAAGATACGTCGGGACATTCCTGACTTAGCTGGGGAGAAAGTTGCTCTCGAGGAGGCAAAAAGGGAGCTGGAGGCGGAGGTTCAGAGTCTCAGGGAAGGGTCCGCGGTCGCTGAGAAGATCATTTCTGAACTGAGGACGAAACTCAAGGAAGCGGAGAAAACAGCTGGCGTAGAGAAAAGACTTCGGATGGCTGCCTCCGACTCGCTCCTGAAGGCCACTGCAGATGGGGACAGGCTCAAAAAGGAAGCCGAACTTCATAGGAAGCGGGCTGATGATGCTGAAAAGAAAAACGAAGCGACTCAGAAGGACCTGGCTGTGGCAAGGGATCAACTTGTCAAATCGCGGGAGGAGTTCCATAAGGCAGAGCTTCGGGCTAGACAGGCCGCGGAGGAGGCCACCAAAAAGACGAGTAGCAAGTTCTTGTACACTACGTGGTTACGTTATCCTACGCTGGATTATTCATATCTTGGCGAAAATGCAGTGGCGGAGGTAAAGAAATATGAGACGCGCGCAGCTACGGGCGCTCAAAAGAAGGCTGCACAGGCTGCTCAGACAGGAACAATTCCTCCTCCCCCATAGAAGGTTCCCGGTCCGCCATCAGCTCAGGTTAGCGCCCCATCAATTCAGGGGGGTTCTTCCTCGGTTCATCATGGTTTGGCAAAGGATGGAGACCTAGGCTCGTCATCTCAAGGAGCCTCTAGCAGTAAAGATCTTGAAGATATTCTCCCCAGCTCTTTAAAGGATCCCATAGATGCCCCTGCCAGTTCCTCCAAGGCTCCCTCCGACAAATGATTGCAATATTTTCCCTTGCTATTGATAGGACTTATCTTTGAACATTGATACTTTCATAATTTACAATTCCTGTTTTGTTTTTGGAACAAGTTACCATTTTTTGATTGATTACTATTTTAGCGAAATTCATTTCGTTCTGTTCCATCGCTTCGTCATATTCTTGTGGATGTCGTCATGGTAGATTGTTAAACAGTTATAACTTGTCAGATAAATAATGTCTAAAAGATAGCCAAGTGAGTTGATCGCCTTTATGCATACCTTGGGAGAGGTGTAACAGGGAAAATGATCGTTTGGGTCGTGGACGACATCCCTCATATGGTTTTCCGTGCGCATAATAGTTTTGCTAAATAAAGGAAAGAACCAGATGAATAACAAATAAATTGTAGCCGCATCTTCCTCGACCGCCGTCTGGATTAATAACGGATCACGTCCAGACTGAAGGAGCGTCTATAGAATAACGGAGTGGATCTCTCCAGCTGCGCTCACAAGGCCTTAGCCTGAGTGTTTACAGTGTAACGGAGTGGACCTCTCCAGCTGCGCTCACAGGGCGTACTCGAGCATTTACAGCGAGAGTTGTGGAGGATGATGCCTCGGCTGCGCTCACAAGGCCTTAGCCTGAGCATTTACAGTGTAACGGAGTGGACCTCTTCAGCTGCGCTCACAGGGCGTACCCGAGCATTTACAGCGAGAGTTGTGGAGGATGATGTCTCGGCTGCGCTCACAAGGCCTTAGCCTGAGCATTTACAGCGTAACGGAGTGGACCTCTCCAGCTGCGCTCACAGGGCGTACCTGAGCATTTACAGCGAGAGTTGTGGAGGATGATGCCTCGGCTGCGCTCACAAGGCCTTAGCTTGAGCATTTACAGCGTAACGTTGGCCGAGTGTCATTTCGATCGGGCCTTTCATTTTTTCAGAATCAGGGCTGAGAGTTATTTCGATCGAGCCCTTTATTTTTTACCGTGCGCAAAGGGGGAGAGGGAGGCCGGTCAGCGAGCGGCGATTAGGTGCGCGGGCTCGTGGCCGTTTTCATCCCTCCTGCCCCTCAGCGCCATTAGATGTTGGGGCTTCAAGTTGACGCATGGCCGTTTGGGGGTGTACCTTTCACAAAAACACACGTAGGCATTTAATGTTAGAAGTATTCCATCACAGTTGATAGGCGATTCTCATTATATCTATACATGGTTTGTTTTTACATATGGGAAAAAACAACGATAGTAAACAACAATACAACACTTTAAGTGTAATACGTCCTTAGGTGAATGGCGTTCCAAGCCCTTGGCAGAATTGCCCCGTCCATGTCCGCCAAGTGGTAGGCTCCGTTGTTCAGGCTCTCGTGGATCGTGTAAGGTCCTTCCCAGTTCGGTCCAAACACTCCTTCACTTGCTTTGCGAGCACCGGGCAGGATCTCTCGTAGGACGAGGTCTCCTGACTTGTACTGACGCACCCGGACCTTTTTATTGTAGTGTCTGGCCATCCTCTGCTGGTAGACGACCGCTCTGAGGCGGGCAGCTTCTCTTGATTCCTCAAGTAAATCTGAGCTGGCGGCCAGGAGCTGGTTGTTGTCGTCGAAGTTGAAGCTCGCCCTGCGGTGACTGTAGACTTCAAATTCTGCCGGAATCATGGCTTCAGACCCGTAGACCATCGAGAAGGGGGTCTCTCCAGTAGTACTGCGGGCGGTAGTGCGGTAGGCCCACAACACTCTCTGTAGCTCGCCAACCCACGCTCCCTTCCTGGCTTCAAGTTTAGTCTTCAAGGTCTGCTTGATGATTTTGTTGACCGCTTCCACCTGACCATTGGCTTGCGGGTGGTCAACTGCTGAGAAGCTTTTGACAATGCCGAGGCTGCGGCAGAACTCCTGAAACTGCTCACTCGTGAATTGGGTTCCGTTGTCTGTTACCAGTTGCTGGGGGACACCGAACCGGCAGATTATATGATCCCACACAAACTTCTCGATCTTCGTCGTGGAGATCTCAACCATCTCCTTCGCTTCTGCCCATTTGGTGAAGTAATCAACGGCCACAACGGCATACTTACACCTTGCTCGTCCTATTGGAAAAGGTCCAATTAGGTCCATGCCCCAGATGGCGAAGGGCCATGGATTGATCATCTGACGGAGGTAAGCTGGTGGAGGTCGAGGAATCTTAGAGAATCTCTGGCATTTGTTACACTTCTTCACCAAGTCAACGGCGTCTTTCTTCATCGTCGGCCAGTAAAAACCTTGCCTGAGTGCTTTCTGAGCTAAGGAGAGCCCTCCAGCATGGTTGCCGCAGTGTCCCCCATGTATATCCCTCATCAAAGTGGTGCACTCCGGCTCATCAATGCACCTGAGAAGAGGCGTTGTGAGGCCCCTTTTATAGAGGACATCACCATAGATACAATACTTGGCTGCTCTTATTCGTAGACGGCGCGCCTCCACCTTACCTTCTGGCAGTGTACCTTCTCGCAGATAATTGACCAGTGGGCACATCCATGACCCATCCGCCACTGTTAGGGTCATCACTTCCATATCGGATCTGGTACTGGGTTTGGGCAGGAACTCCATAGGTATGCTTTCGGTGCAATCCGTATCTTGGGCGGATGCCAAGCGGGCCAGAGCGTCTGCATGGAAGTTCTGGGCGCGCGGGATCTGATTCAACTCAACTGCTTCGAAAGCCCTCAGCAACTTCTGAACTTCCTGTAGATAGGCTACCATCTTGGATCCTTTGGCCTGATATTCACCCTTTATCTGGCAGACCACCAGTTGGGAATCGCTGAAAACTCGGAGTCGTTCCACCTGTATTCTTCTAGCCAGACGGAGTCCCGCCAGCAGTGCTTCGTACTCCGCTTCATTATTAGTTGCCCTGAAACCAAATTTGAGGGCACAGAGAAACTTACCCCCATCCGGACTAATCAACAGGATTCCGGCTCCAGCGCTACTTTCGCAAGAGGATCCGTCCACAAAAAGCTCCCAGTACGGTCCTTCAGAGGTTTCAGCTTGGTCATCTACTGGTCCGGTGAATTCAGCTATAAAATCTGCCAGTGCTTGCCCCTTAATTACCGGCCTTGGCTTGAACACTATGTCATATTGGGCGAGCTCAATGGCCCATTTGATGAGTCGGCCGGAGGTGTTTGGCTTCTGGAGGATTTGCTTCAACGGGTACCTGGTTAGGACCTCAACCTTGTGTGCCTGGAAGTATGGACACAGCTTCCTGGATGCCATCACCAGACAGTAGGCGAGCAACTCCATCGGGGTGTATCTGTTTTCTGCATCCACCAGCTTCTTACTCACATAATACACGGGCATCTGTGCTCCATTTCCGTCTTGCCTGATCAATGCTGCGCTCAGGGCGTGCTGGGAAACCCCCAGGTAAACAGTCAGAATTTCCCCTTCTTTCGGCTTAGTCAGCAACGGAGCACGCCCTATGTACTCCTTCAGTTGCGTAAAGGCTGCTTCACACTCATCATTCCACTTGAAGTTCCTGGCCTTCTTCAATACCTCGAAGAATGGAACACAACGATCGGAGGCCTTGGATACAAACCGGCTTAAAGCTGCAATTTGGCCGTTGAGACTTTGAATCTCTTTCACACTTCTTGGCGACTTCATGTCCAGCAAAGCTTGTATCTTCTCCAGGTTAGCTTCTATCCCCCTGTTGTTTACTACGAACCCAAGGAATTTACCTGAGGAGACCCCGAAGGCGCATTTGAGAGGATTGAATTTCATTTGATACTTCCTCAGGATCCTGAACATTCTTTCAAGATCGCGGACCTGGTCGGCAGCTTTCTCTGACTTCACAAGCATGTCGTCCACGTAAACCTCCATACTCTTCCCGATCAACTCTTTAAACATTTTGTTCACCAATCTCTGATAAGTAGCCCCTGCATTTTTTAGGCCGAAGGGCATTACCTTGTAACAGTAGAGCCCCCGGTCAGTGGTGAACGATGTACATTCCTCGTCTCTTGGGTCCATGGGGATCTGGTTGTAGCTTGAGTAAGCATCCATGAAGCTAAGGAGTTCGTGCCCCGCTGTCGCGTCCACCAGCTGATCAATTCTGGGCAGAGGGAAACTGTCCTTCGGGTAAGCCTTGTTAAGGTCCGTGAAGTCTATGCAGGTTCTCCACTTCCCGTTCTTCTTCTTTACCAGCACGGGGTTAGCTACCCATTCCGGGTATTGGACCTCTCGGATGAAGTCGTTGGCCAGGAGGTTATCCACTTCTTCCTTCAGGGCTTCGCTGCGTTCTTGATTCATTTGCCTCCTCTTCTAGCAGACTGGTCGGTGGCGAGGGTTGACGTTCAGCTTGTGAGTCATTACGTCTGGATCAATTCCCACCATATCCCCGTGATTCCAGATGAATATATCTGCATTTTTCTTGAGGCAATCACTTAGTTGGTACTTTACCTCTGGGACCAGGCTTCTGCCCAGCTTGAGACACCTTGACGCATCAACTTCCGAAACCAGGACGTCCTCAAGCTCTTCTACTGGACCAGTATTCTGATGTACGTCGAATTCCCTGGGATCTAGATCATGACTGACCCCTGACGAAGTAATTACCTGTAATTCCCGTTCCGAAACTTCCTCCGCCTTCTTCCCTTAGGACCCCTTTCTGATTGCGTCGACGTAGCAGCGACGAGCCATGGATTGCTCGCCCTGCACACACCCTACGCCATTAGGAGTTGGGAACTTCACCGCGAGGGCTTTGGTGGAGACAACCATATCGAGATCGTTCATCGCGGGCCTCTCTATTACCACATTGCCCACAAGATTAAGGCGATCTGAGTGGCGGAGAATGTGGCGGCCACAGATAATCCATCAGAACAGTCGGCCCGCGGTCATTATAAACGCCCACCAATGGGCCCTTTTCCGGGAGAATGAGTTAGGGGAGAGACGGATAATTGGGCTTCTGGGCCGATGGGCCTGTACAGTAGATCTGTCTGGGCTGGACTATTCTGATCGCTAATTTACCCATAACATTTTCTATTTATAGGAAAACAATTAGAGTTTTAATTAATCAAATTAATATTGATCCCATGTTTATTAAAATTAAATTTTTACCCCATATAACATAATTAATTCAAATTAATTCATGTAATATTCTGAGGTCGAACTTATTACTTCTAATAAATTAATTCATAATTAATTTAAACCAAAGTCATTATTGAGAATTGAATTTAAAACATTTTATAAAATTAATTAAATAATTATTAATTCATAATTAATAATTAACTACATAATTATTAAATAATTTTGAATAATCAATATTATTCAAAAACTAAGTGAACACATATTTTGCTATTGACGTAACAAATGTAATTGGATAGTCCAATTATAATATTTTACATACATATTTCTTATAGTAAAATGAGCTATCAAGGGAACCCGATGGACTTACAGTTTTGAGCTATAATAATATTGAAATTATTAATTAAACTCTTTAATTAAATAATTTATTATTATTAACTTTAGAGTTACTCCATAAAAAACTTAAGATTGTACTCTCGAAACTATAGATGTTTTTATATAATCTGAAATTTTCACTATCTATTGATTTAATCATTATATATGATTTGATCTTCTACGAATAGTTAATAATTAGAGTTAGATCAAAATGTTTGTTTTATCTCTCTAATTATATCTTGATCCTTAAGTTCCATTAATTTTCTAATGAACAATATATTCATAATAACTTATGAATTTATCTTTCCGTTTACATATAAACAGAAAGTTGAGTCATCTTATTGTTCAAGTTCTGAATTAATTTTTAAGGGAACTACTTCTTTACTTATTGTAAAAAGAAGTGAATTTTACTATTATATAGAATATTCCCAGTTACTTATTAAATTGTATCCTCAAAGTACGAAATTATTGATCGAATATCTACACCGATCTCACCCATTTAAATCAAAGGATACAACTCAACAAGTAGGAGTTCGTAATATATCCAGGATTAAAATCAATTCACATATGATCATCTGTTGGATAATTATAAATCTCTAAGTTTAACGGATATTAATTAGAGACTCATGTTTATCGTGCTCTAATCCTATATAATATTTATTATATAAAATATCTTTATTTTCATATCACCACATGAATAGTCTCAGATAAGATTATCATATCGAATACGAAATAAATCGCAACTGTAGATTTATCACAAACGAAATACTTAGTTTTGTTTGTTTTCTATGGATTTTTTACATTACTTATTTAAAACTAAACCCACTTATATATAACACTTATATACTTAGTTTGAAATTACTATCAGTAATAAAGGATGTTTCTTACGATTTATAAAATTTTTACAAAAATATATAAATTGAATAAAATGAATATTTTATTAATATTTATAAAATTATTTATATAATTACAAACTTTTAGGGCACAAACCCTAACAATCGCTCCCTCTTTGCCAAACTCCTCCATAGCCTTTGCAATTAATTCACCAATTTTTCTCTCACTATTTGCTGATATTGTCCCAACCTATCAAAGTACTTTTATTTCGTATTAGAGGGCACAAATTTTCTATACACAATACTAGTACTTTAATAATCAAGTCCCACGGCAGGCGTAAAGAGAATGATCAATAAGAGAACCTGTGCTATTTCCTCAGATGTACTGATCATTTTTTAACCTTCTCTTCAAATTTGTTACGACAGCATCAACTGCCATTGTGATACCACGTCTTAAATCCATTGCATTCATGCCGGCAGCAATTGCCTTGCACCCTTCAGTAAATATGGCTTGAGGAAGAACAGTTGCACAAGTGGTCCCTGCAATCACATTGAAAGGTTAACAAATCTCAACATAAGGTACGATATTCTAGTAACACAGGGTGTCGGATGGAAGTCAATTTCACTAGCAAAACCGAAGTAACCTTAGCTTAAAGTTTAAATAAATCCACTAAGCAGAGGATGAATCCTACCATCACCCGCTACATCATTGGTGGCATTTGCAACCTGTTTCATAAGGCTAGTACCAATATTCTTAACTTTATCCTTGGAAGTCAATGCTCTTTGCATCAGTAACACCATTTTTGGTCACTTTGGGTGCACCCACCTTTGCTCAATGGTGACATTGCGCACCTTTCAAAAGAAAAGATTAACATTACTCAATACGTTACCAACAAACTCACTCCCAGATCTGAATGAAACATTATACAAACAGCGACTCCATTCTCAACCAAATTCTCAAACAAAAGGGAAGACAACAAAGGAACAAACACCACAGTACATCTTCGTAACTACAAACCTCTTTTCAAGTGCAACTAATGCAATTTTTTCATTCTAACTACAAACTTCTTTTCAAGTGCAACAGATGAAAAACACAATGTATGCAGTTTGCAAACCAACAAACTCCTTAGGATTCTAAAACAAATTCTTCACAGACTTTAAATCAAGCACAATAAAGTAAAAGCTAAGCAAATTCAAAGTTCACTTCTTTAACATCCCAAGACCACAAACCGAATCCATAGACAAACAATTAAATTGACAATGCTTGAAAATGAAAATGCAGGAAGCACAGACGAAACAAATAATACCTTAGGCCCCATAGTGACTTTGACTGCTTCAGCGAGCTCTTCGACACTCTTAAGCATCATAGCTCTCGCTTCCACTCCAAATCTAATGTCTGTCCCTACATAGTTTCTATGCCAACTCAATCTACCTCCAATCTAATAGCCAAAAAACTACACCTTCACATTAATACTAACATCAAGACAATAACTTCCAAAGTAATAATAATAAATATAACACAAAACTGAATCTTTTCATCAATAATCACATGTTGGGTGGTGTCCCGGCAACCCTGTAAACCCAATAAAGAAAAAATGTCAAAACTAAATAGATAAACTAAAATAGCATTGGCATCTCACGTTTTCACATATTAAAAACAAACAACTTCATATAATCTCTTCCACTTTATGTTTCCTATATTTCCCAAAGACAAACAGGAAAAAAGAGAGAATTACAAAACCCCATTTGAGATAAAGGCTCAAATCACACGAATGAAGTAGTTGAGACTCACCTAACTTTGGAAGCGAGACTTTAAGCAAAAAAGGTTGCTGCGGGGGTCTGTCAAGCAAAAAAACAAAAGGGAAGACTAGAGATTTAGAGAGAAAGTGAAAGACAAGACGTAATTGAAGACTTGCAAGTCAAAAATACATTAACCGAGAAGATTCGAAGACCGGCTTCAATTAGCATGCGAGATTAAAATAGAATTAAATGAATTGAAATGAAAAATTACCATCCATATTTGTTAGAAGTTGAGATTAGATTAAAAATTATATTATATCATATTTAGTGTAAGTTGGGATTGAATTAAAATAAAATTAATTTAAATTTTTTATTATATAAAATTAATTTTATAAAAAATCTAAAAAAAATTAAAATTTAACTACAGTTCATCATTTCCAACATCATCAACAAAATTCATCAACATTATCAATCATCAACCCAAAGTTTATCACCATCATCATCTCTCACACCAATATTTATATCATCAACAACAACATCAAAATATAACTTTAAAAAAAAAAAAAAATCACAAAAAGGGGGTTCGGGTTCTGGATTCGAACCCGAAACACCCTGACAAGATTTGACATGAATTTCCTCTTTTGAAACCCGAGCAAGCCCACCTAGCACCCCACGAAATTCTTTTAGAATTTAGCTAGCATCACCGAAGGATAATGTGGAGCAAACCCATAAGATTTAAAACTTTTTAAACGTATAAATTATAAACTTGCTAAAATTTTCTCTTTTCCTATAATCAAACTTTCTCGAAAATCCAATAGTATAACTACTATTTTTCAACATTTCTCCAAAATTCCAAATCACCTGAAAACAATTGAAAAGCACTTCCAAATTTCATACAAAATTCTCCACTTTCAAATCTGGATGTTAGGTCCATTTCAACTAACCCTAGCCATAATCGAAACTAGTTTCACAAAAACATTTCAAATATGAATATGACATTCTCAATATACACATTCAAAAATATTTACACATAATTTCAATAGTTCATTTTCTGTGTTACAAAACATCACCACAGTGTGGTAAACTCAAAAGTTTATTTGCCATAAAAATGTAATCATACACATGCATCCATCTTACCCAAAAGTATATGCAAAAATAATTTCATAGAAGTGACGCTCTTATCTGGACCGTCTAGCTTGAAGTAGGAGAGCGCAAGGTTCGTAAATACGTGATACAGTACGGTACGGACACCTTATTTTGGTATAGTACGGTACGTCTAATACACATTATATGGCATATATATACGGTAAATAGTTAAAAAAAAAACTAAATTTTTAATTTTTTTTTTAAAAACACTATTTATTTACATTTTTAAAATTTTAATGTTTACTTAATTATATTAAATAAGTAAAAAGTTAATTTTGATTTTTTGTAGGATAATACAGTAAATTCATGAAATATAATATTTAAAAAAATAATAAAAAATTTAGTATATAAAAACACAAAAAATGAGGGGTCTCATCCATTTATTTCCCCATGTTAGCTGTCTCACCATTTTCTTCGTCAAATTATCAGTTTTCAAAAATCAAAAAATTTATAAGCCATTTCTCTACTTCTCTTATTAGTTTTCCTCCTCTCCAATTATTATCTCTCAACCATTTTCTCTTCTTCTTTTCCATTTCTTCAGCAGTCCGCGTCGCACCGTCGCTAGAAGTGGAAGCTTCGATTGCCGACTCGCCAGAAAGGGAAGCTTTGGCGTCGATAAGGAGAGGGTTTGGAAGGGATGCAGCCGATCGGGATTTGGGAGAGAAAATGGAAGAGTTTTAGGGTAGCAGTGATTTTATGCAATTTTTTTCCCGTTTTGCCCCTGTCGTATAATGTCATATACGGGCGTACATGTATGGTACGATCGTATACGGGCGTACCAATACACATTATACAAAAAAAAATAGATACGGACGTGATACACCCGTATCTGTACGTTCTAGAGCTAATACGACTGTATCAGCATATATACAACTTGATACGACCGTATTTGCGAACAATGGAAGAGTGTACACCCTGATCGCTCATACTGTCACCTAGGTAGGTTTTTCCAAAACACAGTGGAAAATGTGAGCTAAAGGAGCTCAATGAGTGATGGATAATCCTTTACTAATGAAACTTAATCTTTAAAGAAATTATCTCCCAAAAACATTTTAGCATTATAAAACTTTACTAACATGGTAAGATTTATGCATTTCGTAAATAACTTACTTAAGTTCACCTTAATGCACCAAAACATAAAGATATCACATGTCAGATGGTAAAGGCATCAATTGCAAAATATATTAAGATAATATCTTTTTAAATCTCAGCATCTAGTAATTTAATTTTCTTACCTTAAAATTTCATCAATGGAAACCCAATAAATCTTATATCACATGTCGACTATCACAGCGTCGCACAATGTGATTTCATGTGTCGACTAGTCTAACGCCGTGCAACATGATGTCACATGTTGACTAACCTAGAGCTGTACAACGTGACTCTTTGAGACCTCTTACACCACAAGGCGGAATTTCCATAACATAAGTGGAGCAAGATACTATTCTATATGTGTAAAGGGCGACACGACAGACTCGACTTGACTTGATCCCCTTGATGTTAGTGACGCGTCCTCCCAAAACTTGCCATACACGATAGGGTACCACGGCCTGGTCTCAAATATTTTCTTTGAACTTTTCCTTCGAGTTGAGTAGTCCAATGACCTTTGAAAACATCTTCATTTACTTTGAATACTAGATGCATAAAAATGCTCATAAATAATATCTTAATCATACTTTACAACTTGCATTCTAAAAACTTGAAAATAAATTGTTTTTTAAAGAAACTTTATAACATTTCTCATACTAGATGCTTAAAATATACATTAGTAACAACTTTTAATGAAATCTTGATATTCTTTTCAAATATGCTTTCATAAAACAACTTATAGTAACATAATAAGAACTTAAATAAAATTTAATAAACTTTCAATTAGAACATAATAAACTTTCCACTCACAATTTATTTTCCAACCACTTGAATCAATGTTTAATGTTCTTTCCTTGATTTCACCTCCCCAACAAGTCATGTATTAACATGGAATCCATCACAATTCATTCACTAAAATTAACTTAACGTCATCAAATTTGTATTTAAACTAGAATCCCCTTTATTTCATCAATTACTATACTTAACACATACACTTGATCCTTTTTGGTTTCCCATTCATTAATTTATTCAATTTCCTCTCTAAAACCATCCAAATACATTCACATAACAACAAAACAAATTTGCACCATTCCTTTCCATACAAGCATTTTTCTTTTCATTTCTTTTGCCCCCAAACTTTTTTGAATGCATACATATTATAACGAAAATGATTCAAAATGAACAAAACACATCTTGCACACCTAAGGCCTATTATGGCCGAATTTGCATCCCTTTTCATATCCAATCAACTTCTTTCAATTTAATATAACATTTGCCATCTCAATATCATCCAAAATAGCCCAATATTCATGCCAAGACAATTACAAGCAATCATCCATTTCACTACATTGTCATGGCCAAAACAAGCAAAATTCATCCATCAAGTTTTCAGCTTTCATTTCAACACGTTTTCCACTTAATATTCTAGTTCCATTCATGCACAAATATCATTCAAACACATCAAACACACTTTAATTATGCATTCCCACACCTTGGCCGTGTACCACATTCACACCAACATCAATATTCTTCAAGTTTCACATTTAGAATTCATTTAACATCACACTTTAAAATCAAGACAGCTTATCACCATTTTAAACAACATTAATCACACTTCAACACACAAAATCAATACATATACATCAAACTTTAGTTCAATCTAAACTGGTATCGTGACCAAATCCTTCATCAAATCTTCCATCATTATTCATTCAATTTTATAGCCATCAAACACAATAATTTCACTCCAATAGTCATCCAACGTCTTAAAATCAACTTAATCAAATTTTACTTCAAAAATTTAAACAAACTCTAGACCCTAACCTTACTTATTAGCTTGTCAAATGCCTTCCTTTGGTTTGCCTTCACTTCCTCCCTTGAATGCAAGTGAATCCACCTCTAAACATGTCAAGAGTTTCACAAGTCCATCAAACCATCATTCAACCCAAAGAAAATCATCAAACCCATGAAAATCAATCAACTTACCACTTGGAAATCACTTGTAAGGGATGAGTTTTGCTTCTAAGCTTGTTAGCAACCCTATTTGGCTTGAAATTCACTCAAAAACCACCTCACAAAACCATATGCAGCATGCTGTCTTGCAGTCCCTTGTCATGGCCGAAATCACCCTACAACTGTCTTGGTTTCTGTTGTTTCTTCCTTCTTCTGCTGTCGTCCAATTTTCTGGCTTCTTCTCCAGGTTTTTCCCACTTGAAATGGACTGCAGCTTGTCTTCTATTCTGCTCTGACATCTGCTGGCCGAACCCCTTGAAATGCTTTGGTTTCTTGCTGCCGTGACAGGTTCTGCCGAGATCATTCTTCAATTTCCAGCAGCCTTTCACTTATATTATATATAGCCATCCATCTCTTGTTAATGTTCTCCTAAAGTTTGCCTATAATTTACCAAGCATGTCATTTGTTTAATTGTCCATTATGTCCTCCACTTTTAACACTTTTACACTTATAATTTCAATTCCAAAAGTACCCTTGTACCATTTTAATTAATTCATTTGACCATGCTCATTTCATGGAGATTCCTTTGTCACTAATTGTATCACACATTTTAATAATTCATCACATCATTTTCGGATTCAAATTTATTTTCGATATGTTTGAAAATTCCATGAAAATTCGATTATATCTTCGAAAATATTTTAACGATTTAATTGTTCCATGAATAAGAGATTCGAAAAATGGATGTCACACATCCATTGGTTTTGGGTTCTTTGATGAACCCAAAACGATTTATCTAGGTTTGAATTCAGATAAAGAACGAAAACCCAAATATAAAAATTTGAGTTCGATTGTAACCTAGATGATGTTCAATCAAACCTAGATGATTGCAATCACACACATTATATATAAAAAAAAAGTTTGGCTTTAAGTTGCTTGGTGGTTCGTCGCTATAGATAAAGGAGGAGATGAGGGAAACGAGTAGTGGTTTGTGGTGGTGGTGAGTGGGTATGGTGAAGATGAAAGAGAGATGATAAAGATGAGAGAGTTTGTGGAGATGAGAGAGAGATAAAGTTTGTGGAGACAGAGGATGAAATAAAAAAAAATAAGAAAAGGGAATCCAACGAACTTGAGAAATGGCAAAGTCATGTATAAGGTTGAGATTTCATTCCCCAAATAGAGTAGGAATGAAAGTGGGCCCTCAAATTGAAAATCCATTTCTTTTTGTCTGGCTCCAAACATGAGATATGGAAGAATAGAAGAAAATAAATTATAATCTCATCTCAAATCCCATGTGCCAAACATACTCTAGAAGCCGAAGGTTCTTTTTTGGTTTGTTTTATGTGCTTTTTAGGGTTTAGGATTTTATGGCTTTTTTTTTTTTTATCCCTTACAACTTACTTTCTCGGGTCAATTTTGGATAATGTTCGAATTAATCCAACCTGACTTCAAGGTTATTCTGGATACACTACTTAATTGTTTTGATGAATGACACAATTAGTAATAAGGTGCATATATTGTTGTCCAAATTTATGATTTATATATCTAAGTCCACAAGTAATATAATGATGAGTAGATCGTTTTCATAAAGATTATCCAAATTACATATGTTAATTACTAAACCGATTAAGACTATACATTATTCAAATTATTAAAATAATAAATTATAAAAATTAAATGAGAATAAAAATAAAATAATAAAAACAAATTATAAAATATATAAAAGAGATTCTAGAGTTACAACTTCACTCTACTAATTATCTAACCTATATTTATTACTATCATGTGATTGATAGACCACTAAATTATCCATAAGTCTTTTTCAAATGGTCGAGTGAACTTATCTAAATTAGTTGACCGATTATATGTCTATTACGATTAACCAACCTAAACGCATTAAGTATTTAATCACTTATATTGACCACTCAAACCATACAATATATGTTTATCTCATACAATTCATGTCATCCTATTTCAGATCTAAACTAAATTAGCGATCAATTAATTTAGACACATTAGAAGCAAAACAAGATAGAACACCATAATTATAATTAAATCAAACCAATATTAGATAGGCGAGCTTATGGATATTTTGGTTACATCGTAAACCTTGATCTAAGTTCTAGTTCATTGACAATGTATTACAAATTAAATCAAATAAATAAACATCAAACATTGTCGATCTAACAAATAAAATTCAAAGAGAAAGTAAGAGAAATCTCATTTATTAGCGCAAATCCTCTTGTTCCCAAGAGCGATTCGGTTCGTGTAATGATGATTCTTCACTCCTCCTTTGCCGTTTTTACACCAAGATCTGCCGGTGACGATGTTGCTACTGTTTGACTCCAAAGATAAAATGTTGATGACGGACTGAATTGCGGCTCCAAATTCCTCTCCTAAAGCTGCATAAAACAGTAGTCGAGGGCTGTCGAAAATACTTAAGTGTGCGTCCAAAACAGCCCTTGCAACATCGTATAAATAGGTCTGCGTATGACTGCAAAAACCCTTAATTTCGAGATCGGCCAAGAAACTCTCCAAAATCTGTGTAAAAAGGCTGCTAAGAACCAGTGCAGAACGGTGGTTAAGGCGCTGCTGAAATTCTGCAGTTCTTCCCTTTTGAATTTCCCTTAAAAGCTGTGTTGAAACCAGCCAAGAACTATGGTGGAGGGCTGTCAAGAAATCTGCAGTTTGCGGCTCAAGGACAGCCCTCAACACCTCTCTCAAACACTGTCTCAAGTCTGCACTCCCCCTCTCTAAAAGTTGCGCTTGGAAGCCTAAAAAGGTATGTAAATATTATGCAAAATTAGGGCTGAAAAAGGTTCACGTGCAGATTCAAGTCAGGTCCGAAATCATCTCCAAAAATTTGCCGAATCGCAAGATTTTCTCGTGCATGAGATTTTCCTTGCGAGATTCTCTCAATAAGTTGATTCACCTAGCTCAATATGGAAATAAAATCGCGTCCTAGACTGCCATGTTGATTGCTCATCAAGATCACAACCCTCCTGCTTGCAAAAATCTCTCAAAAGCGACTGGAATCTCGTACGCGGAACTGCCAACGCGAAGTCCCACTGCCTCGCATTCTGCACTCGTGCTACTGACTTGCTTGTGTTGCAGATCCTTGTGGCGGCTTGCACGCTCTTGCTTCTCCTTTGCATGAGCTTGCTTTCTTATTCGTATGACAGCTGCCGAATACATGCTTGCTTTTTGTCTTCTTCTTCGTGTGACGCTGCTGCATGTGTTGCAACATAAGCTGAGTGCATGTGTGCGGCCGAAGGCTGCGTGGGCCGGTTACACAAGTCCTATAATTACTTCATGGGCCGGATTTGGCTTTGTTTCTTAGGCTTGCAACTTTGGCAGTAGCTTAATCTTGCTTCATGGGCTGATGCTTGTCTTGTTTCATGAATTTTAATTAAAAAGAATAATGGTGATATCTCCACCACTCTAAAACTGTATATACACCCCAAAATACAAATATTTTTAAAATCCCAGCATTACCACTGAGACTTCAAAGCTGTAAACAAAACCTCGTACCGAAAAAAAAACTGTCAAGGAAAGAAAACTCAAGCGGAGCCACGGACCTACGGTGCAAAGAAAAATCTCCTTGTTAAAATTAGAAAAGCATTTTAGAGTTATTGGACCTTCCGAACAGTATGACACCAACACAACTCAAAATTAAGTGGTGATGTTTATTGACACCCCTTTTGTTTACACGCCCCATCAAAAATTTAAAATCATCTAATTTATATTTAAACTCCATATAATACCCAAACTATCCTTTTTTCATAATTTTATTGTATATGCTTTTGTAAATACACCCATCAATATTTATTTAATTTTATACATCAAAATTGTTTTTCTTCTTACTTTTACAAGAAGAGTAGACGCAAATTAGAGGTGAGTCCACTGCAATCCAACACCAAACCCAATCGAGTTGGTAAGATTCACACTGTTGTGGTATGCATGGGCAATTTGGGCAAGGAAATATTCTAGTTCAATTTTTCTATTTTTTAATCTTTTTTGATGAATTTTTTATGATTTTGTATTAAGTGTTGAGAAATTATTTCTGGGTTGTTTTTGTTTTTTGTTTTTTGATTGTGTTCAACATATTCAACCTTTACCACTTTTATCATCAAATGATATAAGTTTACACTA
Organism: Dimocarpus longan; assembly: GCA_022984855.1. Lineage (NCBI taxonomy): Eukaryota > Viridiplantae > Streptophyta > Magnoliopsida > Sapindales > Sapindaceae > Dimocarpus > Dimocarpus longan. The sequence goes on from CM041026.1 coordinate 21,155,619, forward strand.
TTCTTGCAAGTTTTTGTACTATTCAGTGATGGTTCAATTTATATTTTATGATCGATAGATCCATTTGGAAGGTATGTCCAATCCTGAGTATGCTGCTATTTTTGTTCCTTCTATTTTTAATAATACCCATTACACGTTTGTGGTTGTAAGTTTATCCTGTGCAGAGAGATAGACATTATAATGTTTTGTACTTATAAAGATCCAGATGATGCGAAAATGAGATAAGATTGTAGTGACATATTATATGCCTTACACAACTCTGTGTGTTTTATTATAATTCACCTAAGACTTTCCTCATGTTGACATTGCTTTTGAGTGTAACATCGATGCTAGATAATTGGCAAGTGAAGAAATTTTTGTTTCTGGGTTGAGAAAGTTCATTTTTTTTTTTAATTTTGTTTTTAGAACTTGGATTTCTGATGGAAAAATGAGAATTTGATGAAATAACTCTCATTTCAATCATGCTGCTTACGTTGCATAGGTGATTAAAATTTTTTAGTTTGAAATGTTCTTTTTTTTTTTTTTTTTTTTTTTAAGTGGCTTGTGTAGCTTGATCTAGATTATTTTATAACAACACATTACGTGTATTGTTTACATATTACTTGCCACATTCTAAAACGATTGATGCTTCTTTTACGTATGCTTGCGTTGTTCTTGCTTGTCATACACGATGTAGTATGACAATAGATTGTAGATTATGGTTGCTTTTCTTGTATGTGCAGGGTGTTCAATATAGAGAAGACCTTCTTGAGAGACTTGGACAATCCGACTATGGGGTACGATTATTGTTTTGATGAGATTGTCTGATTCTTCTGATTTTTAATTTTCATTCTCTGTGATATATATGTTAGAATATAATTTTACAAAGAAAAGGGATGGAAAAGGGAACGTAGTTTGTATATAGCCAAAGATGATATAATATTAATATTGGAAAATAACTTTGTGGAGAAAGCATAGGTTGTTTATGAGAACAATGGTTGTTTTAGTTCAAATGAATTTCCAAAGTATCAATCAAGTGAAATGCCAAAAGCACTTTGACCAATCCCTGCCTAACAAGTTGGCTTGATAATTATTTGAGTTCGTTTGTCGCGTGAAATGGTTGTTTTGGGCTCCCTATTTTGTGATTTGATGATATAATATGTTATATTATATGTATAAGTTTTGGGTTAGTCGGTGCTGTCACTTTTTTTTAGTTTGAATGTCTATGTCTTGAACCTCCTATAACAACATTGTTATGCAGTTTTGTAACAGCATGACAACAATGTCTTTTGGTTTGTGTATCATGTCTTATATAAAAGTGGCGCAATTTTATTCTATATTGTTATTAATATGTATTTAGTGTATTGTGCATTTTTGTAGGAAAATCATAGTCTGGATTTGATGTGGTGCTTCAAGCAGATTTCGTGCAGCTGTTCATATTGTGTACAACAGGTGTGAAAGTATGATTATTACCACTACCTCCGTCTCCTTGAACTCCCCCCTATAATGCGAAAAGTTGCATTTACACTTCGTGCCTTCAATGTTAAAACTTCCAGGTACAAGGATTAGTCTAATGCGACTTGTGGAGTGGCAAGAAGCCATTGACAAAATCTATGCTAATAAGCTAAGTGAGCATCCAATGGCACATGCACTTGCATCAATAGTCTCTGAAAACAAAATTAGCAAGGGATAGCTTAAAAGGTCTGTTGAAGCTCGAATAAATGATGCAAACAAAGATGTAACTTATGTTTTAGAAGATATTGAAGAATTGGAGAAGTACGTGGAGGACACTGTATCAGCTCTTCTGTACATGAAACTTCAATTTTATTTTGTTAAAGTGTAGTAAAAACATGAGATTTGGTTTGGAAATACTGTGAAGAAAAATTAAATTTTAAAGCATTATATTATTTATATATATTCTATTGTATTTGAGATTCTCTCTTTCACCAACAATTATTAGTGAAAAAGAACTACTTTATCATAACTGGACATTAAATAAAAAAAAAAAAAAGGAGACAAAACTTAATAAAATATTATTGAACATATAACTAAAACTAAATGTTATTGACAATTCAAACCGTTGATCTGAAAAGAAATTGAGCCAACAAAATGTCAAATAAAAAGCTTAATAAAATAATGTAACATCTAAATTGAAATATCCGATCCAAACTATCATTAATACTACTTATTAGATAATGAAAGAAAAACTTTCAACATAAAGAAAAAAAAAAAAGGAAAAAAAAAAAGTTAATTCATTAGCTATCTAAAGTTATTGTCTTCTACATAACACCACTAGATACTAAGTAACACCATCAGATACTGTAATAGGTATTTTCGCGATCAGACCAATTGAGCTATCAAGAGGCCCAAAAAAGTAAGCCCAATAGTGAGAGCATCCAAGAGCCCATTAATCTGTTCGCTTACTTGCTCGTTAACCTACTCGCCCATGTGCTCAAGAACCTATTCGCCCACTTGCTCGTTTATCAGCTTTTTCCGAGTGCTCATCCATCAACTCGTGGATGAGCTCGTTAAAAAACCTACTCGCAAAGACTAGATAACAACATGCATTGCCAAGCTTATGACATCTTTGCTCGTGTAAGCGAGCCCATCTCACCTACTCATATCAGCTTACAAGTCAACAGAAGTCAAAATTATCAGATCGATTATAGCTCAAAGCGTACCGTGCACGCCCATTCCGTCAGAGATTATAGCATGGATTAAGAAAATTTCACCTAATCGGCATGAGTTAGCCCCCTAAACCCATGTTTTGACAAAATTAGAACTGACATTGTCGGTTGCATTAAATGTAAATCGTCATTTCGGTTGATTTCTTACATGTTTGTATTATTACATTTTACTGTAGCACATCCCTTCTATAAATAGGGGAGGAAATTCATTGTAAATGGGAGAATCTTTTTGAGTGCTATTACTCTGCTAAAATAGAGAGAGAGAGAGTAAACAGTGGACGTAGGCATCAATTGGGCTGAACCACTTTAAAAATCCCTGTGTTGACTTTTCTTTCTCCACCCATTTTCCTTATTCTCCTTTCCCATTTGCACCTCGCTAGTTGCAGTACTGGGCCCAAGAAGAACCTTGGTTGACCGATTTCGGACGTCAACATCTTTTGGTGCTAGAGGAAGAGCCCACAGTCTCACCACATTTGCTATCGACTTACCGAGCTCGTTTATTATTCACGATGGTTAGAGGAAAAATTACTAGAAGCTCCGACATGATCACAGATTAGCTAGAAAGCTCAGACCAACAACAGAACGTCCCGCCTATGGGAGGACAACCCAATATGGGCACAGGAACATCCAATGTGCCTGTAATAAGAAATGCTCAAGGTATGCCTCCTATTCCTCTTCGTCACCCTACACCTAATGCTGTTGGAGAAGACGTTATACAGGTGTTAAAACAGCGCCAAGAAATGCTAAAAAGTATAATGATGCAATTGGCAGACGAAGTCAGGGCGTTGATTCAGGTTCAAGTTCAACCCGCCCAAAGGCCAACCCAGGTCGCAACAATGAGGGGCATTTCACGATGACAGCACGCCGGGCCCTTATTTTGAATGAGAGAGTAGTCAGGGAATCAATTCAAGAGGGGTTAAGCCATTTCTCTAGTGTGTAGTCCAGTGCTCGATACCAACGAGTTCACGATGATGAATGTGCAACCCACCCTTCGAGAGTAAAGGAGAGGGTGAACCAGGATGGGCCCTATTAGGAAGATACAGATCGTGGATACGTATAGGTTTCAGACCGCAGAAATGAAGCCGAGCAGAGACACAATTATGGAGGTTCGCATTGAGAAGATGTATTAGGTAGTTTTGGCCAAAGAAATGAACCAGGCCACTACGTCGTTGAGCATAGAAGGAGACGGGAGGTACCAGATCAACATTCCCTAAGCGGGAGTAGCAGGTAAAACAGGCAATCCTCTATCAAGCAGCCCGAAGCGCAGGATTTGTTTGTTGAGGAGCTCCTCCAAAGGGTCTCGCAGCTTGAAGCGCGACCCGGAGCTCAATAACAAGGGAGTTAGAGCTGAGAAAGAACCATTTTCACCTCAAAGATTGAGATGAAACCGCTTCCCCTCAGGTTCAAAGTCTCCAACATCCCACAATACAACGGAGACACAGATTCTTATGGCTATCTAGACGTGTTTAACATTCAAATGGACTTGCAGACTACTAGTTCGCTGTTGAAATGCTGCGTATTCCTTGCAACACTTGGAGACATTCCACGGGCATGGTTCAAAAGTCTTCCACCTCGCAGCATTAATAATTGGGAGGAATGCCAGCAAAGGTTCTTGAACCAGTACAAGGCGTTGAAGAGGCAGCTCGCGCCATCTTGCCACCTCGCTACTATCTTCCAACGTCATGGTGAATTGTTAAAGGACTACATCTGCAGGTTCAAGCGCGAGGTGAATAATATAGAGAGTCCTATGGACGAGGGGATCTTGACAGCTATCTCGGTAGGACTAAGGAAAGATTAAAAATTATACGAGAGCATCTATAAGTCCCCAGTGAATGACCTCGGAGAGTTTTACGAGTGATCTGTCAAGAAAATAAGATGGGAAGAAGCCTTTAGCTCCAAGAAGGCGAATAGCTAAAAAGATGAGGCTAGCAGCTCAGATCAAGGGAAAAAAAGGAATAACGGAGGAACCGACCAAATGAGCCAAGGCCAGAGAGTTAACAATCAGGTCGCGAAGAAGGCCAGGAGTGGGCTTGCACCAGGAAACATCCAGAGGTATGGACGACCTCAGCGTTAGAGTCAATTCTAGAGTTACAGCAGATTACCAGACACCTGGGAAAGAATCTTTGCTACTGAAAGGAATAGAAAGAATTTCGGGAGGCCCATTCCTATCCAAACTCCTAAAGACTATAAAGATAGGAGCAAGTTTTGTGTCTATCACAACGAAACATGACATAACACCTCAGATTGCTGGGCACTTAAAGACGCAATTGAAGGGTTGATCAGAAGAGGTTACTTGAGAGATTATGTAGTGCGACCAGCTGGGCAACCATCTCAACAACAGCACCCCCAACAGCGGTAACTAGGGCTACAGCCAGCCCAGCAAGAGCCCAACCAAGAGCGAACGCTCACTGTGAGGAAGATCCTTACCATCCATGGAGATCCTCACGTGGCAGGAACATCAAATAGGTCGCAAGAACAGTATGTGTGCAAGACTAACCACATCCAATTTGCAAGTATGAGGGGACCGGAAGGACATGCAAAGAAGGCCAGGAGGGCATTTGAGGAGATCGTTTTTACAGAAGAAGATGCCATGGATGTTAAATGGCCCCATAATGATGCCCTGGTGATCCGTGCCCGGATTGGTAATATAGATGTGTTGAGGATTATGATTGATATAGGTAGCTCAGTAAATATGATGTACAATGAGTGTTATGACCAGATGAGGGTCAACGATGAGCAGCTAAAGCCTTCCCCAGAGCCTTTGTATGGTTTTACAGGAGATACGGTCACTCCTATTGGGCAAATCAGACTACCCCTCACCCTTGGAGATGCAGCCTATCAATCAACTGTGCTGGTAGATTTCCTTATAATAGATTCCTCTTTATCCTACAACGTAGTATTAGAGAGGCTAGCGATGAATGATTTGGACATAATAACCTCGACCAAAGCCCTTACAGTGAAGTTTCCGACTCCTAACAGGATAAGATGTGTATATGGCGAGCAGCAGCTAGCTCGTCGCTACTATATGGACACCATAAGAAGTGGGGTTCAAGGGAAAAAAGTGAATCCAGTTCCTAGACGTGAGCTGTAAACCATCAATGCCTCAGAAGTTAGCCATGACCTGGACCTACGAGAGATCGATGCATGCAAGATGTCTTAAGTTAGAGGATATGCAGGTCAGCGAGCAAGATGCTGCAAGATGTCTTAAGTTAAGCAAGAACCTGGCCCCAAAATTAAAGGCCCAGCTAGCTGACTACCTCAGGACGAATTTGGATGTGTTCGCTTGGAATCGTGAATATATGGTTGGGATTGATCCTGAAGTGATGACGCACAAGCTAAATATCAACCACAGCCATAAGCTGGTTTGCCAAAAGAGAAGGCCTATGACCCGTGAGCGATATAAAGCCCTGAAGGAAGAGGTAGATAAGCTCCTAGTAAACAAGTTCATCCGTAAAGTTCGCTATCCAGTCTGGGTAGCTAATCTCGTTCTGGTTAAGAAGAAAAATGGAAAGTTGAGAACCTGCATCGACTTCACATACCTAAATAAAGCCTACTCGAAAGACAGATTCCCACTACCCAGAATCGACCAATTAGTAAATGCAATGGCTGAGCACGAGCTCTTCAACAATGCCTATTCGGGGTATAATTAGATCCCTATGAACCCTAATGACGAGGAACACACCTTGTTCATCACAGACCATGGCCTATATTGCTATAAGGTCATGCCCTTTGGACTGAAGAATGTAGGGGCTACCTATCAAAGGCTAATTAATATGATGTTCGATGACCTAATCGAGAAGACAATGGAGGTATATGTGAATGACATGTTGGTAAAATCCAAGCAGACTGTTAACCATGTTCACGACCTTGAGGGGATGTTCTAGATTTTGAGGAAGTACCGGATGAACCTTAACCCCTTCAAATGTGCATTCGGTGTGGCTTTGGGCAAGTTCTTAGGTTTTATGGTGAACACCAGGGGAATCAAAGCCAACCCAGAAAAGATCTAGGCTTTATTGGATATGAGATCACCGACAAGGATGAAAGATGTACAAAGTTTGAATGGCCAAGTCGCTGCCCTGAGCAGGTTTATGTCAAAAGCCACAGACAGATGTGCTCAATTCTTTGAAGTATTAAAGAAGGCAAAGAACTTCGAGTGGACAGAGGAGTGAGAAGCAGCATTCCAGCGACTGAAAGAATATATGGGGCAAGCTCTGCTCTTGTCCAAACCAAAAGAATGGGAAGTTCTGACAGTTTATCTTGAGGTATCTCAACACACCCTAAGTGTAGCACTGGTCCGAGAAAAAGAAGATACTTGATAAACATAATTTACATATATTTATTACCCTTAAATATAAATTTATTAGTCCAATTTTATGTTGAATTTATTTTAATTAGTTGTGTTTTTGGTGAAACAAGAATAAAAAAAGATTTGTGCGTTAAATGAGGAAAAATTACAATTTTGGTCAAGTCAAAATCCAAGTCAATCAAGGATTCAAATCTTGCCCAAAATTATTTGTCAAACAATTAAGAAATTAGTTGAGACAAGAAAATAGATCGATGTAGGAAAAAAGCAAATTTGGAAAAAATCAATTTTGAGTTATTTTTGAAGGGTTTGGCACATATAAAAGGGAGATTTTTGGAGAAGTCGCTAGAGCTTGGAGACATAAAATATTAGAAGACAAGAGAGCAGTTTTGGTGGAGAAGAAGACAAGTAAAAAAAGGAGCAAGCTGGTAGGATTGCGTTGAACTGAGATTTGGAGCAAATTCAGACATGGACTTAGACCAAACTTATATCAACAGTTTTGATAAGATGTTGGGTTTTAATTCTCTTTTTGTTCTTGTTATCACCATGTTTGTTTAATTTTCTTTTCTGAGATATAGGATGAAACCATTATTAACTTTGTAATGATTTTGCTGTTTGAATATTATTATCAATTTTGTTTTTAATGTTTAATAATTTTTAGTTTCATCAATTGATAAAATAAAAATTGTTTCACTTTTAATATCAAGTATTTTTTGTTGTTACAAAATTATTTTATTAATTTGACTTTGAGTTGAAAAAGCTTAAATATAAGATTTTTGATTATGTATTTTTCAATATTGGATACATATAATACTTAGATCTTATAAATTTCAAGTCTTGAAATAAGAATTTACATAAAATTTATTTTTAGAGCTTAACTCACAAATCTTGAGAAAACAACAGATTGATTTCTAAGTTGTTTTTTTAAATTTTGATAACAATATTTTTAATAGTAAAATATTATAAATTGATAATGGTAGATTCTGAACTTCAGATTTCTCGTCGACTGTTTGAATTTTGCAATTTAATATTATTTTGTTAATCTAGAATTTTATTTACTTTATTTTTAATTAATTCTCAATTTTCAAATATTGTTAAATTTAATTTAGATTTAGATTAATATTTTCTCAATCTCTGTAGATCGACCTCTTACTTATATAATCTATTTTATAATAGACTCGTGCACTTGCTAGTACTAAAATTTGCACAACCAAATCCCATAAAGAAATTTTTAAAAAAAAAAAAATTCATTTTATCAAGGTTTTAGGTATAACAAAAGTAAATACTGCATACCCAGAAGCTAGAAGAAGACTCGTTAAGTGACCATGTGGTGTAACCGCTGCTACTGTCGGCGATAAAGGAGCTGGCTATTGCTACTATGACTGTCAAAGATGAAAAAGTTGGCTGAGCCGGGTACTACGACTGTCGAAGCTCAGAGATGAAGGAGATGACGAAGCTAGCTGAGCTGGCCGTTGAAGATGAAGGAGATCAATGAGATCTGGGTTGGGTACTGCTACTGTCGGAGCTTGAAGATGAAAAAGATGATAAAGCTGGCTAAGCTGGCTGTTGAAGTCTTGAGCTGAGTACTGTTATTGTCAGAGCTCGAAGATGAAGGAGATGATGAAGCTAGCCGAACTGGTTGTTGAAGATGAAGGAGATGAACGAGATCTAATATGTGAAGGAAGAATGGAAGTGTGACAGTGAGAGTGAGACCGAGACCGAGTGAGTGTATAGGACTGTGGGAGTGGTTATTGTCCAATTTGGAATGGCTCATGATGTTGCTGTGTTGTGTGCAGTGTGCGAATAAGTGTTGTTGCTTGTGATGATTTTGATGGCTCGTGATGTTGCTATGTTGCTGTTCGAAATGATAACTAAAATTACAATAGATTCGGACAGTCCGAATGGAAGAAGTGTTGCTGTGTTGTGGCTAGGGTTGTGGTTTGTAAAGAAAAATATGATACATATATATATATATATATACTACCATTGAAATTACATCAATACCCTTTTAACTATAAAATTACTTTTTTATCCATCACTAATGGGTCAACCCGTAACACAGTTTAGGAAACACAAACCCGACATGATAAGTTAACGGGTTAGGCATGTTGACCTGTTAATTTATTCAACTCGTTTATGCTCAACCCTAACCCGTAATATTCGTGTCGATCCATCCTGTCAATTTCTAAATTGCCACCCCTAGTCAAAATGCTAAGGAGCTCTACTCCAAACTAGGTTTTATCCCTTTTTTTTACTAAAGTAGAACATAAAAATGTTATCCCTTAAAGCCTCAACGTCAACTCTGCCAATTGAACTCCAGATCTATTCAATGACAGTTTTGAAAGCATCCTTGTTTGCCTTTCTAGCAGCTAACACTTTCCCAACTAGGCAATGTTTCACTTTTTTAAAACTCATGTCGTTGAGTTCACTTTCTATTCTATAGATTACTCATTTGTCTTCTGAAAATGTTAAGGATTGATGAAGCTTTGCTATTTCTTCTTTTTCCATGCATGTAAATGATCACTATGAGTGAGAAGAATAACTACTCCTCACGAGACTCACTAACCCAAAAGAACCCCACTCCTACACTGGTTTTTTGATGAGCGAGAAAACAAGAGGGAAACTACCTTAATTTATATTTATAGTGATTGATCTTGACAAATCTTATATAAATTTAGTTTCAATTAATATTCTACTTTAATAAGGTTCAACATGGATTATTTTAGATTCTTAGGAGTTCCTATTCGGTAATATTACAATTGATTTGCCATAGACTTCCACATTGTTATATTGGGGAATATGGATGTGATCCCATGACAGCCACCTGCACCAAAATGTTATTATAATTTATCTTCTTTATTTTGTAAACATTTATTGGATACATTTAGTTTTTATTCTCAATGTAAACATGCTAAGTGGATTTTTCTTACAAAATAAAGGAAATAAATCTAAAACTAAGAAAGGAGGAGGGATTAGATAGAAATTTACCTAGTCCTTTAATTGGACTTGAGAGAAAAAATTACATACAATTATAAAGTGCAACAATATATATACACACATATATATAGGCGATATTCACTGCCTCACAATTATATATATATATATATATATATATATAATATTATTGCTTAGATTGGTGAAAAACATTCACCACTTACAACACTTGCCTTTGGATGTACACCAATTTAAGATAGATTGTCTTATTAGAAACTTTACGAGTAAAACTAAATGGGATAAGACTTGGTTGAAGGGAAAAGGAGTACAAGATACAAAACTTCAAAAAGAGATGACATACTCTCTTGATGAAACTTCTAGGATGACACCATTTAAATTTTGTCAATAAAACCCTAATGAGGTAAAAACCTAAGAAACAGATATTTTATGATTTGTTGGATAAAAAATAAAATAATCTTCTGAATTCAATCGTATTTGGATGTGCTTAAAGGGACTCCCTCATTAAAAATCTTGCAAAAAAAATCTAGTGGAATAAAACCTGATAAAAAAAAAATGCAATGCACATATATCCACATTAACTTAGTACATTCTCCTCAAAAGAATGCTCCCCCTGATGGAGTGCTCACTTGATGGGATACTTTCTATGATAATAATTTTCCAAAACAGATCGTCAAATTGAGTGATATAAGTGAGAGAAACCTGCATGTACTTTGATATAATATATCTCAACCATAAACATGTTTTCCTTCTTTTATGAAGTTGAGCAATATGAAAGAGATCAAATGTTGTCTTAGTAAAAGTCTTGTATTTTGGAGCATTATGAAGTTTTTGCAGTATTAGTAGATTTTGAGTAGAATAAACACAAATCTGTTGCTTCATGAAGATAACAAAAAATACGTTTGATTTTAGTCCAGTGGCATCGTGTTGGTTTAGAACTGAACCAGGCCAATAGATTTATTTTAAAAAGTAATATCAAGTCTAGTACACTGTGCTAAATATAATAAAGCACCAATTGCATTCAGAGATGATACTTCTAGACCAAGTATTTATTCATTATCTTCTTTAATGATCCATGCTAAGATCAAGAGACCGAACAATCATAGGGATACTCAAGGGATGAGTTTTATCCATATTGAAATGTTTTAGGATTCTTTCAATATATGCTGATTAATGGATACGTATTCCATGTAATTAATGTTCAATCTCCAGACCAAGACAATATTTGGTTTGCCTTAAGTCCTTCATCTCAAATTCTTTTTTTTAAATATTTAACATTTTTAGGAGCTTTTCAAGAGTTCCAATTAAATTATATCAACTAACAATGGCAATGAACACACATGGTCATATAGTATCATTACTATATTCTTCATTTATGAGGTATTCACTAAAATGATAATACCATGGTCATTCGGATTGCTTTAAATCATACAAAAGTCATTGTAACTTTATCGAATGCAAGTTACAAAAAGTTGAACTATATGCTTCTATCATTTTAAATCATTCAGAGATTTCTGTATATATATATATATATATCGGTATCTAATGACTCATATAAATATGTTGTTACCACAATCGTAAAGCACATTTCAAGTCTTTTGAATATTACTATGCTAATTAAAAATCAAAATGTAATCGTATCCATTATAGGTGAATATATTTTATTATAATCAATGTCAAGTCTTTGTGAGAAACCCAATCCTATGAGTCGTGCTTATATCTCACTAGTTCATTTTTCTCATTATATTTTCGAACAAATATCCATTTTTATCTAACTAGTTTGACGTCTTTAGGTGTCTAGATTATTGGTTCAAGTACATCACATTTGGCTAATAAAGTTAATTCTAGTTGAAATTGCTTCTTTTCACTAAACTAATCATGCATTTTTTGACACTCATTGATATTATGTGATTCATGATCATCATTTATAATCTCAATAACTACTGCAAATGCAAATAAATTATCAATAATTATTTTATCGTGACTCCACAATTCTTTATGGAAATTTCTATGTTTCTAAGATGTTGTATCTCTTCATGAGATTATATCTCTCCAGAGATACTAATTTCTGTAGAGGCTGTCAATTATATGAAATAATTCATGAGACAACTTATTTCTACAATGTCAATATTGGATTTTTTTGGCAAACCCTTTAGTTGAGATACGATTATATCTCATTATCTCAATTTTTATATGAACAATTATTTTGAGCAAAATATATGATGTCTTCAACTGTTTACATAACAAGTCTAATAAAACTACATAAGTATGACTCTACTTTTGTTTTGGTCAACAACTTTTATGTTGATATTTATCCATAATATGTGATTCAATATTCTCATCATTATTCTGTAATATATAGAGCAATAAAATATGAGGTTTCAATTTTCTTTAAGTTTTTAGTACACATGCCTTTTTTAAGGCTACTGAAAATTTTCAAATATTTTTAAGACAAACTATAATATTTATAGTTTAGGCATATGTACTTTTCTATATACAATAAAGACCCCTTTTATGAGTCTCATAGGGAAAGATTACATAACTTTATTCCTTATTCAAAAAGTTCTATCTTTTCAAAAACATTGAACTCTTCAGGAGTCATCATTTATATGATGAGGTTAACATATAGCTCAAGCATAATCTTTAAAATGATCATTTCCTTTGTTCACAATGACTTTGCAATAACATTTACTTTTCGCATTTTTGTGTGTAATGAATGATTTATTTGTTGTCATTTATATAAATTATTCTTCACGAACAATCACCTAAGTTAATACATTGGCAATGAATATAAAATCATTCGGATATGTAATTTCAAGTAAATGATCTTTTGAATTTTAGTTTCATATGGCACATACAATAATTGTAAAAACGATGCATGTCAATTGTAATTTCACGTCGTCATGCTTTTCTAATTTTAATTCATGTGCTCCCCTAACGTCGAGAAAATTTATTTATTAACTTTATTTTATTATCCTTCATGGATTTATTTGTATCATCATAATATCTTTCTGGAACTTATTTATACTGTCTTACTATCTTTTAGGGATTTGTTGGACTATCATACTATTCTTTAGTGACTATAATGCAATGTCACATAGTGTCTTTCAAGGACCGATAATACCAAATATTATCCTTCATAGATATTTACTGGATAAGAGTCTTTAAGTTTTATAATGGATATCCATGTCATTTTCAATAGTTTGATACATCATTTCTTTTGAATCATTTGGATGAAAAAACTTTTGGTTCACCACAATTTTTAATCATATTGTACTTATGATCATATGATACTCTCAATTGTAAAATATGTTTCTCGCATATGACAATATAAATAGTACAATATACTTTTTCTTTAATATATATCTAAATAAATTCTTTTAAGATCTATTAAAGTAACAAAATTTCACTTATAAACACTGTTGTTTTTCACTTTCTAATATGCGCTTGCTCTTCTGGAGCCATTATATATAATTGGTAAAAGAGTAATATGATATTTATATATATTATAGGTACACAACTATTATAATATCATGTTTCATCAAGTAAGCATTTGCCTTACTTTGCGTTGTGTGAATTTCACTTCTAACGGTTAAAATTTATTATGATCACCAAGATTTTATTGATCATTATCATCATCACGGCTATTAGATGATTTAATATTCACTTTAAGAAATAATATTAATTAACTTAACTGTGCAAGATGAATGCTTTTTCACCCATAATCATGGTTTCTGCATCTTGCATCTTGAAACTTTGTTTAATTAGTTTACCATGTATGTGATACATAATTAACTTAACTGTGCAAGATGAATGCTTTTTGACCCATATTAATTAACTTAACTGTGCAAGATGAATGTCATGATGATCATTATCATCATCACGGCTTTTAGATGATTGAGGCATAAGAAAAATATATATCACTTACATGGTTTCTGCATCTTGCATTTCTTTTAGAAAAAACTGAAGCTTGAAACCATGATGTGATAGTAAGTTATAATCAAAGTCCAAATTTGATGGTAATTCAAAACTTCAGGTTTTGATAGAATTAATATTGAAATTCTTTTCTAAATTACATCAATCAATTCAATTAGTTTTAGAACTTCAGGTTCTAATTAAACAACCTTGAAACTTTGTCATGTTTTAAACAAAATTTCACACTTTCAAACAATTCTCAATATATTCAATTTCAACACAAAAACGGGTTGATGGCTTAAAGCACAACTAATGGTCTTATATTATGAATAATTATGAGATCAATTGATTCAGTTTCAATGCAATCAAAGTCATTAACAACAAACATGGCAACATAAAACAAACATAATATTTAGTTTTCTTAATCTTTTTCAATTGCAATTAGAATCTTTTTTATTCTAAAATCTTTTTTAAAAAAAATCGTAATATAGAATTATAGTAAAGATCTGAAACTTTTGGTTTTAAAATCCTAATAAATATGAGAATAAATTTATTGAGAATTTAGAACTTTTAGTTCTAAATTTAAAAATCCAAATTCAATCCGTTTATGAAGAATCTAATCAATTAAAGCAAGTATGATGGAATAATTATGTCATATGCAAAAAGTAAGAACATAACACCAATAAATCAAATCCGTTGAGCTTTGTTTATTTAATTTTTCATAACCCAAAGGAGCCATATTGTTTTCTATGTATGTGTATATGTATAACATTGGCTTCAAACATAAAACATAATCTAATGTATTTTATTGCTTATATGTTTTAGACCTACTATCAAAGGCACACTTTTTTTTTTTTTTTAATAAATTAAGCCAAGACGGATTATATTGTTTCAAACAACTATAATTATTTGACATATACAATTATCCATATTGAGCAGAAAGCCAACAAAATTTAATTGAAATTTAACTAAAATTTCTTATTTTAAATAAATTAAAACTATAGAACTTATGATTCTAATAAATAAATTAAATATCATAATTTTGAATTCTAATTCAATTGGAAGTGTAAAACTTTTTCTTCTAAACAAATTTATAATATGAAACTTATGGTTCTAATTACATTGAAAATTTTGAACTTCTGATTCTCATTAAATTGAGAATTTAGAATTTCTAATTCTAATGAATTAAAACTATAGAGCTTCAAGTTCTATTAATTGAAATCTAAAACTTCAGATTCTGATAAATTAGAATCTGAAACTTCAGGTTCTGATTGAATTTGTTCAAAATTTTATATTCTGATAATATATAATAATAACAATAAATAATATAACGTATAACAATAACAATTAATAAAGCTGGTAGAGACGCATATATAGTGTATATCGATAACAATTAATAAAGCCGATAAGAGTTGCAGGTATAATGCATAACAATAAATAATATTAGTTTATTGAATTAGCAGAACCGTACTTTGATTGAATTGGCAGAATCGTATATTATGAAGTCGACAAAGCCGTACATCTATAGAATTAGCCATTCCTCTTCATCTTCCTCTTCATCCTCATTAACCCCACGATCAATTATTTTAATATCAAAATCCTTTTTTGGCCTTTCCACAAGGGTGTTACAAACATCCATGTATCCCTACCAAATGTCAAAGCAACAATGGACACGAATTTCAAATTCAAAGGCCAACCTCGCAACAATTTTAGAATGTTTAAAAGTAAGAATGAAAACATTCTCAATTTAAAAACTCAAAGAAGACAATTACACATAGCATCCGTTCAGCAGAAAATCCGTCAATATAATCTTTACAGCTATATCGAAGCCTCCTAGTCCGTCGTCCGGAATGTAACGTAGACTCAGCTTTTGTATTCTGTCAACACAATAATAAAGACGTACTTTAATAATAATGACGTACTATAAGTTGTATAACTAGTGCAATAGAGCCAATAAAGAAATGTGCATAATAAAAAATATGGCAATAACATTAGCAATTTCATATGTAAAATAACTGCCAATGAGATTGGATTTCAGAGGAGAAAGATTTGACTCGAACCCTCAACCTCAATTGTGTAGGTAGCCCAACCTCATTTTATTGATTACTAACATAATTTATGGAAGCTACACATAATGACACATGAAAATCAACAAAAGTAAGATGTAGCCACAAACATCTACTTAACGGAATTCTAATACGTGCGCCACACCACCAATCAATCAGTAAGTTATGCTACTCTCTATATGTGCATCAAGATTGAAACTACTTTGAAAAGAGAGATGTTCGACTATTAAAATTTTTCATATAGGGTCACAAACACGTACCTTTGATGTAATGTTGTCTACCCAATATGTATACTTTAAACTTTCAAATTTTTCCGTTTTGGACAGATCATCAATAAGATTCATCGGTGCACCCTAATCAGACAAAGTAACGAAATTAAATAGACACACGGCGAGAATAAGAGAATCTTTTATATACACAAAATGGAAACTCACAACATGACTCTTGCCAACAACTAGGCCCACCAATTTAAAATTCCTATAAGGCATCTGCACAAGAGGGAAGAAAAGAGACACAACAGTCGGTTGAAAAAAAATTTCACCTTAATCAAACACAATTGTTAACAAATTTGTTAAAGACGTCTCATTAGTGGATTTATTGAACTTACAAGAAAAGAAATAGCTAAAACACAGTAACACATGAAAAGAACAGATACAAAGATATCACAAACTTACTTTATTTTGAAACTTTAGCAATTTCTCCTCCACAGCGCATACAGATTTAGGATAAAATCTACAACATTGACAAAGTTCAAAGTACACATGAACACGGATGTATTAATGTTAAATCATGTTAATCAATCAATTAATATTAAATCATGTTACTCAATCTATCAATAAGACGTAAATTTAAATATGCTAATCAAATTATAATTTATAATCTTATTATATTAAAAGCAATAATCTCTGAAGTATATTATTATTATTCTCCATCATATAGACCAGTTTGGATGCACAACATTCTGGGTACAGATGCACAACATTCCACTCATGTGCAAGACCAAGGAGGTGGGTATTTTCTTGGGGTAGATGGTAGGACATGTGGAGCCTGATGTGGGTACTCATGGCAATTGTTAGGGTAAATTTCTTCACATCGGAATCAACATGGATATTACAAAACTGCTTTCCAGAGGGTTGAAGGTGATCATGGGAGATCCTGAAGAGGAGGGCTTGATTCCTCTAAGGTATGAACGTTTACCCAACTTTTGTTATTTTGTGGTATCTTGGGCCATGTAGTCCGTGAATGTCCCTCAAACATAAACAATGTGGTTGATGAAGATCAGTTACGGTTTGGTTCTTGGTTGAGAGCTACTGGCATGCCGGGCCCTAAAAGCTTCAGTAATAAATCTGCAAATGTAGATGAGGCAACTCTCCATCATCAAGGGGTTCATTCTTACCTAGTCTGAATACTAGAAAGGCAAGTGTGGGTGAGGGAGGGTAATAGTAAAACTACTGTCAGCAAAGAGCCTATTTTGGATCCAATTTCTATAGATTGTGGTAAGGGATTACATGAAATTGACGAGGGTGTGGACATACTTGTTAGTGAGTTTGCTTATAGTACTTCAGAGTATAGACATTCAGAGGGCAACAAAGTTCGAAAAACCGAGAGCTACTGCAGTTTTGGGGAAAGAAATTAAGGGTGAAAGTAGTGGAATGGGGAATGGCTTGGGTAATTTATCTTCCATTCAACGTGGAGGTTATGTTGCTGGGTACAGTGAGGCCTGCAGTCCTGGAAAAAGGGGGAAATGGAAAAGGGTTGTGAGAGATAAAATCTGTTGGATTGCTGTAACAGTAAGTTGAGTGGACGCGATATCAGGGAGACAGATGAGACAATGGTGGATGATGACAATAACAAATGAGGCAGAATCCTGTCCTCAGAAGATTCAACGGTGGTGGCTGGTTTCCAGCCCCACTGATGACAATGAAAACATTATGTTGGAATGTTCGGGGGTTGGGGAACCCTTGAACATTCAGAAATCTGCGGGAGATTATCTGCAAAGAAAACCCCACACTAGTCTTTATTTCGGAGACTAGACTTGAGCAAGGTAGAGAGGATAAAGTAAAATTTGACGTGGGATTTCAGAATGGTTTTGCAGTTAACAGGGCTATATATTTTTTATTGATTGAGATGGAAGTAGAGAATTCCCATACAAAGCCCCTGTACAATTTGAATAAAAGTTCTGTTCTAATGTAGACAAATAAATAAAAAAATAAAAGTTGTGTTCTATATGCTGAATGACAGCAATTTTGTTTAACATTAAAAATGTGACCCAATACACACACACACACGTTATTTAACCAAACTGACATGCATAAGAGATGTCATACTTAAGGTGCCTTGCAAAAGTTTCCGGATTCAGTCCCATAGCCAGGCAGAGATACCTATTAGTATAAGTCACACCTATTACCGCACGGTTTGCCATAGAAGGTTTCCGCATTTCCATAAACAACTCCAAAGGCTTCAAGTACTTCATCTAGAAGAGAAAAAATTGCATTCAACCATATTATTGAAACAGAAAAAGCAATGGTTTAAACTTCAAATTTTAAACAAAAGAAGCCCATTATTCAAACTAGCTACTATAAAAAATAATAATAACAATAATATTTTGATAACATACAGATACCTTCTGCAGTCGTGAAAGGAGGTGAGTCTCTTTGATAGATGTTTGATGCCCTAACCCCAGCGCTTCATTATCTCTTTTGTTCTGTTCTTCGACTCAAAATTACCTTTTTGCGCTCACCGCCTTTCTGTGCCCAGGGCAATCTTTTTTCTTCTGTTTTATTTTTTGGGAGAACTTCGTTGGGGTTTTTATATTTTAAAAAAACTTTTTATTTTTAAAATACGAATCCTTTTATAACTTCCATGATATTTTATTTTTCAAAAATTCATCAAATTAATCCCTCTAACATCATTTTTAACTGTCAACATCAATTAAAAATTTTTTCCTTAATTTTATATACAAATGTTAAAATAATATATTTATCCTCTTCAAAATTTTAGAATTACAATTTGAATAGATGAAATTACAATCTTACCATTCAACTTATATATAATATTTTTAGTTACTAAAATAATAATATAATATTTTTGTTTAAAAAAAAAATCTCTCATCTTCTACCTCTCATCATCTTCCTTATATTCAATTTCATCCTCTACATTCATCAAAATCTTCATCTTTATCATTTTCATCAAACCAACATTACTCAAATTAAAGAACAACATCAAACCAAATATTTCTCAAATAAATAAAAAGAAATCAAAGATTAAGCAAATTTTTTTAAAAAAAATTAATCAATCTCCACTGTCGAAGACTGTCTTCGATAGATAGAAACCCTCCGTTCTCCATCACCAGAGACCAAATCAGACCAAATCTCCAATGATTATGACCAACTGGTCTCCATCGTCGGAGACGCGATGGAAACACATCTCTATAGCATCTTCGACGGTGGAGATTGGTTGGTCTTCATCGTTGGAGACTTAATGTCTTCAAGTTTTCAGCATGGAGAGTAGGTTATTTATTTATTTATTTTTGTTGAAATTTTTTTTAATTAAATTACAAAATTGACATATTAAATTAAGAGTATAAATATTACATTAAATTTTTAATTTACATACATGAAGGACATTTTTGTTATAAAGAATTCAAATTAAAATGTAATTCTAAAATTTTTAAGAAAGTAAATACGTCATTTTAATATGTGTATATAAAATTAAGGATAAAATAGTCTTTTACTATTTTTAGTTGATGTCGACTGATAAAGATGATGTTAGAGGGACTAATCTGATGAGTTTTTGAAAAGTAAAAGGTTATAAAAGCTATAAATGGATTCATATTTAAAAATGAGAAGTTTTTTAAAACCATAGGGTCTCAAATAAAGTTCTCCTCCTTTTTTTTTTTTTTCTTAATTTGAAATCTTGCCCGTAGCCAAATTGCTCCAACTTATGAATCCAAAAAACTCCAATTTCTTTTAAAGAGGTTATTTTTAATTTAAAAAATTATATGTCATAAATATAATGTTTTAAATTAGACCTTGTGTAAATTGTAACATATATAAAATTATTAATTAATGAAAATGTGCAATTAATATATTAATTTATAATTACAAAACTATGTTATATATATGTGTATATAAATAGGGGCAGGATAGGAGGACATAATTTTTGACACAAATTTTGACACAATTTATTGATAATTGGATTATGATGATTTCAATAGTTTAGATTTGTTCATATCTTTATATAAAACTTAATTATATACTCCACATGATATGTTTATTATTATACTATCTCTCATCTCTCTAATTAATATTATAAACCCATTAATTAATATTCTTCTCACCAATTAAGAAGTTATTACATCTTTTTTTTTTTTTATTCATTTTCAAATTATATTACTTTTACCTTTCTTTTTTTTTCATGTTTGATTTATCTATATATATTTTTTTATCTCACTTTTTATCTTATCTTTACAATTTCCTTATTAGCTAGATCTTGTTTCTTCTTTTTAATGTATAAAAAATAATAGTGAAAATTTATCACTTGTAGCCTTAATGAGAAGGAGTACTTGGTATGAAATTATCAATTTCTTTAACTAAATCTAAAAATCATACAGTGGTTTTGACATACATACAATGAGAGAATATTTAATAAATTTGAATATATAGAATTGTCCTACAAAATAATTTAAATCTCAAAGCGGTTTGCAAATCTCCCTTAAGAATAATTTAATTTGTGAAATTTTTAAAAGAAAATAAATTTACATAAACTCTTATTTATTTGAAGAATATAATTCTTTTATGTCTTCAAAGATAATTTGTGTATGAAAAAAAATAAAGATGCAATGGCTGTAATTATGAGAGAAAATAAATAAATAAATAAAATATATGCATACATATGTATGTGTGTATATATATAAACTGTAATTATTAGATAATTATTTGTTTCAAGGGCTGCAGCCAAAAAAAAATGCAAAAACATGTTTAATAAATGTCATTTTAAAATCTTCAAAAAGAATGACATTTTAAAACTGTTTTTTCAAGATAATTAATTATTTCATAAAGTTTAAAATCTATTTTCTTTAATAATTTTATTCAAAGTTATATATAAATTCAACCACAAAAAGTAATTTTAATATATATAAAAATTCAACTATAATAGTGTTTTATAATAATTGGTGGGTTTTTAATATTATTTGGATAGATAAGAGATGGCGTAACAATGAAGAGCGAAAAAAGTAAACAAATTTATAGAGAGTGTATAATTAAGTTTAATGCTAAGATATGAGTAGATCTAAACCATTGAAATCATCATTATCCAATAGTTAATAAATTGTATCAAAATTTATGTCAAAACTTATGTCCCTTGATCCTGTCCCATATAAATATATATATGATACAATTCCTCTTGAGTACATCTTGAGTTTGATCATATTTACAATAATCGACAGACAAAATTATATTAAGATATGTTTAACTTTAATCAGATATAATAAAGATATAATAAATTACAATTAGTCACTTTAAAATATAATTACTCTTCTTTTTTTTTTGAATATATCGATATTTCAATTATATTGTAGAATGTGTTTTATATATATACATATATATATATATATATGTACTCTTTAATAGTTTCATTTACACATTGTTTGTGTAAAATATAAAAAATATCAAAATATCTTTCATAAACATAATTTTTCCAATTACATTTTAGAACATTACCAATAGAATATTTTAATATTTTTCATGTGAGTGTCTATATTATGACTTGTACACCTAATTTATAGGCACACCCATAATTAAAATTTAATATCAATTCCTACTATAAACAGTTGTTTGCACCGTTTGTCATACCACTTTTTTTCTTTCAGCATCTTAGAGAAAAAATTTTGGACGATCTTTCAACCCAATACGGTCTAAAAGGGGTAATAGTGTTATTATGAAAATCGAGAGACGGATGAGGACCGTAGTCATAAATGTGAGCATCTATCAGTACAACCATCTTTTAAGCAAAAGATCTTTATCTCATCAGATCTTTGTTTATTTTTCCAGCTGATCATTGAGTTTTCTGATTTCATATTCCTTTCTGGTGAATCGTGATCCATTATATTCTATTTGGAAATTTATTTATATTTATTCATAATTTGTTTTTACACTTGTTTAAATAATTATGAATAATTATACACTTGATTTCTTTGATTGTTTCACCAATCGAGTACTCTAAAGGTATGTTTACTTCACGGATTGGGGAATAAGAATTGAAAATAGGATTGATTGATAGTGTTTACTTACTTAAAATTCATTCCGTAATAGGAATGAAAGTGTGGGTCTCGCATCAATTTGGGGTTGTGGAATGGGAATCTCATTCTCCCCAACCTACTTGGGAATCTCATTCTCATTCTCTTTACCAAGACGAAAAGTCTCTTATACTCTTCTTTAAAAAATAAAGAAAAATCAATTTTATTTGATATTTAAAAAAAAAAAAAAAAAAAAAAAAAAAGCTCCTAAACTTGTGTACACCACATGCATGTGCTAAAATCACTCAAAAACAACCTTCAAATTCTCCATGCAGTATGCTATCCTCCTTGATTCTTCATGGCAGAACAGCTCTCTTCCTCTTTGTCGAATTGCTGCTTCTTGTTTTCAAATGACTTCTCTTGCTTCTTTATATTGCATGCAAACTTGTTTAACTTGAAAATCACTCCAAGTCTCCATGTGCAGCAAGCTGTCCCAATGTTTCTTCCATGGCCGAGTACACCCTTGGTTTCTCTCTTGTTTTCTCTCTTTTGTCTCTCCTCTTGGTCAAAACACTTCAATCTCTCTCTTTTTTTATTTTCAAATGGCCGAATGCACATTTTGTCTCTCATTTCACTTGGTTGTTTCAACTTTATATATACTTAGTATTTCTTTGACACTTGTCCATCATTTATCCTCACTCGTGACAAGTGTCTTTTATGCATGCATTCATTTCTTACACTTGTCATGCACATATTCATCCTTTCATTCATCACTTGTCATGCATTCTCTCATTCCGATTCCATATTTGAAATCGTTTCCGATTCATTCAAAAATGATACTAAAATTCAATTTATATATTCGGACTGTTGGGGAATTCTATTAATCATTTTCGTTCTACCAGAACATTATTTTGGAATTCGATTTTACACTCAAAACCATCCTGGTCTACCTTGAAATTTTATTATAACTCAATTAACACATCCAGAAATTCTACTAGAATCTAATTTCTCATCCATAAACTCTACTAAAATCTGATTACATATCCAAATTCGAGGATTATACTAGAATTAGATCAGGGAATTTTCGGGCTATCCGGGAATTTTACTAAAACTAAATTTCATATGCGGGCATTCTAAGTTATTTTATTTCTCCCTAAATACCTTATACGATACTAAAATCGGAAAGAGTATTTTGTTCAATAAGCTTCGAATCATTTACAATTTATCCGAATTGACTTATTTTCAATCTGATTCAATTTTCTGTAACTCTAGTACTAATTTCAAAACTTTTGATTTGCGAGGTCTGTTTTTCAAAAATTACTGTTCAAGATGACTCTTTCCGTTCGAAAATACTATTTATCAAAAAAATCACTTTTAACGATTTCTGAGATCCGTTTCTCAAAAATACTATTAACTCAAAAATACTATTTACCGAAAGGATAACAACTTACTTTTCATAAAACGAAATTTTGGGTTTTACAGAGTGAGCTTCCAATATTGGAATTATATACAAATAAGGAAAGTGATCAAGATAGAAAAATCTCTTTGGAGATTAACTTAGTAGCAAAATAATAGGGGAATCCTGAATCCTCTCCTAAGAAATCTATCATTCACCCCTATAAAAAGGAGAAAAATGCACAACCAAAGGAAGGACTTTTTCTTGGAGGATGCATCTATCTCTTTTCCCTTTTGTTGATAGTTGGGTTATTAATTATCATTATTTTATTCTCAAATTACCTATTAATTATGTTTTGTTTTGGAGTAGAATTAGGTACTTTTTTTTTATTTTGTGTTTTAGTTAGGTTTTGAGAAAAAAAATGGAAATCGATGGAATTTTTGGAAGATGATTTCAACGAAAGAAAATTAAAGATCCAACCCAAAAGGCTCACAATTTGGAAAAGTTTAGAAGATTTTAAAATCAGGGGCTTATTTGCAAAGTCTGAAGATTAATGATGCTTAAAGAGAATTAGAAGAAGTTTAGGAATCTATAATTCGTCGGTCAAATCAGAGTCAAAAAAGGCATAATTAGTGTGCGGTAAGTTTGTGTCACAAGTTCAAAGTAGCAATATGAAGCTACGATATTGTGGCTAGTTTGTGTCAATAAAATAACTCTATTTTTATGGAGTTATTTCATCTTTTTAAATTTGAATTCTTGTTTAGTTCTTAATATTTTTATTATTATTAAGTAAATTATTACATCTTTTTGTATTTTTCATTTTCATAATAAAAGTAGTGAAAAATCGCATGTGGACCCCACCAAGTACTGTTGTTCGTGATAAATTCATCGCTGTAAAATGAATGTCATTCGAAGTAGTTCATAGCCTCAAGAATAACTTGAATCAGATATCACATAAAGAAGTTATCGCCGTTTAAAGATCGAGTATTCTAAAAATAAATATTATATCATGCTGATGTAAAGAATGATGTAATGAAAATTATGATGTAAGCAATGATGTAATATAAAAGTTGACTTGCATGGGGTAGGTGAACCATGATGTAAGCAATTATGTAATATGAAAGTTGACTTGCATGAGGTAGGTGAAATTATGTTGTAAGCGATGATGCAGAAGAGTGAAAATTTAGGAAGAAGTGATGCATGGGATAATGTAATTGGAGGTAAACTTTGCCTATAAACAGACTTTAGGATCACCATTCCATTGATCTCATCAAAAACCAAAATAACAAGTAGTTTAGAGAAAGAGAGAGAGAGCTTGGAGAGGAGGAGCAAAGCAGAGGAAGAAATTCTACGGCAAAACTTAAATCCATTAAGTTTTCTTATATTTTATTATGTTTAATTTTCTAGTCTTTGTAAATTTTAATATGGAGTAGATTTATTTTTCTAAGGTTATGATGTAGTCTAACTTTAATGTTCCAATCCTTTGTGTAATTTAATTAAGGATTTTTTTTTATCTTGGTTGATACATTTAATACTGTGCTTAATGCTTCTAAATAACTGATCAATATTTAGTTAAATTATTAATCATAATGATAGCGAAAACTGATATATGTGTCTAGTTCATTGTATTGAATGTCATAAATTACATACATGATATGAATATACCTACATGATTTGTGTAGTCTATAAAAGATATCCATAAATCTTAATGAATCCATTAATGTTTTAACTTGCATGGAGACATAGCAGTTAAGCTTTATAGGGTATTTTCCTTAGACCTCGGGAGAGACTATGTGAATAATTCAGAGAATCTGGACTAACAACTGTATAATTAATTTTTGTTAAAAAGAACAAAGGGGAGGAACAGATTGGTTATGGTGAAATCAGAACCTTAGAATTTTCATTCACCGAATTAATTTTTATTTATTTACATTTGCATTTAAATTTAGTTATAATTTTCACCTCCAATTTCGTTTGCTAAATAAAAGTTGAGTTACTTTAATTTTGGGCATTAATTAACAACAATCCTCGTGGAACGATACTTTTCTCATCATTATATTACTTGTTCGGCTCGTCCACTTGCGATTTTGCACGACAGTTCTATTAGATGTACTTTACGCATCAACTTTCTATCTGGGAAGTTTTTACTCAATAACTGGAGCTCCGCTTTGGCCTATCCACCTTTATTAAACATGAGACACAACTTTACAAATTGAAACAAACCACTACTGTGGACATTTTCATGTCCAAATTCGAGACCATTTCTTCTCGTATACACGGATTAAGCAGCAGTAATTTGTTGAACTGTTTCCTTTTAAGCTTAAAGCCAAAAAATACAACATGAGCTCTACCTTCTCAAGTCATACACCTTACCAGATGCAGTGGGTATGGCCAAACTCATTGAGGATAAAATCAATGCCTCCAAACAAACCTACTCCAAATCTTCTTTCCACAAACCAGATTCCACAACCCACATAAACATTTCCTCAAACACCTTACCTGCAACACCAAACACTTCTGACTCTCTCATAACCAGCCCCAAACCAAAAACCTTACCCATTAAACGATTAACTCCAGTGGAGATGGCCGCTAGGAGAGAAAAATGCATGTGTTTCAATTATAACGAACGCTTTGTGTCAGGTCACCGTTGTAAGCCACCACAATTTTTGTATAAGATTGCTGAATATGATGAGGATTTCCCTAACCTTTGTGAATCTCCTACTGTGGCCGAACGTCAATCCTTACCTTCCCCTGAAATTCCACTTACCCAAACATAAGACACACCTCAAATATCTTTCCACACCCTCATTGGTCAGTTCATACCCTCTACTCTCAAACTTGCGGGCACTATCAATGGCAAAGTTGTCGTCATCCTTATTGATGGGGGTTCCACCAACAATTTTATCTAGTCATGCCTTGCTTCTCATTTGGGTTTGACAATCCAACCTGCCCTACACCTTACGGTGACAGTAGGAAATGGTGAATCGGTGGGTTACAGTTGAGTGAGTATGCAAACCCTTATTAAGATTAACCAGACAACCTTCGCAATTATTTATTTCTCCTCCCAATATATAGAGCCAATTTGGTTTTAGGGGTCCAGTGGTTGGCTCAATTAGGCCCGATTATGTTTGATTATAAACATTTATGGATAGAATGCACTTTGGAGGACAAATCAGTCCGCTTTCTGGGCCTTCACCAACCTAGTTTCAATCATATCTCTACTGCTCCTCTGCACCGAACCTCTCAAACTGAGTCCATTGCTTGTTTTTACCATCTCACTATTGACCCACCAAATGACACCTTGACCCAAATGTTAGCAATATAACTCCTGCGTTTTTTTCTTCTTCTCTACACTCCCATATGACCAAATTCAGCACCATCTTTCAAAAACCCCACGGTTTACCTCCTCAACGACCTCTTGACCATCAAATCACTCTCTTACCTAACTCTCCTAATGTCCGCCCTTACCACTACCCCCATTTCCCAAAATCTAAGATTGAGAGACCAGTGGGATAGATGTTTGCTGAAGGACTTATTCAACCTAGCACAAGCCCCTTTTATTCTCCAGTTCTCCTTGTAAAAAAGAAAGATGACTCGTGGCTATTTTGTGTTGATTATCGCACTCTCAATGCGGTCACAATGAAGGATCGATTCAAAATACCTACAATGGATGAAATTCTAGATGAGATTTATGGGGCCTCGATGTTTTCAAAATTGGATTTTCGTTCGGGGTATAATCAAGTCCTCATCCATCCTCGAGATGTAGAGAAGACGGCCTTTCACATTTATGAATGATATTACGAGTTTTTAGTAATGCCATTTGGCCTTTCCAATGCACCATCCATATTCCAGGTTCTGATGAATACAGTCTTTAAACCATTCTTGCGCAATTTGTTTTGATATTTTTTGATGATATTCTTATATATAGCTCTTCATGGGAAGCTCACCTTTAACACTTGGAATCAGTTTTTCTCACCTTGCAAGACCACTCATTGTTTGTTAAATTGTCTAAATGTGACTTTGGTTGTGCTGAGTTGAGTTATTTGAGCCACAAAGTGTTCGCTACTGGTGTACGTGTAGAACTCGATAAAATTGTGGCAATTCAAAACTGGCCCTTACCATCTTCAATCAAAGAGTTGCATGGTTTTCTCGGTTTAGCAGGATATTACCGCAAATTTATGGCCAACTATGCTTCTATCGCTACTCCTTTGACTCAACTCCTTCGTAAAAATGCTGTCATATGGACTCCAAAAGCGAAAGCAGCTTTCAAAGCACTCAAATCTACCTTGGCACAGACACCGGTTCTCTCTTTGCCTTATTTCTCTAAACCCGTTACGGTCCAAACTGATGCATCCGAAAGTGGCATTGGGGCTATACTTCGGCAGCAAGGTCATCCTCTGGCCTATTTCAGCAAAAAACTTCCTCCTCAACTTCGTGTCGCGTCTACTTATGCGCGCGAAATGTATGCGATTACCGAGGCTGTTAAGAAGTGGCGTTACTATCTTCTGGGCCACCGTTTTACAATCCAAACAAACCATCAAAGCCTGCGTTCTTTGGTTAACCAAACGGTGTAAACTCCTGAGCACTATAAATGACTAACCAAGTTACTTGGGTATGACTTTGTGATCATTTATAAACCAAGTTCCGAAAACGGTCCTACCGATACTTTATCCAGATTGCCTTCTGAATCCTTACATGCACTGCAGTTTGCTTCCAAACCTATTATTGCTTTATGGGATACTTTACGAATAGTTTTGCAAACTCATGGTCCATTCAAGGCACTTTTTAAGTCCATTCAGCTCTCACCTACTGACCATCCCGACTATTCCATCAAAGATGGCCTAATCTATTATAAAAATCGCATTCTAGTGCCTTTGGAGTCAGCCTTACAACCCATGATACTTACTGAGTTCCATAACACTCTAAGTGGTGGCCACGCTGGTATTCAACGAACAACTGCTCGATTTCTTCTATTTTTTATTGGCCAAAACTATGACAGTCAGTTAGTGCTTTTGTATCGAAGTGTGCTATCTGCCAGGAGGTCAAGCCTTTCAATCAAGCCCCCAAAGGTCTGTTATAGCCCTTGCCCATTCCAAGAAAAATTTGAGACTCTTTATCTATGGATTTCATCACCAATTTTCCTTTATCACATGGAAGATCTGTTATTTTGGTAGTAGTGGACCGCCTCACCAAAAATGCTCATTTTTCAGCCTTGGGACCCAATTTTACGGCCCCTTATTGTTGTTGACACTTTTGTCAAAGATATTGTTCGACTTCACGGTATACCCTTCACCATTGTCTCTGACCGTGACCCTATCTTTATAAATGCATTGTAGCAAGAATTATTTTAGTTTCAAGGCACCACCCTCGCTACCAGTAGTGCCTATCATCCACAATTTGATGGCCAAACAAAGGTGCTTAATCGTTGTCTTGAAGATTATTTGAGTTGCTTCGTAGCTGATCATCCTCGCCAATGGTTATCATTTTTACCTTGGGCAGAGTGGCACTATAATTCTTCTTGACATTCAACTATTAAGATGACTCCTTATGAAGTTGTCTTTAGGCATTCTCTACCAACCTTGCTGGATTATATTGATGGTACTTCATCTGTCGCTGCAGTAGATGAATTACTTCAGTCCCGTGCTACCATATTGACGACTCTTAAAGACAATCTAGTCAGGGCATAGACTCGGATGTGCAGCCAAGCAAATTCAGGCCGTTGTGATGCTACCTTTGCAATTGGCGACTATGATTTTGTCAAACTCCAACCCTATAGACAAACCTCCATTGCTCATCGCCAGTCCCACAAATTGGCCCATCACTTTTATGGTCCCTTTCAAATCACAGCTCGCATCAAACCAATGGCTTACCGTTTGGCCCTACCTGACAGTGCAAAAATCCATAATGTATTTCACATTTCTAAGCTCAAATTATGCAATGGTGATCTCTCTTCTCAATCAGCTCCCATGCCTTCAGTTTTTATGGATGACAAACCAGTTATGTAGCCGACAAAAATTTTGGGCTCATGTCATATCTTGATTCAAGGACGACTTGTTAAACAAATTCGTATCCAATAGGAATCTCAACCAGCCTCTGATGCAACTTGGGAAATGGTATCTGAAGTTACTAAAGATTTTCCTTCTTTTTCCCTTGAGGACAAGGTCATTTCCGAAGGAAGGAGTAATGATGTAAGCCCGGCCAATAGAAGCAACCCAGTCCAAAATGAATCCCAGAAATCTGATGTAGTTCGAAGAAGTTCTAGAACCATGAAAATCCCCACCAAATATCTAGAGTAAGGATAGGTGCAAAATGATTGTGAAAGTTTGTTATTTTTGCAATCTATTACAATTCCACAAAATCAGGAATTCTGTTACAAGAATATCCTATATAATGCAATGATTACAAAGGAATGAGTCAGCAGATATTCATCAGCAATTTCTCTCTCTCCAGTTTCTCTCTCTGTTTCGTCCCTTCTTCTTCTATCCCTCTCTTCCTTATTCTCTACTATTTACCTAACATTCTTATTCTGTAGTATTTTTTTGAGCTATTGCCAACAGAATATAAGTAAAAAAATCACATTATTCAAGCTTCCAAAAGTAGTTGGTAGAGGAAATTCATAAAAGCAAAACTTTATCTGTCACAGGTTGTACGACTAAAAGTTGTGATAGATAAGGCACAGGGAAGATTTGTATGATTACAGGCTGCAACAACAAACTGCAACCAGGTCATAGAAAGGAGTTGCGAGATCAAAACCTACAGAAGCAACCAGTAATGTCGTCATAGGATGGTGTCACAAGAAAGGAACCTACGATAGGAAGCTACAACGTATTAAATGCATAGAATCTCAGCTTTGATGGCAGATGCAAAAATTTGTGTTTTATCTTTAGAAAAATTACCAATCCAACCCAACTCGTCCCCTATAAATAGGAATCATAGAATCGGTTCTCAGTGTTTTGACATCAAATAGTAGAAGCAAAGCAAGAGCAGTTAAAGATAAAGGCAGATAGTCATAAGCGAGGTTCCGAGGAGCTTCTGCGGGAGGAGAATAATTAGTTTATTCATTTTCCCTAATATTCTATTTATGGAATTTCCTCTTGTATTATTTGTTGTTCTTAACTTCACTATAAGAAGCTAATTTCCTCCTATCTAGTTTGCAATGTAACTTGACCTCAATTTTGATTTATTCAATGATTCAGTTTTAATTAATTAATTGTTTTTACTCTTACATTTTATTTTATTGGTGCTTAACGCTAGTCAATTAAATTAAGTCTATTATATGATTAGAATCTAGGTATGTAATACTATCAAAAGAAGTAATATAAGATCGGAATCCAATAAGATAGCATAATTCGTATGAGATACATATATGTTCATATGGTTGTGTAATCATATGTGGATAATCTGAACTTAATGAACTCAAGTTAATTAACCTATATAGAGATATAGTTAAGTTAATTAGTTTGGGTAATTGTTTGACCATCAAGAGAGGCTAGTTACTACCTTAGAATTATCCGATTAAATGCAAGTTAAAAATTAACCTTAAGAAGAGGAGAATGAATCAAAAGATTGGTTAGATGAAGTTGTATGCCTAAACATTCTTCCACTGCTGGTTTTCCTTAATTTTAATTATTAGTTTAATTTTCTAAGATATTCAATCAATTAATATTTGATCGTTTGGATAACGTTTGCTTTAATCGATTTTGGTACTTAATACACAGTTTGTATCCGTCCCTGTAGGATTCTACCTTGACTTGCAATTTAATATAATTAGACTGTGTATACTTGCATGTAATTTGAGCATTAATAAAATTGTCAGTCAGATACGAACAAATTGAATAGTTAGAAACATCTGCCAGACAAATCTCAGCATAAACCACATCACTGATGAATAGACTATTGGCCTTCCAGTTTTCGCTATTATGAAGCAAAACGACCGAATTTGCAGATCATTTTTGTATAAGTTTACACACACAGACACCCTTAATGCAATGCCACCATCCCAATATGTTAACTTCAAATCCCCAAATTTTCCTGTTTCTGTTAGATTGTCAATAAACATTTATTACATTTTGAACTTATTAAAAATAATAAATAATATTCTTAGCGAAACACAATTGTTATGAATATTTATTAGCATAAGGCATATTCTTCGTAGATTTATTAAATTTCGAAAATGGAAAAAGCTAAAGCACAAAAAAAAAAAAAAAAAACTTAATAAATAATAAAAAAATTAATTTACTACATTTTGAATCTGTGATAATTGCTGCTCAATGGATCTGGATCTGGTTTTACGAGGATAATATCTGCAACATGGACAAAATTCAAATTACACATATACTAACATAGTAAGAAACCAATGACCAATTACCCATCACCAATGGGAAACACTTGATCGGTTAGACTCATTCGCAGAGTATGTACACGAAGTCTTTCTAACGAATGAGTTGCTTAAACAATAAAGAGAAGCATCAATATCAAACACATAAATCATAATGACAACAATTTTGTTTAACATTAAAAATTAGACTGAATATAATATTGTTTATTTGAATTAATGCATAGTAAACTCTAATATATATATATATATATATATATATATGTATGTATGTATATATAGTTTGACTGTTTGAGGTTAATGCACTCAGCAAAACCCAGCCAATATATATAAGAGATGTCATACCTAAAATGACTTGCATCCGTTAGAGTACTGGTTGCCATAGCCCAGCAGAGATGCCTGGCAGCATGAGTCAGACCCACTACCAACCAGTAGTCTGCCGGACAAGGTTTCCGCATTTCCATAAACAACTGCAAAGGGTTCACGTACTTCATCTACAAGTGACAAAATTGCATTCAAGCATATTATTGAAACAGAAGAAGCAACGATTGAAATTTTAAATTTTAAACAGAAGAAGCATATTATTCGAACTACTTAAAAAATAAAAATTGGTTTAAAGGCACAATTTTACAAGTATGCTTTCAGCAGAAGTAGAGATTGAACAAAAAAAATTCAATAACATTAAAAGGACAGCCAGAAAACTGCGAAAAAGAAAGATTTCCCAAGGTGATGACAACGGGACTGCGGACGAAGGCAGTTGGATAATGCTAATACAGCAATATTGTAATTCTTTATTTAATTGATAACTAAGGGCGAATGCTTTCAGTGTTCAAGTTGGGTTTGGTTGAAAATCTTTCAACCCCACATAAGTTGGATTGAAAATTTTTTAATCCAACTCAATCTAATAAATTCTTAAACCGAACTTAACCCAACCTAGGTTGAGTTAATCGAGTTAGATTTAATCCAACACAAAAACATAAAAGATTTAATTGGTAACTCTCATAGTTTTAACAATTTGATTAAAAATAAAATAAGTATAAATAAAGATTCAATAATTTAAAATAAAAAATTCAATCCACCACAAAGACTGTTCTTGATCATCATTTCTAGCAAATGTTTTTCTCGAAGAAAGAGAAAATATTGGATTTAGAACTAAGATGGGTATTTATTGGGTTAGATTGGAAATTTTTCAACCACCCATCCCAATCCACTTTTATTTTCAACCCAATGATGGCAAATTTCTAGTGTATAAAATTTTCAATAAAACGCAACACCAAAATCATACTAAAAACCCGTGCAAGTATACACGATCCACAAGTAATACAATGATAAGTAAAGTATCATTCTCATGATAATTGTCTAAATTATTTATGTTAATTACTAAATCGGTCAAGGCAACACCTTATCTAAACTGTCAAAATGAAATTTGAAACTGAGAAAATAAAAATTATGAAATTAAACTAACAATTAAATTTAAGAAAAATTAGTAGTTGGAAAAATATCTAGTCATACAATTTCACTTAAACAATCATTTGATTTATTATAGTTTTTATCTTGTATAATCGGATAATCCTAAAGTAGTAACTAGCCTCTCTTGATGGCTGAACACTTATCCAAAATTAATTAATCTAACTATATCTTTATGTAGATTAATTAACCTGAGTTTATTAAATTCAAATTATCCTCACACGATTATACAATAATATGAGTATATTTCAATCCTATATGGATTTTGCTATTTTATTGGGTTCCAATCTCATAATACTTCTCTCGACATTAGATTTCTAAAATCTAATTAATTAACGGATTTAAATTAATCGACTAGCATTAAGCACTAATAAAATAAAATAAAAATAAATTATAAAATACTACTGAATCATTAAATAAATTAAAATCATGATTAAGTTACATTATAAATTAGATATGAGAATTTAGTTCTTCATCATTAAAATAATTAAAACAAAAATCAACAACATATTTAAATAATTAAAAATAAAGCGCAAAATTATCCCCTCATCTTCAAAGTCAAATTTGACCCTCCAACTCGGCTCTCAATATGTTGCGATGCTCATGCCTCCAATTATTGATAACGACTCAAAAGCTCCAAAGACTGCTGCTGAAAAATCGTGTTAAAGGGCAAAGCCTTCACCTCACACATAGCTCCCTCTCTTTTTCTCTCTCCTTGAATTGTATATTGAATGTGAGGAGCAGCTCTCTATTTACAGAGCTTTGAGAGCAAGATCGACCAAAGCTTGTTTCCAGAATAAAATTGGAAAACTACCTCTAGTTGGATTCCCGTATTTAGATGTTGGCCAATTAAGTTAATAATTCCAAAATAAAATTGAAAATCTTCCTTATATAACGCTTGAAGCAAAGGCGGCAACGCAATTTCCCAAAGTGAGTCTAGAAAATTACCATATGCTTAAATCCTCTCAATTTCAAATTGAATTTAGAAAAATTTCCATGTTTGCTCAAACCTTTTCCTCGCTAAGCACGAATCCTTTTCCATCACATGATCGGATTACTAATCATTTATGTAGCTTGCTCATGACATTTGTTGTTTGATTAATTCTTCCACGTGTTAGCTTGTTTACACTACATGTACCTCCCTTCTTGTGACAGCTTGTATGTTTGGTTGTTGAACACATGAATACTACATCTGAGCTCGGTCCCATGTTGACTACTTTATTCTTCTTGCATGAGTAAGCTACGAAGCATGTATGGTTCATGGATGCAGGAGGTTCAAGGCTAATAGCATTCTGTCATAAGGTGGAGGGATTAGGCTTTATATGATAGCAAGCGTGCGCTACATGAGTTGCTTCTTGTGATCTTAACTTCATGGGCTTCATCATGAAAATGAGCTTATATTAATTCCGCCCATATAATTGTCTTTTTGCATGGATTTGTCTGAAAAATTCCCGATTTACTTTACCAACTCCTTCCATGACTCACTTGATTAAAACAAATAAAAATATTAGAAAATTAACTTGATTTACTAGATTATTTCTCACAAACGATAGGTAAATGGGTACAAAATAATGGCATATTTTAACATTATCACCAGCTCATTCTAATTTTTTAAGATTTAATTTAACCCAACTCGATAAAAAATAGTCAGATTGGGTTGCAAATGCCCACCCCTAATGATACACATACCAAACCAACAATGTCTTCTGCAGTTAAAAGATTCACTTACCATTAGACTCAGTCAAGATAGATAAAAAGACCGTTATAATCTCAACTAAGATAAATATTACAATAATATTTAATTACAAGAATACCCTTTGATGTAATTTTCATAAATTTATGGTTTTATCCTTTAGACTCTTTTTTTTTTTTTAATTTAATTAAATGAAATGACCATTTTACTCTTGAGATATAAAATTGACTGCAAAATATCTTATTATTTTGTACGAAAATTTGATCGTTGATTAACACTCAAAACATTGGTTATAAAGAGTGGTTGTGGTCTGGGCACACTTATTTGCTCATGGATGTGATTTTTTGAATTTTTTTTTTTAAGTTTTGGCAGTTTTTCCTCCAAATCTATTTAATAATTTTGCAGTTTTTGCTCCATCTGTTAGTGTGTGCTCCATATGTTTAGAATCCAGATAATCTATCACTGGTCATAGAATACTAAAAGTAAAATATAAATATTGATACACAAAAATATTACCCATAAAGAACTCGTGCCAGATTTTAATGCCTTAAAGATATCATGTTTAATATGGAGAACATAGGTCTTAAATTAAAGTATAGTTGTATCTACTACATATGAGAACATAAAGCAATTGTGTCCTTCAAAATCAAATTTCTCTATCTAGAAGAGAAATTCTATTTTACAGATTATAAGAATTTACATCAAAATAACATAGCATCAAAAAATCATTATAGCAACAATATTAATAAATTTGGTCGCACATCTACATGAAGATGCCACAAGCAAACCGTAACAATCAATAATCAAGTTTTGTTCTCAATATGTAGACTCATTTCTATAAAAATGTAGACGTTTATAGCAGAAGTTATAACATCAGTGCCAATGATATAGTTGAAAGGTGGACCAATAGCCCTTATATGATCTGATCCTCCTTTCCCCCCACCAACTCTGCAAACTAGATTCAGCTAGATGAATCTACAAGGACAAATTTCCAAGTGAGAATAGAGTGAAACTTGTGTGTGTGGTTTATTCTGGTCAAGCGTGTGTCTCTATGAAGTACACGTGTCACAGAAATAGAGTAATGCTTTTTTTCCTTAATTTAACTACACCGTACACATGTTGCTGTCCTAGATCATGATATAAAATGACATCTTTACTTCCGCCCGTTATGTTGTTAGGTTAATTTCATTGTTAGTTGGTTGACGGAACAAAATAACTTTATACTTCTTCAAAAATTTAGAGTTCACTTGATCATTTTTCAAAACAGTTAGAAATTTGATCATTTTTCTAAGTTTAGGAACTAAAATGATTTTTACTCTTACCATTTTATTATACCAAACATTCATATCATCATTTGAACTCCGTTAACTTTAAAAGTTGATCAAAATTTTTGGTCAAATAATCATTTTACTTATGGACAAGATTAAAAAATTAATAATTTTAAAAAAATGTGGTGAATTCCAAATTGAATCTCTACCATCAGATATGACCCATTCAATAGTACTAATATGGATTTTCACCAATAATTAAAAGAAATAAAAAATCTTATAAAAATAAAAATTATAAAAAATATATATATCTCTATTGTCCATTTCATTAATGGATGGTAGAGATTAAAAATAAGTAAAAAAAAACTAAAGTAAACAAGTTTTGATCTCATCTTCTACCATCCACTATTTCTCTCTTATCATCCACCATTTTTTTTTTCTCTTCTCTAATCAAGTCATCTTTCTCTTTTCTTTTCTCTTTTTATCTTATTTTTTCATTTTTTAGTTAATAATCTAGGATGAACATCACCTAGAATGAACCGAGATGGTTCATCTAGGTTCATCCCAGATGATGAACATCATCTAAATTCTAATAAAACCCAGATCCTCTTTTTTGGAAGATTCGAGTTCAAAACTCATATATTCAATCAATAATTTTTTTCCTTTAATCTCTCTCTCTCTCTTTAATTTTTGAATATCCTAGTTCGAAACCCAATATCTTCAAACAATTTTTTTTTCCCTTTTTTCTTAACCTTTTTTTTTTTTTTTTTTGTAATCCTTTGATCTCCACTGTTCATTTGTAGCAATCCATTGGAATTAAAAGTAGGCTAAAAACTCCTTAAGGATCGATCCCTTGCATGAACTTTGTATATGCAAGTGGATTATTGATAAGAAATAGTTTTCTTTGTATGATATTCTATTTGTTGGGAATGATGTAAAAGTATTATCAGACGTAAAGAGCTAACTCGCTAACCAGTTTTAAATGAAAGATTTGAAAGTAAGCAATTACGTCATTGGGATCCAAATAATATGAGATCATTGC
Source organism: Dimocarpus longan (assembly GCA_022984855.1). Taxonomy (NCBI): domain Eukaryota; kingdom Viridiplantae; phylum Streptophyta; class Magnoliopsida; order Sapindales; family Sapindaceae; genus Dimocarpus; species Dimocarpus longan. Next base: position 21,192,957 of record CM041026.1, read on the forward strand.
AAGAACAAATTATTAATGTTGTCTCAAACATCATATATTGACATAATTCTTGTGTGATTTTCGATGTCAAACTCTAAGTAAAGTCATTTACCTTCTCGTTACAAAGTTCATTTATTTAAGAAATAGTGTCCTAAGACATCTTAAGATATTAAGGATATGAGATGGCTTCCTTATACTTTTACAGTAAGTAGTCTCATATATATTATATTATGCATGAAACTAGATATATTTATGTCGTTATTGATCCAACAAGGGATTAGATCATTAAATGACTATACAGCATATTTTTAAGTATCTTTGGAGAAAGAGAAATTAATGCGCATCCCATATATATAAAAATACGACATTCACGTTCAAATTGAAACACAATCCCAAGAAAGATAACTCAGATTATAGAAAATCTTTGACCCGTTGATTAAAGAACCAAGAATCAAAGATGTCATGACTTCACTCTCAAGAAAAATATGAGAATACGGGAGATAAATCAAAGTTGATAAATCAAAAACAATTTTTTATACAATTCTCAAAGTTTTCAAAAGAACAATGGAGAAAAGTTATAACTTTATTATATTCAGTTTGTCTAATGGATAAAATTAGATTTTTATATTGTTTTTTATACTGTAAAATAGTTTTAAAAAAGGTTTAAAAAATGTATTTTTATATTTAATAACATTTAATTGATTTATCAAATTTATGTTGTGGTTGAGAATTTATGATTCATTTGTTATATTATTTAGATAAATTATTTGGACATTACTTTTCTTAATATAGGGTGATCATATTGATTAAATTATATGTTTTGAGACAATAATAATGTTATCTTATACATATTTGTTGCTTTTTGAGTTTTAATTTAACTATATTTTTGAATTGGTAAGAATTACATGCTTATTATTTTATCTGAATTTGGTTAATAGTAGTATTGAATACTATCCTAATAAAATATGGAAGTATTGGATACTATCCTCATAAAATTAGTTTCAAACTTTTTTTTTTTTTTATAGTTTTGACCTAATTTGATAAACAGTACTTATTGATTAATCATCGAGTTATCAATAAATCACTAACCACTGCCTCACTGATCGATTAACAGTTAATGAGTTTTGGAATATCGATGGAAACTAGATTGTGGTAATAGTGAAATGAGAAATTTAGGAGTTTTTAATTTTACATTTCGAAAAAATAATGTTACATGTAGGATAATATAATTAGAAATTTAAAAACCTTGAACTTTGTTTCACTATATATGTCAATGCTATAAGATACTATTTAAATAATCCGTTTCACCATCTACAAAAGAAACCCATATAATCTTTTCTCTTATTTGGTAACAATTGAGACTTGGGAGATAACTCAATTATTGTGTGTTTATTTCATGAATTAAAGAATAGAAATGAGGAATGTGATTGATTGATACTCTTTACTTGATTAAAATTTATTCCGTAATAGGAATGAAAGTATAAGTCTCACATCAACTTGGGGTTACGGAATGAGAATCTCATTTCCTCCAATCCACTTGGAAATCTCATTCTCATTTCCTTTGTCAAATTAAAAAGTCTTTTATACCCTTATGTAAAAAAATAAAGAAAAATCAATTTTATTTGATATTAAAAAAAATAATATTATAATAAAAAACTGTCCACCATTTATTTTTTATCATCAATTTCTTAATTATCATAGTAAACTATTAAAATAATATGCAATTTTTCTAATTGTAATATACAAATTTTTATTTGATATTAAAAAAATCCCCATATTATAATAAAAATAATAATAATAATAATTACACGAAACCTCCTTGAGGTTTGTTAAAAAACAGATAAAAACATATTTACCTTTTTATTACACTAAACCCTCATGTCATCGATTGACTTCCATCAAATTTAACGGTTTGACCAGGATTTTAGACTAATACCTATAATACCCTCAACATTGTAACTTGAATATCCAGATTCCAAATCTTTAATTTGAAGATCTGTCCAGATCTTAAAAAAAATCAACGTTAAATATGAAAGTTTTATGCAATAAAATGATAACTATGTTGGAGTGTTGTGTAATTCACTCTATAAGAAAAAATTACACACCAAGTTAGTGAACTATTAAAATAATATGTAATTTTTTTTATTATAATACATAATTTTTTATTTGATATTAAAATAAAACTACATATTATAAATAAAAAATTATATATTATTATAATTAATTCACTTAATTAAGACTATTTTTATAATTTATAATTAAATCATTTCTATTTCAAAGTAAAATAAACAGCTCAATGAGAATACCATTAATTCCAATTCTGATTCCTATAGTTGAAGTAAACAACTTATTATAATTCCGATACTTTATTTCGATTTCAAGTCATTCTAATTCCAAATCATTTCGATTTCTATTTCGATTCTTCAAGGTAAAATAAACACACCATTAATATTTTCTCCTGACCACATGGATCTGTAGATATTACTACTTGAGAAAAAGGCCTACATATGTAGCATGAGGGTTATCATATTAAGCCTTGGAGGGATGATCAAGAGTTATTGCTACTCAGAAACCAAATGTTCATACACAAATTAATAATTAAATAATTATTATAGATATTAAAGTACATAACTGATAAGAAACATTTTGCATCGGTAGATCTACAAGCATGAACAAGGAAAATTAAAATAGTTTAATCCAACCTAGCTAATCATGCCCAAATTCTATTAACTTCATTATGAAAATACTAATCCAATGACCGCATCTATGAATGAGAAGGAATTAAGCAAAATCCACCTGCATTCATTTCCGAGCCTCTCCATCCTACTTGTCATTAGAATTCTCCTCATCACCTGGTATAGAAATAACATATCCTCTTCGACGTTCTACAAAGGTTTTACAAAAATCCATGTATCCCTGCCAAATGTCATAACAATGGACATAAATTTTAAATTAAAAAGCCAACTTTGCAACATATTGAAAACATGTTGAAAAGTAATAATGAAAATGTTTTCAATTCGGCAGTCAGAGAAGATAATTACAAGTAGCATCCGGGAAGATGAATGCCGTCTAGTATAGTTTTGTGACAAATGTCCAAACCAACTTCTAGAAAGATCTAGATCCAAGTTGAACTCAAAATCTGGTCTCTGTCAATACAATGAAAATAACGTACTATAAGTTATATAACCAGCGCAAACGAATCAATATAGAAATGTATGTAACAAAAATAATGGTTATGACGGGCAGTTTCATAAGTAAAATAACTGCCAATGAGAATGGATTTCAAAAAGGAGAGGTTTGACTTAAACTCACAACATTCAATAGTGTAGTGTAGATATGAGCAGCATACAACTAGACCAACATGATTTCTAAGGGCTACACATGACACATGAGACAAACAAAATTAAGAGTAATAAATAGTCACAAACACCTAATAGACAGAATTCTAATATGCCACCCCATCATATAACTGTTTTAGAAGTAAAACATGTTCAACTATAAAGATCTTTCTAGTATAGGTTTTATAAACACATACCCTATATAGAGTGTTGCTGTTCGAACATGCATCTAATGAGCTTTGAGTTATTGGTTTGCACAAATCATCAAGAAGCATATCCAACGGCGCTCCCTAATAAAATAATTTTTTTTTAAAAAAAAAGAGTTAAAACATAAATAGATAAGAGAGGGACTAATAAGAAAATCTTAAATATAATCAAAAAGAAAACTCACAACACCTAGTTGACAGAATTCTAATACATCACACCATCAATCTATCAATGAGATATACTACTCTCTCTAGGTACATCATAATTATAATTGTTTCAAAACATATTCTACTGTTAAGAACTTTTCCATATAGGTCTTATGAACACATACCACTGACATAATGTTGTCGACCCAATATGTATACTTTAAACTTTTAAATTTTCCCGTTTTGCACATGTTGTCAATAAGAATATCCATCTGTGCACCCTAATTAATAAAAAATAAATAAATAAATAACATAAATAGATAAGAGATTGACTAATAAGAGAATCTTGAATATAAACGAAAAGAAAACTCACAACACAATTCTTGCCAACAACTATGCCCAATAATTTTTCTCTATCATTCAGCTGCACAAGAGAGAAAAAGAGTGTGACAACAGACAGGCAAGTGGAACAGAATGCACCTTAACCTAACACAATTGTTATAAACATTTATTAGACATAAGGCATATTCTTTGTAGATTTATTAAATTTCAAGAATGGAAATAGCTAAAACACGAGAAAAATAGAATAAATAAAAAAATTCACAAACTTACATTATCTTGATAATATGATAATCTCTCCACAGTGCATTCGGTTTTACGAGGATGAAAACTGCAACATGGACAAAATTCAAATTACACACGTGTACAAACACATATAATAACACAGTAAGAAACCAATAGGCCAACAACCAATCACCGATTACCAATCGTAAACACTAGATTACTTAGACTCATTCACAAAACAGGAACACGAAGTCTTTCTAACAAATGAGTTGCTTAAGAAAAACAGAGCAGCATCAAACAGATGATGACAACAATTTTGTTTAACATTAAAAATGAGACTGAATATACTATTGTTGATTTGATCTAATGCATAGAAAACAATAACATATATATAGTTTGAGGTTAATACACTCGGCAAAATCCAACTAATATACATAAGAGATGTCATACTTAAGAGCCGTTACTCCCGTACAGCTGCTTATCATCGACATGCAGACATGCCTAGCAGTATTGACCAGACCTATTACCGAATAGTTTGCCTTAGGTTTCCGCATTTCCATAAACAACTGCAAAGGCTTCACGTACTTCATCTAAAAGAGACAAAATTGCATTCGAACATATTATTGAAACAGAAGAAGAACTGTTTAGATTTTAAATTTTAAATTTTAAACAGAAGAAGCATATTATTCAAACTACTTAAAAAAAAAATGGTTTAAAGGCACAATTTTACGAGTATATTTTCAGCAGAAGTAGAGATTGAACAAAAAAAATTCAATAAAATTGAAAGAATAGCCAGAAAACTGCGAAAAAGAAAGATTACCCACCGCGACGAGAGACGAAGGCAGTTGGATAATGTTAAAACAGCAATATCGTAAATTGATAACGATACACATACCTTCTGCAGTTCTGCTGCGTTATTTGTTGTGCCTCAGGGGCGCCGCCTGTTAAAGGATGTGAGTCCCTTTGCATGCCCTAACTCTTTGTTCTGTTCTTCGACGCAAAATTACCTTTTTACCCTCACCGCCTTCTATGGGTCTCGAGGAGAATTAACTGACGGATGGGCAAATTTACCTTTTGATATTATTTTATTTTTTTAAAGTACATTTTAGAAACTTTAAAATAAATTAAATAAAAATTCTTTTATCAAATCTCCATCTTCCATTATGAGATTAATTTAAAAAAGTTAAATAAAAATTAATAAAATAAAATAAATTAATCAATCCGTCATCATCCATCTTAAGTTAGATAAGGGAGAATAATTTAAAAAATATAAAAAAACTCAACAATATATTCATTAAGATACTATTTGTTACGACAAAAAATGTCTCGAAGATCCATTAAATCTATCGTCGAGTATCTATTTTGTGTGATAACCGACCTTAACTAGATTTTATACATAACCTATAAAACAAATAAAACCATCATTAGAGTGATGCAAGAGTTTGCCCTCGGGAACACCTTCCGATGTTTGAGTCAATTAGTCTATATTTTTTAATAATGTATATCATATTAGATAAATTACCAAGCATAATTTATATCCTAAGTGACATCACATGTCTAGGGTGCTTAAATATCTATCATTATTCTATTAGGACCATTCGACCAAGAGTTATTAAACCCACTTTAGCCTAAAAAGACTGGGGCGTGTGGAAGAAGCTGAATAGCAGATGTACGACACGTCGGATTAGTTTTTAGGACATGATTTCTCCAATATATGCGGTGTACATAGAAATAGCGTCTGCCTTTCACAGTTTAAACCCAATGGACCAAAATTGGAAAAAAGCCCTCGTGTAGTGATCCAAGCCCAAATGAAAATTCAAAGTAACTACCAAAACATACCAGCACAAACAAGGAAACACAAGACATGGCTCTGCTGTCTTCTACCAATGGAATCTCCAGACAGCAACTCTCCTGTTTTACTTACAAAACAGGTCCTGTTTCAATTCACACTGATAAAACATACATTGCATTTATGTGTTCTTGTATGATAAAACTTATGTTACATGCAACTATGTTTTCATTTCAATCACTGTGCAGATATATTGAGCATGTACTCATATACAATCGGCAAAAGCAAGACAACTCAATCATACAAAAATTTTCGATTTTCTGTGAAAATGTGTTCTGTTTCTACTACAAATGTTCCGGTTCTGTATGAGAAATCCAAGAGGGTGTGGATATGGACAGAGAGCAAGGAAGTCATGTGTGCTGCGGTGGAGAGAGGATGGAACACTTTCATTTTTTCACCCCAGAATCAACAACTTGCCAGTGATTGGTCATGTGGGGTTGTTTACAGTTTCTTGTGATTTCCCATGTTAGAATTTGTGTTTAAAGTTGTTAATTTGAGAATTTTGGGTTTGAATGTGCAGCAATGGCTTTGATTGATCCTTTGTTCATCAAAGAGGGCGTGGTTTTTGATAGAATGGAGAGACGGGTTGCTACTGTTTTTGTGGTTTCTAGTCCACAAGAATTGAAGCAACTCCAACCAGCCGACGTGCAGGCTAAAAATGTTGTTATCGATTTGCTGGATTGGCAGGTGTGTTAATTGTGGTTTTTGGTTGTTTTGTGCTTGATAAGAACTTGAATGTGAGACTGTGAGATCGAGATCGAGATCGAGATTTTGAAATCGTGGGGATTTATTCTTGTGATAATGGCCACCCTACAGTGACTAAGATGCTGTTTAAGATGTTTTAGTTCATAGAGTAACTTTGTATATGTTGTGTAGTTGGGGTTGTTTTGAAATGCATAAATCACTCACATTGAATTCATTATATTTAATGAGCTATTGGTATAATCACATATGTCACTGTCTTCCTGTCAAGATTTTTTCTCAGCTATAATGTTCCTTCTGTGGCTTGTATTGTTACTTTACCTTTTACTCATTCCAGTGTACATTCATCTTCAAACAAATGTTTCTCGAGGTATCCCTTAATCTCTACCTTGTAAACCTGAATCATTTGTTTGGCCAGATTCATTATGTTGATAATATGTTGTATCAAGTTTATGATCAATCATTTGCGTATTAGGCCCTGGAGCAAGGTCTGGGCGGTGTTGTTCTAAAAGTCAAGGAAGACAAAGCTGTTCTTGAGCTAAAGGAAATTTGTTCTCAGCCTGAGATTCTTTAGCAGTGAGACTTTGCTTCTTATTTCTGTTAAAATTATCAGGAATATTTTGACAAAACGAATCAAAAGAGCAACCTATTGAGCTTGACCTACCAGCGCAATTTTCATGTGAGACCCACTGGAGTTTTGGATAGGAAAACGTTGTCCAAAATGGCAATGCCTCAGCATGGAGTTGCAGATATTGTTAATGGCACAAACCGGATGAAATCGGGCAACAAAACTCACCATAACCATAGCTCTGGCAGCCCCTTCCACACAGTTGCTCAGTTCCCTTTTTTCTCAAGAAATCCGAAATGGCCAGTATCCGAGACACACTTAACCTATGCATTTCTTCCAGGTATAATATATAAATATATAGAAGTAAAATTTGCACTAAATTTTAAATCTTTACTATAAACGTATGCATAAAATTATTTATATAAGTGTGGGATGAACGAACTCCTTTTATCGTAGTTTTATATATATATATGAACAAATTGCAATTTGGCTACCCAATTGAAACATATTTACTGATGGAATAACAGTTTTACTTTTATTACAATTAACCCACCTGCCTTAATGGATATCCGTTAGTTTTAACTGGCTTAGGGGTAAAAGTGTCATTTGATATTATATTTTATTTTTTAAAAAAATTAAATTTTAAAAATTTTAAAATAAATCAGGTTCTCTTTCTCTCTCTCTTTCTCTCTTTCATCCCTCTGGCTTCTCTCTTTCTTTGCCTTCACCGTCGCCGTCGCCGTCTTTGACTCGTCGTCCCTGTCTCTTCTATTTTCTTCTTCTCAGTTCATTGCCTCTCTTCGCCGCTCTCATCTCCTCGCCCCTCCTCCGTCCGCCGTGCTCATCTGCTCTCCTCTGCCCTCTTTGCTGCCGCTCTCCTTTCCGCCGCTGCTCTCTTCCCTTTTTTTTTCGTCTCTCCTCTCCTTTCTTCTCGTCGCCGTTCTCTTCTCCTTCATCATCTGGGTTCATCGATTCGAACCCAGATGAAGGTTCATCTGGGTTCTCGTGATGAACCCAGATTTCTGGGTTTGAGACTGGGGTCGTGACTCTAGGTTCGTCACGAACCCAGAAATCTGGGTTCGTTTTGTCAGAACCCAGTTCTGAGTGAATGATTATGTTGTTGATTATGTTAGTTTTTTCCAGTTCGATTGACAGTTTTGTGGGAGATTTGGGTTTGATGATTTTGTGGGAGATTGAATGATGGTTGATGATAGTTGAGATCATTTTTTGGGTTTTCAGGAGTGGATTGATGATCTTGGGTGGTTGGTTGATGATGTTTGGAACCATTTTTTGGATGTTTGACGCCATTTTTTAGGTTTCCAGTTGATTATGTGCGACTGAAAACCCAAATTCTGGGTTTCCTTGGGTTTCCAGACTTGGTTTCCAGTTTGGAAACTGGTTTCCAGTCTGGAAACTAGTTTCTAGAACTTGAGAATAAAAAGGGAGAGAGACAAGGGACAGAAAGAAGACTAATGATTTTGAACCGGAAAGAAGATTGATGATCGATGATTTTGAAGAGGAAGAAGATTGATGGATGAATAAATGTTTAATTTTTATTTATTTTATTATTTTTTAATATATATCTTTAAAATTTTGTTTTAATTAATTAATTTAAGGGTATTTTGGTCTTTCGTTATTTTTTACTGTTTGATATTAGATTTAACGGAAAATTATTAACAGTAGGGGGGTCAATTGTAATAAAAATAAAACAGTAATTTTGTCTGTAAATATGTTTTAATTGGGTAGACAAATTGTAATTTGCTCATATATATATATATATATATATTATTTAAGATGTACTTAATTATGGTAATTTATCTAGGTAAATTTATGGTAGCACCTTGACCGATAACTATACGTATATAGAGGCTTTATAGGTGCAAGATCATGCACGTAATGTTGCACACATAATCTTGATTTTGTATCGTTATGGCACTGTTTATCAGATGGTATAAACAATTAAGTAATGATAATTTTCCGGTAACGTTTTCAACCTTTATAATATAAAGGTTTTATTAATCTTTATCTCTTCAATAAGAATCGAACAATCGCAGCGTTTTGATCAATAAAGTGAAACTATCGATAAAAGCTTCCATGATCTTTGATTATCTTGAAAATTAATAATATACTCCAATTCCATGAATACGCTGATTAACACCTTTATATTATAAATTAGCAAATTGTTTATCTTATAGGGACTAGAAGTAATGCCGTGGAGCCTATGGCCCGAGCATTTCAGACTTGGCAAGCTCGTACACGATTTACATTTTCAAGAGTTGAAGATCCCAGAACAGCTGACCTCAAGATCGGATTTGGCAGTGGTGATCATGGAGAGACGGGGCAAGTGGAACCATAGCTCATGCATTTGCAGCCACCGATGGGAGGCTCCACTATGATGCAGACGAGCAATGGGCTGCGGGTGCAACCCAAGGTGCATTTGACCTGGAAACTGTTGCATTGCATGAAATTGGTCACCTTCTTGAACTAGGACACAGCCAAGTTCTCGGAGATATTATGTATCCTTCTATCTCTCCTGGAGTCACCAAGGATTAGCATAGCGATGATATTAATGGTATTAGGCCTTTATATCAGGCCTAAGAGCAATTCGAGAATTAGTTAGAGTAAATTGAATACTAAAATAAAAATATGGGAGAGGAAAAATAAAGTCAATAGTTTTTCATGAAATTGCAAGGTTTCTTCGTTTGATGAACTTTGACTCCACAATGAAAATTTATATTATAAAGGTTTTGCTTATATGTGTTTTTATATGGTTATGTATTTTGTGAACATATAAAACAGTTTCGTGATATTAATTAAGCGATTTGTTTGTATAAGGAAAGAATGTTTGGTTATCATACAGATTGAGTAATACTAATCGTCAATAACATTTCTTGAATATTCTTCAATAATCACTATTATAACCAATTTAAATATTATTAGTGATAAACAAATAACTTTACTCAATTAATAAGATAGTCAAATCCAAAAAGTAATCATGTTTTGATAATCAATTGTTCCACTTCAAACCAGTAAACTAAGGATCCTAATTATTGATTGAGTCCTCATCCATTTGCAACAATTGAGGCTGCCGGCCTCCGATGGCCTCTATCGTTGGTGCAAGACATCAATTAACGAATTATTGATGCAACGTCAAGAGGAGGCCAACCATTGACCGACGAACTGTGGTGATCGAGGCTAGTGACCTTTGACATAGACACCGCCGACCTTTATCACCGTTGCAATTGGCCTCCTAGCCCTCCTCTTGCACCAATAACGGTGGACGAAAGGTGGAGGCTTATCCTTCAAGTGTGTTTTTTTTTTTTTAAAAAAAAAAAAATTAAATATTAATTATTTATATGGATAAAATAAATAAAATTTAAAATTTAAAAAATAAAAATTAATATATCTTCAAATAATAATAAGCTATTTAAAAAATAATAAAAATTGATATTTATATGAAAAAGGTTATAATGGTAAAAATTCCATCCCTTAATATTTGAGTTTAGAATTCATAAATGGAAAAACAAACAAAAATATTTAATTCTTATTAATCCATCACCAAAAATAAGACGTCATAAGACTTGAGATGAAAAATAAAAAAAAGCAAACACCATGTAAACATCCTGATGCTCTAGAAAAATACAAATTACTAAATAAATCATGGAATTTGCATTTGAAAGAAAATTATATTGAAAATAAATGAAAATTTGGTAAAAAAATTCAGTGATACAACATTTTAACAATATGAAATTCTCAACATCAAGCAGCGCAAAATCAAACAAACTTCTCAAGTCCTGGTTGCTCTTTGGATGCTCTAAAATACATAATGGAAGGAGGCTGTAAGAGAGCTTTTCACTTATTTCTCCAGGGGACAACACCCCATTTACATCAACTTAATTGTTCCTCTTTCCTACAAAATCCTATATTAACTGTCCACTCACAAATACAACCCTGTACCTGATCATAACACCGCCTAGAGAGAATGTCGAATCTCTCCATTCTTGGCACATTTGCATTCTCCTTGTGACCCATTTCGCCATAACTTGAACACCATTGCATTTGAATTAGGCCCAAGCTGGAACACAAAGCCATTAAGCTTGAACGGTTACAGATTTTAAGTGTGCAGGCAGTTTTCATAATTCAGCCCAGCAGATCTTTGAACAAGTTGGGATTCTGACTAGATGGTGTGACTCCCATCTGCCTCACAAGTGCATCCTTTTCCAAGGAGTCTTTGGTATTTGGACCCTTACTAAATTGAGTTGGTTGTGCATCTGTAATTCCTATGTTCGCAGAATTTGTCATTCCAGATAAAGGATCGACATCATCCCTATGCCCACTCCCAGTTGTATCAGCATATAGTCCCATGAGATCAGGTGCTTTATTAGCACCTACCGTACCATGATTCACACTTGAACTAACTTGGTTTGGTTCAAGAAGCCCTTCCAATTGCTTAAATGGATCCACGGATGGTGGACTGCTAACTACAGTTGGTTCACCCAAATCAAGCAAGTCTGGCGGTGGTTGAACTACTGTCTTCTCCTCTGCAGTTTTAACCGATGCTTTTGTTGTTTGAGGCTTTTCCACAGCATGGCTGCTTGCCTTTCCGGCTTTATGGCCAACAGTAGATCCCCTCTTATCAGCTTTAGATGAACCCCCAAATAATGACGCAGCAAGCTTCTGCTTCTCTGGAGAAATTTCAACTTGTGGTTTCCTTGGATTGTATGAGGCGTCATGGGCTTTTGAGTTTACCGTGCCTGTTGTGTCAGCTTTTGATACCCCATTTACTGTTTTCTGGGAAGTAGAACTGGAGGTAGATGTTTCAGAGAATGAATATGTAGGCCTACCCCACTTCTTTTGAACCCCATCAAGTCGTAGCCTGAGATCCGATGGATCTGTATTGGAGGCTGATGGCAGTGATGCTACTTTCTGGGTCTCCTTAAGATAAGAAGGCTCAGGTACTGGAACAAGTTCATTAGTTGATGCAAGGGAAACTGGAGGAACACTTGATGGCATTGATGGTTTGGGAAGCTCATATGCCTCAAACCTAAGACCATGCATTGAAGCTTCATGCTGGTCCTGGTTTCTAAAGTTGCTTATATTTAACGTACCAGATCGTTCACTCTCAGGGATATATGGCTGTGCCCCTTTCTCAATTGCCTGTTGTACATAGCCGTTGAGAAACGACAATTTTATATCAATCTGCAAGACAATATAAAGGCATTATTGTCCAATTTGAAAAGGAAGTCAATCAAATCCTACTGAAAATTGAACTCCAACAGAAACAAGCACTTGCATATCAGAAGAGACTCTAGACTACCAAAGACAAGATCATTAACAATCCCAGGCCCTACAAAAAACAATCATAATATAAATAACCAGATTTTGAAATTAAAAATGACCTCAATGTCTTCACAACTTGCATCTGAAGGCATTATAATCTCAACAGCATGAGCATCTAATCCAATGATTGCTTGGAGTTCATAGGCACGCTGCTGCAGGTCTGTTGAGTGGGAAGCTGATAATTCCTCAATGAAAGACTGACACTGCAACGAGAGAAGAAACTGTTACTGCAGATTATACAACAAAAAATTCATTAATTCTGTCATTAATACACAGATCAAAATCAAGAAAGACAACAAGAGATATGTAAATCAATAACAATAAAGCTACAGTAACAGTTAAAGACACAAACATAAGGACAAATGATTAAGATGAGTGTTCAAATCCATTGACCAGATCAAATATAGGAATTAATCATATAGATCAAATATTGGCCAGATAAAACAGACCTCAGGCAGCATATCCACTTTCCTCCCAGCAGCTATTTCAAATGCATATATCTTCATTAGTGCTGTAACTGCATATGCCTTCAAGATAAGTAAAGTGTCACTCCTAAATCAACAATTTGAGATACAAACAGAAACATACACATTTTGTTTAAGGAAATATAAGCTACTGGGATAAAATTTTTAAAGCCAATGAAAAATGTATCATTGTCCTATGACCTTGAGTAAGACGCACCAAACCTGAAAAGCATGTGCAAGCAAACAAGATTTCCATTTTCACTACACATAAATACCATATCCGACAAATCACTGATATGCATGACATTGAAATCTATGCATGCAACAGCAATGCAGATAAATATATAAAACTACGTACAAACTCACACGCCCACTTTCAAATTTTTCTTATGGTAACGGGCCGCCGCTTTTAGATAGAGAATGAGCATAAAACATATTCAAAGTGAAAATAGTCCAAGGCTCGTATTTGACCATCACATGAAGCTTAGAAGCAGATACAAAAATAAGTTACAAAGATAAAGCAAAGCAATTGAATCAACACAGACAAGCCAAGACAGATATGGCAATCCATTGCAGACTAAACTTTCTAAAACACTAATGATACCTTAACTGTTTCGTCATTAGAATATGCCTCAGCAACATCACATAATTTTCCAGTAATATAGGAAGCAGAAAACTTTCCGTCTGCAGTGCCATACTCTCCTAAGACCCAACAAATGACCTGTAACCAAAAAACAATTCCAATGACATCGAACAAATTTGGTTTTTCCTTCTTTATTCTTTTTACAGCAAAAACCAAATGTAGGAATACAAATTTAAAAAACGATGATATATATAAGACCGCACATACTTGAAGAAATACAGATGGAAGCTTTGGCTCTCCAATAATGCGCAGATATGATTCCACCTACCCACAAAAATAAAGGTCACAATTTTAGTAACTAAATATAAAAACCAGAAAAGATGAAGAGTTAGGGGATTGAAACTATTAAACTTTGAATTATATAAATTTCATGGCCAATCTATGATTTCATTAACAGGCCCAATAGCATTTTCATCCGCATAAAAACTCCCATGTCAATAGTCACTTGCAAGATTAAATATACATGAATCTATAAATCCATCAACTAAGTAGAAACATACAGCAGATGATCTCAGCTGACTATCTGCATTATCATCATCTTCTCTAATCCCCTCAGCAATCAACCGCATCAAGTTATGTGCCACCTTAATATTCACCAGGTCTCCAGCATGCTCAAAGACTTTGTTCATTGTCTGTAGAGTAGACACATTAACATTAAAGAGATACTCATAAAAAAAAATACAAATGCCTAAATAAGAAATCTAGAAAGAATGCAATACTAAGTACCTGGATAAACCAGTGGCTACTTGGAGCAAATTGCTCTGCCAACTCAACACATCGAGATGCTATTTCAGTTTTGTAATGATTATCATTAATGCTAATCATGTAATCGATCATGCGGTCAACGATCACTTCCACATTGGAGGACTTGGTCATTTTATACAGCAGTTCAAAGGTTTTCCGTTTTAAAGTATCATCCGGGTCCTGTGACATGCACAAGAAATTTAGAAGGAAATCTTAAACTACAAAAAATAGGAAAGGGAAACCATAAAGATATGTAGGGAGAGATTCCTCTCTAAACCTAATAATTTTAATATGAACTTGTAGCCCCTTGTCCCATGTATGCGCACATTTATACACAGCAGTATTCCGCACTTTCTCTTTTTCCCATGTTTTAAATTTCATGAAGCCAACAGTATAAGAAAGAAAGAGAACTAAATAATTTCATTGAAGAGTTTCTTTCCCTTACTCCCCTTTATTGGAGACAAATTTCATATACAACTAATACTTCCAATACAAACCCAACCCTGCCACACAAAGTATACACTCATTGAAACAGCATCCGACAAGTATATATACATATTTAAGTTTACACTGATGCATTCTATTTATGCAAAGCCTGCCATATAATTTCTCACACCACCTCCTCCCTGTTCCTTAACAATGAGACTTGAGAGCCTCCTAATCCTTTACTCTACCCTCTCTCTTCACCACACTTTAGAAGACAGAGATAGTAACAGCTACTATATAGCTCTGTTTATTTTTGTGAAGGAAATAGCCAAACCAAAACAGCACAGGCATCCATTTAAAAAAAAAAATAAAAAATAAAAATTAAAATTAAAAAAAAAAAAAAAAAAAAACAGCACAAGCATCACCAAGTAAACAGGACACGAATTTATCAATTAGAAAATAATAGACAAGTTGCATCTTTACAATCATATTGGATTTACATTTCTCCAAGAGTTGAAACAACAGAGGGATGACATTATAGCTACATCAACAAAAAATAACTGAATAAGCAAACAGCGGATGAAAACAAAAGGAACAGGACAGACCATTAACAACTCTAATAGCTTTACTGGTACCAGACAAGATTCATCTCATAAGCATAATCTCCTCACCTCTAGGCAATCAATTAGAGCTAGTTGGTGTTGTTCAGCAATCTCTGGACTTGTCTTTATCAGTCGACCAAGCGCATCAATACCCATATATTTTAGATTATGACTATCACTCTGCCAACAGGATAGTAATATGTTGATTTGGATCACCACAAACAAAAACCAAAGTTTCAAAGAAATCATCAATGCGCAAAATAGTTGGGGCAAACCTTTAAGAATCTGGCAATAACATCAGCTGAAGATTCTATCAACTTAGGATTGGGATAAATGGAAGAAACACAGCATATGCACTCATACAGAACAGCGTTTCCAATATTACTCGATGAATCACACTTTCTGAATATGTCACCTACAACAGTATACATGTTCTCACTCGCTTGCTTGTCACCACTTCCTAGCAATGCCAGAATTTTCAACAACCTGATCTGCATTATTCGACTATGATTTCAATTAACCACATCTCTGTTAAAAAAAATATTAAAAAAAAAAAGAAATGAAAAAACCAAGAAAGCCATATTACAGGCTAGAAAAAGGAAAACAAGCTAAAGATAATATAAATTCACGTATCTAGTTGAAGAAGCCAGTTTCATAACTCAAAGCAACACAATTCAGGGTACACATTCCCTAGTATAAGAGAAGTGAAAAACTAAGAAAATCCAGAATGTAGCAGCTATCCCCATTAACCATTTTACAGACAGACAATAACAAATTAAAAGTCTTAATTCACTAAGAAATAACGTTTAAAGCATCCATCTTTCCTTCTCAAAAGAAAATAAAACAAAGCAGTGAAAAAAACCTGAATGAATGGAGCTGGCATCTGATGGTAATCATAAGTCTTTGGCAATCTACGTTCAGCTACTTGTTTCAAAATGTTTACAAAGCTAATGACTAAATCCTTATAAGAGTTTACATCAATAGTAATGAGATCAAAAAGCGGGCAAAGTGTAGCACCCATGACCCCTGGATCATTATCACAAAGCCTCTGCAACAAAGCAAATTATGTCATAACAATATGAGAAAATTGTTCCACATAAAAAAAAAAAAAAAAGTAAACTTATGTATGCTACAAAGCTTGCTACTTAATTTGATCTTTCCTGCATATTGCAATCAAAATGTGAATAAGCCAAACACAATTAGACCACATTAGATAACACAAAAAAAATATTTGCACAAGCATGAATTTAGACACCCCTCAAGCACTGTCTAAATTTGTACCTTACGAAAATTGGAGAGAAGATGGTGAACAGAGGAAGGGGACTTCTGATAGAAGCGGTGAAGCGCCATGATAGCCTTCTTCCTCACAGGCTCCTTGGAGTGGGCAAGAAGGTCGACGACCTGAGGCAACACAGCGGGTATGGTCTCCTCATTAATCAACCTGCAAACTGCATTCAAAGCAGCACACACCACCAGGTAGTTATCGGACTTCAAGTCCTTCTGGATGGTGTTGACAATCAAGATGATCAAATCGTGGTCCTCGTTCAAGAAGAGCGTGACGGCCAAGTACCCTGTCCGCTTGAGGAGAAGAGAGTCGTCGTGGGTCATCTTGACGGCGTGGATGTAACCGAAGGAGGCGTCGTGGCCCAGCATCTCCACGTACAGCAGACGGATGATGTACTCCTTCATTTTCCTCTTGGGCGTGTCGGGCTCCGTGATGCGCCGCTTGAGGGTCTCAATCTCGTGAAGGACGATCCGGTCCTCTTCGGCCTTGGATCGGGCCTCGCCGATTGACTTGACGAGGTCCAGGAACTCCTTCGACTGACCGAACCCGCCTTGGGAGCCCATTGCGAGCTCCCGTCCGATCGTCTTCAACTGCTCCAGCTTGAGATTGGAGAATTCACGCTCACTCTGGGGGCGACTACTTGGATTGAATGTGGATGTCTGCGTGTGTTAAGAGGGTTTTTCGTTTTGTGATTACAACGTTTTAGATCTCAAGAGAACAGAGAGAGCTTTGGTTTGGGTTTGATTGTGTTATGTGACGGAAGAAGACAAAGC
This sequence comes from Dimocarpus longan, assembly GCA_022984855.1. Lineage (NCBI taxonomy): Eukaryota > Viridiplantae > Streptophyta > Magnoliopsida > Sapindales > Sapindaceae > Dimocarpus > Dimocarpus longan. The sequence goes on from CM041026.1 coordinate 21,210,587, forward strand.
AAAGGCTTGTTTGGTTGTGTTCGCAAGATGTTCTCTTCAAGTGATTTTTGAGATGTTGTGTGGATTAAGTTATTGTTTTTCTTGGACCATAGTTTATTAAGAATAAATAATGTGAATTCATGATGGTTGATTGAAGATCAATGATGAATTTTCTGTTTAAAATTTTTTATGGATTGTGTTTTTCTTTTTTAATAATTTGGGGTAGATTTGCTTTGATTTAATTTAAAATGATGTATAATTCAAGTGTAAGGATTTTTAGAATTAATTAATTAAATTTCTTCTTTTGAAAATTATATTAAATCAAGAGTAATGCTTGAAACAATTATGTGTAAATCATGAAGTTGACTTTATTAGCAAAATTTTATAAATAATATGACGAGTAGTGTGTGTTAAATTAGGAGTGAATTAGCAATCAAATTTAGATTTTTTATTGAACTCGAATCTCCTTTTCATAGAGAAGTGTAATTAATCAAACTTGTTTGCATCAATTTATTTTAAAAGAAATTTATATTTAAGAGAATTAAAGACAAAAGCTAAGGGGAGTGTATTCAATCATGACTATGAAAAACTTTTATAGACTTCTTTTAGTGAATAATTTTTGTAGAATTTTATTAACTTTTAATGACTTCACAAATTCATGAAAAACTTTCAGAAACTTTTAAAAATTCTTCTTAAAAAACTTTTATTAACTTTTATAGATTGTTATAAACTTCTAAAAATATAATATCAAAGACTTTCGTAAACTTCCAGTATATTTCTATAGACTTTCATAGACATTAACAAACTTTCACTAATTAATATAATATTTACTTTATAAGTTAATAAAACTATATTTATCATGTCAATAATTAATTAAAAAACATGGCACATAAAATAAAAATATAGTAAATTTTAAAATAATAATAATAATAATAAAAGTATAGTCACCTCAACTATAAAAATAAATAACTAAAACATCAAGTATTTCAAGCATTTCATTATTCAATTTATATCTTCTATGAAAAATAAAATCTCTAATGTCAGTTATTGTTAATAACTTTAATATCGTTCCACATATCAGCAGCTATAGCAGCCCTTCATTCATTAGCATCCTCTCTTTGTTTTTCTTAAGTCTCAATAAATGAGTTAAAATCATCTTCTTCATTCACTAGTAATGATGAAGATGATGAAGTTTCATTATCTAGTTCAATCAAAAATTCATCAAAACGACACTCCTTGCGAAGAAAGTTGTGTAATCCTACATAAACTAACACTAGTTCTGCTTGTGTTTTACATGGAAATAGAGGAGTTATTTTGAAAATTATGAACCGCGATTTAAATATATCAAATATTCTCTCAATTACGTTTCTTAAGGAAGCATGACGAAGATTAAACAACTTGTTTGCATTTTCAGGATCACGACCTTGGCTAGCAAAATCTTGAAGATGATAACGTACACCTCGAAAAAGAGCTAAGAATTGACGTCGATTTGGAAACCCACAATCCACCAAAAAGTATTTACCTAAAATTAATATTAAAAAATGTAAATAAAAGCTAATAATAATAATAAGTGTCAATAAAATTAAAATTAATAACACTAAACCTTGTGGCACTTTAAGTCCATTTCTCCTTGATAAAGCATCGCTTAACACTTTTGAATCATGTGTAGATCCCTCCCATCCATTGAGGACATATATAAATTCCAAATCAAAATTACAAACTGCTAAAACATTTTGTGAAATTGTTCCATGACGATTACGATAATTGCTTATATCACGTCCGGTGACCATTGCTGGAATATGGGTACCATCAACAGCTCCAATGCAATCCTGAAATAATAATAATAATAACAACAATAACAACAACAACAACAACAATAATAATCTTATCACTTACTTTAAAATAAGGGTAAAATAGTGCACTTTCCCTTATTCTTTCTGACACTGTGGATCAAAGTTTGGCCATCATATCTTTTGCAATTGTATTCAATGCTTTTAAAATCTTGTTGAAACTTCGACTAGTAGTAAAATGTGAACGACCAAATGTTTTACGAATTAAATAATACCGAGAATTTTGCCCAACAGTGAGTAAAAATGTTACAAGCATTTCTTTAACACAGATGTACTTAGTATCCCATAAGAGTGTTTTTTCTCTAATGATATTATATAACTTCAAAAACACATTAGGATACATTCTATAAACTTGTCGAAAATGTTCTGGATCCTCACGCAATATGTTATGAATATAAACATGCCCACGTGTAGTCTTTGGTCGTCTAGTTAAGGGATGTTGGACATATTCACGATGCATGATAACTTTAAACTCCTTTATCACAATGAGAACTGCTTGAATTGCAATTGATGAATACCTAATCATTTCATCAATTTTTTTGTCCATCTCTTCTTCCATTTCTTCTTCCTTTACTTCCTCGTTTCCTTGTATATTGGAATGAGACATTATAATAATGGAACCACCTAAGGAAAAAAAAAAAATTGTTGGCATGTACATGTATAAATTATTGGAGTTTAATTGTGGTTTCAAAACTCATCTACTATCTTAATAATATGACATTGTATGACAATAAAGTAACACAGTTTGAAAATAAACACAATCATTTTCAAAACCTCAATTCAATAGTAAATTTGCCAAATAAAGCAACATATAGTTCACAAATAAACACAAATAAAGTAACACAATTCACAATTAAATAATAAATTTACCAACTCAACAAATCAAAGACTAGTCCTTAGTTTAATTAAATGTTATAGTTCCAAAATCCCAATAGATCATCTTCAAATTAAATAGCCACTCATTCCATCAATTGAAAAACTATCTATTCAGAACGCTCTTCAGGTGTCATTTTCAGGAATTCCATCTTCTTTGCTCTAGTATTAAGCAAATTAAGGGCCTTGAAACAAGTATGATTATCCAAGTTTGGAATCTCCTTGATAAGCTTCCAACAACTCTGCTCTCTAGTAGCAAATGACTCGATAGTCTGAGCAATCTTATCAATGCTATGAGTGAGCTTGTCTATAGTATCTGATTGAGTGTTGTTGGCTTCAACTAAACTAGATTTTCCTTCACACTCTGCTCTAGTTCGTTTCCTAGTTGGTGGGGGAATATTTGAATTATTGGGTTGATAAGCTAATGGTGAACTAACGTGCTCAGGAGATAAAGGCTGATATAAAGGGTCTTGTTCATCACTTTGCATAAAAGCCCCAGTAGCATGATCATATATGAACTCATCTAAGCTAGCACCTCTGCTTTCTTCGACACCAAATGTTCCTACATCAGTGTCCTCCCCTAATCCAATCGAGTGTCTCCCAATTGCAGTTTCATTTCCAATTGCAGTTCCATTTCCAATTGCAATTCTTAAATCTTCATAATTCGTAAAAGAGTCCATACGATAATGTTTATGGGTAGGATAAGACTAGTAAAAAAACAAAAATATAATAAGTGTTAATATATGAAATGAACACAAAACAAAACAATTAATTTTCAACTATGTGTATTGTGTTAAAAATAAATAAATAAATAAACAAACAAAAAACTCACCTGAAAATAATCTTCCCATACTTCATCACTAGCAGTGAATTTCTTTGTGATAAGGTCCCATCCAAACCCAAAACTATGACGCATAAGCTCAGAATAATTATTGTTTCGTTGTTTAAACCATTTCAAACGGCTTAAGTATTGAGGATAAGTTTTTTGACACCCAAGTTTTTTATTAAGAACAGAGAGTATTTTTTTTTCAACTGTTATCTTACTCAATAGGCCATTACTATCATGCCATCCACGAGTGGCGGCATCAACCATAAGTTTAAGCAACTCATTGCTCTCTTCCAAAGTCCATGCTTTATAAATTTTTTCCTTTTCCTTACCTTTCCCTTTCCTTTTTCATTTCTTTGTTGTGAATCTCCCATTGATTACTAGATTGTACATGCCAATGTTATAAACAATGCCAAATTAAACAACTTAAGAAAATATAAGCAGATCTTATATATTAATTAACATAGCTAAAGAAGATCGATTATCAGAATAGGAATACATGAGCACAATAATGATGACACACTATCCAAACAATATATGTTTATTACAATATCGTTTTCTAATAAACATATTTTGTTTTTAAATCTTAAATACATGTTATTTTTTTTGTCTTCAGTTTTGGGTATAATTATGGAACCTTGCACGGTCAAATTAAAATTTTGTTTTCTTTATCTTATCTATAGTATATGCTCCTAACATGGATCAAAGATTTTAAAAAAAAAATTACCAAGATTCTATAATTTCCTCTAGTAGTATATGCTTCTAACATGCATCAAAGTTTTGTTTCTACAATAAATGTTAGATCATGTAATTAACAGGTAATTTCCTCTAAAATTTGTTAATTATCATATTCTCCTAATTATATTTGGTATCATATACAAACCCTATCAAATTGGTTCTTATATATAATTGGACCTATAAATAGTGAAAAGCTTATTGCATCAATCAATTATTATTTTTAATGGTAATTTATATAATAAAATAAATTTAAAAAACATAGTTATAATAAAACAGTAAGTGAACCGAGGACACTTGAACTAGTTTCAAGTCTTGATAAGTGAAACAAACACGGAGAGGGATATGTAACAAAGAAAACAACTTCACACATACAAGAAAGTTCCAACCTTTGTATTACGAAAACAAAAAAGAAAAGTGTTGTGGGTTTGGTTGATGATAACAGTAAAAATTTATACTAGTATTAATAATATCAAAATCAAATTGTAATCCAACAATAACTGGCATTCGTACCTAACAGAAAAAAAAAAAAAAAAAAACAATCACTAGTAACCTTTTTTTTTTTTTTTTTTAAAGAAAGAATTATAACTATGACATGTCAAAAAAGAAAAAAAAAAAACAATTGACGCATGAGTGATTGAACAAAGCATAACATAACAAACCGAGCATAATATAACAAACATAACATAAATAGTGCATGCGGTATTTAAAAACCATAACAAACAGAGCACCAACACAGCAGTATTCAAAAAATTACAAAACATAGAGCACCTATTCATGAATGATTGAATTAGATAAACCAATGTGAAAAAAAAAAAAAATACATGAATGATTGAATAGCCCCTATTCTTGGCTGATTTTTTATTTTCGAAATATATACATGACTGATTTTATTCTTCCCTAGTGCAGTACACTTTTGACTTTCCCTAGTGCATGCAATATTTAAAAACCATAACAAACACAACAGAGCAGTATTAAAAAAATTCCAAAACATTGAGCACCACACAAAATACAGTAAACCGTTTAATACAAATCCTAACATAAACTATTCTTTGATTATACAAAAATCAATAGAAGCAATAAAAAAAATCACCACAATTGAGTATATTGTTTGATTATAATAAACAATCAATAGAATCAAGAAAAGGGAAAAAGAAAAATACATACCAAAGAAACTAGGGTTTTGAAAGTCTTGAAAAGTTTTTGGGGTGAATGAGAGACAATTTATGAAGGTGGGTATTTATACTTATCACTAAAGAGTCTACAAAAGTCTACCACATGGAAAATATCACAAAAGTCATGAATATTTTTAATACACATAAACTTTTATAAACTCTTTAAAAGCCTATATTGAATGTCTCATAACTTTTATACACTTTTTTAAAGTCTATAAAAGTCTATATTGAATACCTCATGACTTTTATATACTTTTTTAAAGTCCATAAAAATTTATATTAAATACCTCATGACTTTTTTAGAGTTTTTAAAAGTCATAATTAAATATACTCAAACTTTTTAAATCTATAAAAGTTATTTAAAATCATGATTAAATACACCCCCCTAAATAGATAAAGTTTATTTTATAGAAATATAATTAATTTTGATTGTATAGCAAAGTTTGTTTTAATGAAATATAATTAATTGTATTTGTATTAAAAAAAATGTTTTAAAGAAATGTAATTAATTTTGTTTGTATATGAAAGTTTGTTTTAGAGGAATATAATTAATTTTGTTTATATAAGATTATTATTGATATGTTTTTGGGTGTTTATATTAAGGAGGAAAATTCATTTCGGTCTCTAACTTTTAGAAAATGATCAAATATTTAACTATATTCAAAAAATGATAAAATGAAGTCCTAACGTTTCGAAAAAATATCAAATTAATCTTTTCCGTTAGTTAACTAACGGTTAAACCTAACGAAAAATGTGAAAAGATTCATTTACCCTTGGACTTAGTTAAAATGGACAGAAAGACTATCATACTCTCATTCATAGTTAAATATTACAATAACATTTAATTATGAAATTACCCTTTACTAGTTTTATATGTAAATTTTGTTAAATTATGATTTGCCCTTGGACTCAATTTTTTTAAAAGTACAAACTTTAAAAAACTCATTAAACATCAAATGTTATTGTAAAATAGAATAATAAAATAAAACATTAAGTATTAAAAAAAACACTATTAGATAAAAAAAAAAAAAACCATCTACCAAATTTTCATTCAACCATTTGCTTGATTGATTTACTATCAGATTAAAAACAAAATCAAATCAAAGAAAAAAAAATCAAAACCGATAGACAACAACAAGTCTTTGTGGTAGTGGTAGTGCGAGTGACGAGTCTTTATTGTGGTGGTGGAAGAGAAGGAGATGGTGGTAGTGAGGGTTGATAAGAAGCTGGTGGAGGAGAAAGAGGTAATGCCTGTAGCGAAGGCGAAAGAGGCTACAGTTGACACGAATGAGAAAGAGGCGACGACTTTATCTACGTTCAAACCTAGATAAAGTTGACGATGTTGAAGTAGTCATAACATAACAGAAGAGATATGGCGATAGCAGAGGAGAAATAGGAGACAACTTCATTTGGGTTCAAACCCAGAACCTAGATGAAGTTGGTGAGGTAGAACATTCACAAGCGTAACAGAGAAGAAAGATGAGCAAAAAGAGATATGGTTTCATCTATCATAATGAGAAAGACGTCATTGCAACTGATGGTGAGAAAAAGACACAGATGGGAATTCTTAGTTTGATGGAATTGAAGTGATGCGGGGAGAATTTTTATTTTTATTTTAAAAAAAATTAATTTTTAAGTTAGTTTTAATAATGTTAAAAATTTTCAATTCTTTTAATGGCAAATATCATTTTTATTATTTTTAAATTAAAATTTTATTTTTATTAAATATCTACCCTTTTATTTATTATTATTTTTAAATTTTTTCTTAATTGTTTATTTTTTAATTTTCATTTCTTTTTTTAATTTTGTTTTTCAAATTATCTTATTCATACATGTGTCAAAGTCCTGAGTTACGATTTGAAATGACAAAATTACCCCTACACACAATGTCATTCGTTAGGTTTGACCGTTAGTTGATAAACTGGAGTAACTAAGATAAACTGGAGTAACTAATTTAACACTTTTTCGGAATATTAGGGTCCATTTCATTTTTTTCTGAAATATAGTAAAAATTTGATTATTTTTCAAAAGTTACATACTAAAATGATTTTTTCCCTTATACTGTTATAAATATATTATATACGGTCTTAACACCACTTTCTTTTTGATAATATTCTTTACCTTATTTATTATTATTTTGTTCTGGAAATTATTCTCCAATGTGCTTATAAATAGGCCTATATTGTAACATTGAAAATACATAACAATTGAATTTCATTCACTATTTTCTCTTGTTTCTCTTTTCTTCTATTATTGTGATGAGTATTCTAAATCCATTGTTTTATATATTAATTTTCCATAACTCGAAAGAGTCACATTGCTTTCTGTCTATATGTATATGCATAACATTGGCTTCACACACAAAATACAAACTTGTATTTAGTTGTCTATTGTGTTTAGATCCATGATCTAAGACACATTCTTTTTATACAATAGGTAAGGGACGATTATGTTGCTTCAGGCAAGCATAATTTATTTGACATATACAATTGTTCACATTGAGTTGGACAAAGGTAGTAGTGATCCAAAGATAGGTTTTAAATTTTCTGTACATGAGTTGGATTTTTCTAAATGTGGCACTTTTTTTGAAAAATCATTAGACATGTGGCTCAGGCCATTGTGTTCACATTGCTTAAGATGGAGTTTGATATTAACTGAAATACTTAGATGTGTGCTTTTGTTGCATCTCTGTGCAGCCTGCATATAAGAAGGATGATTTCTTTGACACAATATCTTGTAATTCACTCACTCATGGAGTTAGGGATGGACAAAACCGCTTTTCTGAGCGAATGAAGCTGGATACTGAGGTTTGTTGACTCTTTTCACACTTGACTAGTGAATACCAAATTCAGCCAAAAGTTACCATAATTGCATAATTTATTTATATGTCGTTATTGGTTTCTTCTACAGACTTTTGGCAACTTCAGACAGAGACCCCATCAAGGTTATGGTGGCTATGGCGCTGGACGAGCCCAAAATTACAAGGGCTCATATGCTGGAGGAAGAGGTTATAATTATGGTGGGAGGGGATGTGGTCGAAATATGAATAACTGATGTTATATAACTCTTAGTAATCAACAGCGGCCATGTCCAGCAGAGTTTCACCTCTGTCATTGTGTTCATTTTTGTCAACCTTATCTCTTTGAAGAAGAGGTACAAGGTAAATGATGCAAGTTACATTGGGATTTTGGATACTGAGATGTCTGGTAGGAACATAGGAATTACTAGTTATGGCAAGTTCGTGTTTTTTTTTTTGGCTCATGAGCTAGCCTGCTGCACATACTAGTTAAAGGGGCTATTGTCCTCTTATAGTTTCATATCATTAGACAAGTCTATGTGACCTTGTGATGTAGATTCTCAGTTAGACCTTTTAATTCTGCTTCTCTTGTTTTCTTCACCTTCTGCAGAAGTAGGCTATTTTCGTTAACTGTGCTAGTGCATTTAGGTTTTGTTTAACCCATTCGGATTCCGTTGATTCGGGCAGGGTACTGTTCTCGCTATACAAACTTTGAGAAAGGAATGCACGGAAGCTTTATAGTTGATAATGATGTACTTTTGGAAGCAACTAATATCAAATTTGCATTTAATTTGTAGTTCATCCATCAAATTTGGTTACTAGTTTTAAAGCCTTTTGGTAGGTTTATATGGGCAAAGTATCTGTACTAATATCATTCCATTATGCTCTTTTTTGTTAATTATGTGTAATAGAATTGATTGAACCATAACAATAAAGACTCTGACATCTACGAGTGATTATTTTCATGTTATAAGTCAAATAAATTATGCTTGCCTGAAGCAACATAATTGTCCCTTGCCTATTGTATAAAAAGAATGTGTCTTAAACTATGGATCTAAACACAAAAGGCAACGAAATACAAGTTTGTATTTTGTATATGAAGCCAATGTTATGCATATACATATAGATAGAAAGCAATGTGACTTTTTCGAGTTATGAAAAATTAATATATAAAACAATAGATTTAGAATACTCACCACAATAATAGAAGAAAAGAAAAACAAGAGAAAATAGTGAATGAAATTCAATTGATATGTATTTCTCAATATTACAATATAGGCCTATTTATAGGCACATTGGAGAATAATTTCCATAACAAAATAACAATAAATAAGGTAAAGAATATTATCAGAAAGGAAGTGGTGTTAAAACCATATATTTATAACACTCCCCCTTGGGCGTATACCACTTGATAATACTTTTTGAGATTCTTGGACGTGCCAAAATACTGTCTCATTAAAAACCTTACCAGTAAAATCCAGTAGGACAAAACCTGGTTAAGGCAAAAAGAGTGCAGCGCACATATGTCCAAAAAAGATTCTCCCTTTGAAAATTATACAACTATCACTCTTGCAGTTTGTGAAGTCGACGTATACCAATATCATATACCATCTTCTTAAAAGTTGATGTTGGTAAAGACTTAGTAAATAAATCTGCAAGATTATTTGTAAAACATATCTGTTTGACATCAATTTATCGACTTTTTTGGAGTTCATGAGTGTAAAAGAATTTTGGTGATATATGTTTCGTTCTGTCCCCTTTGATGTATCCTCCTTTAATTTGTGCAATGCAAGCAGCATTATCTTCATATATCACTGTTGGTGAATTTGTAATTTAAGGTAATTTACAAGTATTTTGGATGTGATGAATAACAGACCTCAACCATACACATTCTCTACTTGTTTCATGAAGTGCAAAGATTTCGGAATGATTTGATGATATGGCAATAAGAGTTTGCTTGGTAGAGCGCCATGAAATTGCTGTGTCATTATATGTGAAAACATATCCAGTTTGTGAATGTGATTTATGAGGATCAGAGAGATAACCAGCATCAACATAACCAATAAGATCAGAACCATTTGTTATCCTTGAATAGAATAAACCCAAGTCTGTAGTTCCTCGAAGATATCGAAAAATATGTTTGATTCCGTTCTAGTGTCTTCGAGTTGGTGCAGAACTAAACCTTGCCAAAAGATTTACCGAAAATACAATATTTGATCTCGTGGATTGTGCCAAATATAATAAGGCACCAATGACATTCAGATACGGTACTTCTGGACCAAGTATCTTTTCACCATAATTTTTCGGTCGAAATGGATCTTTCTTTGGGTTCAAAGACCGAACAATCATAGGAGCACTTAAGGGATGAACCTTATTCATGTTGAATCTTTTTAGGATTTTTTCAGCATAAGCTGATTGATAGACTAGCATTCCCTCTAATTTGTACTTAATCTCCAGGCTGAGATAATATTTTGTTTTCCCCAAATCTTTCATCTCAGATTCTCTTTTCAAATATCCAGTAGTTTTTTAGAGCTCTTCAGGAGTTCCAATTAAATTCATGTCATCAACATATACTGCTATAATTGCAAATCCATATTCTGATTTCTTTATGAATACACATAGATATAAAGATCATTAATATATCCTTCTTTTGTGAGGTATTCACTAAGACGATTATATGACATCCATCTGGATTACTTTAAGCCATATAAAGATCATAGTAACTTTATTAAAAATAAGTTACGAGAATTTGAATTATATGTTTCAGGCATTTTAAATCCTTCAGGGATTTTATATATACATTGGTATCTAATGACCCATGTAAATATGTCATTACCACATCCATAAGACACATTTAAAGTCTTTTGGAAACTGCCAAACTAATAAAAAATTGAAACGTAATTGTATCTATTATAGATGAATATGTTTCATCATAATCAATGTCAGGTCTTTATGAGAAACCCTGTGCTACGAGTCGTGCCTTATATCTAATGACTTCATTTTTTTTTTATTATGTGTTCGAATAAATACCCATTTATACCCAACGGGTTTGACATCTTCAGGTGTCTGAACTACTAGTTCAAATACATCACGTTTGGCTAATAAAGTCAATTCTATTTGAATTACTTCATTCCACTTAGGTCAATCATACATTTTCATCATTCATTGATACTATATAGTTCATGATCATCATCAAATCATGACTCCAAAATTCTCTACAATTTTTTTTTTTTTCAAAAATTTGTATCTCTTCAGGAGATTATACCACTTCTGAGGCACTAGCCTCTGCAATGGCTATTAATTATCATCATATGAAATTAACAATGAGACAATTTATTTTCACATTATCAATATTAGGTTTCTGCAGTAAACCTTTGAGATATAATTATATCTCACTGTCTCAATTTTCATATGAATAATTATTTTGATAAAAATATATGACGTCTTCAAGCGTTCATATGACAAGTTTAATACAACTATATAACTCTGCTTTTGTTTTTGATCAATAATTTTTATGTTGACATTTATCTACAATATGTTGTTCAATATCCTCATCATTTTTCTGTAATATGCAGAGTAATAAAATATAAAATTTTAATTTTCTTTAAGTTTTCAGTACACATGCCTCTTCAGGGGCTACTGTAAACTTTCACATATTCTTAGGACAAACTATAATAGTTATAGTTTGAGCACATGGATTTTTTCACATGTAATTAAGATCCCTTTTGTATTTCATAGATGGGAGATTTAAGAGTTCTATCTCTTCAAAATCATTTAACTTCTTCAGAAGTTGTATTTATATGATGAGGATTATATATAGTTCGAATGTGATCTTTAAAATGATCATGATCTTTTATTATTCACTTTAGGGAATAATAACTTTACAATCAAATTTATTTTTCATAGTTCTACGAGACTCGAATGATTTCTTTATTGCTATTTACGTAAATTGTTTTTCAGGAACAATCACTTAGGTTAATATATTGACAATGAGTATAAAATCATTCGGCTATACAATTTTCAAGTAAACGACCATTTGAACTTCAGGTTCATATGACTTATACAATAATCATCATAATAAATAATGTATGCATATAATTTCACCTCATTAAATTTTCTAATTTTATCTTTATTCTTCCCCTAACGACGAGAAAATTTATTTGTTGGCATCATGAATTTATTTGCATCATCATAATGTCTTTCTGGAACTATACTGTCTTACTATCCTTCAGGGATAAATTAGACTATCATATTATTCTTCAATGGCTAAAATGTCACATAGTGTTCTTCAGGGATCAAATTGTGATATCAATTATTGTCATTCAGGGATATTTACTAAGTAAGAATCTTCAGATTCTATAATGACACTCATCGTAAAATATGCTTTTGGCATATGACAGTATGAATAATACAAATATGATATACTTTTATTAATGTATATCTAAATAGATTTCTTCAGGATTTATTAAAGCAACAAAGTTTCATATATATAACATTGTTGTTTTTCACATTGTAATATGCAAATTTGCTCTTCTGGAGCCTTTATATACTAGTAAAAGATTAATATAATATTTATGTATACTTTAGATACACAATTATTATAATCTCATATTCCATCAATATTAAACATTTTATTTACTTTGTTTTGGTATGAATTCCACTTCAGGTGGTTAAAATTTATATGATCATTAAGATTTTACTGATCATAATCATCGTCATGACTATCAGATAATTTAATATTCACTTCAGGAAATGATATTAATCAATTTAACCATGCGAGATAAATGATTTTTTACCTCAGAATCATTAACATTGCTACTTCAGGAGCAAATTTGAAGTACAAATTATTTCAATCATCTGACTTCATTTATTTCACCAAAGTATATAAATCGTAATCACAGTGAATTAATGAACAATTTCTCAAAATATAATTACAACGAATTGTAACAAGTATTTAATAATCAAATAAGGTATAAGAAAATATATGTCATGTACCTTATTTCGCATCTTATTTTGAGGAACGAAAATAACACGATCTTTGCTAACCAAAAATTTTATGAGAAATAACAATAATTATATAATAAGAAGAATAAAAATATTGTACATTTTCTTCTTAAAAACTCAAAACTTCAAGTTATGTTGTGATTGTATATCATAATTACATGTTCAATATAATAGTAACTCAAAACTTCAGGTTTTGATAGAATTGAGGATGAAATTTTTTTTCAAATTACATCAGTCACTATAATTAGTCTTAGAACTTCAGGTTCTAAATAAATTATAATCATACCTTAATCATCACCTCTATCTGGTTTTCACATCTAATAGCTCATGCCACTATCAGACCCATGCCGTCACTAGAGAGGTAATGACTTAACCATAATACAAATAGATTTAACTAAATAACATGAGACATAAGATCGTTATATATATATCCGATCAAATAATTTGTATTAAATACATGAATATAAAAATACATACATCGATGCATTGAAATTTATTAACAGAAAATATAATACTTTAACGTATTTATAAATCTAAATTTCATGATTTATATCCTGAAATCATGAAGAAAAGTTAGTATAAAAGATCTTCAAGTCTTTACTCAATCTCGATGAAGAGACATATTTTCAAATCTATATACTTGAGTTCGAGACGAGTTCTTTTCGTATTAAATTCGAATTAATTTAATTTTTTTCAATTTTTCTTATTCGTAATTTTGAAATTTCTGGTTCTAAAATCTAAATTATAATATAAAATTGAAGTGAAGATCTGAAACTTCAGATTTTAAGATCAAAATAAAACTGAGAATAAATTTATTTAGAATTTGAAACTTCTGGTTCAGATTTAGAATACAAAAATTTGGATTCAAATCGTTCATAGAGAATCCAATCAATTAAAGCGAATTTGATAGAACCATTATGTTATATATAGAAAGCAAGAACATAACATCACAAGATCAAATCTGTTCGATCTTTATTTAATTTTTCATTACTCGAAAGAGTCACATTGCTTTCTATCTATATATATATGCATAACATTGACTTCATACACAAAATACAAACTTATATTTAGTTACCTTTTGTGTTTAGTCTATGGTCTAAGACACATTCTTTTTATACAATAGGCAAGGGACGATTATGTTGCTTCAGGCAAGCATGATTTATTTGACATATACAATTGTTCACATTAAGTGTGAAAGCTAACAGAATTTATAATTCTAATTAAATTCAAGTTTAAAAACTTTTGGTTTTAAACAAATTTATAATATAGAACTTCAGGTTCTAAATAATTTAGAAATCTAAAATTTCTGATTTTAGATCATTATGGAAATTTTAGAACTTCTGGTTCTAAACAGTTTAAAAATCTAAAAATTTCTGGTTTTAGATCGTTATGAAAATTTTAGAACTTCTGGTTCTAAAATATCTCGAAAACTTTAGGTTTCAAAAATTATATATATTCACACCATAAGAAATATAACAAAAATCAAATAAAAACAAGAATGATAATACTACTTCAAATAATACATTATAGTAATATAATTATTTGAATAAAATAGTACTATTCAAATCTCTCGTACTATGTTATTTGAATCAGATAGTAAGAAGTAGATCATATGAATGAAATATTTCATACTGGACTCGTGTTGATAACGTGCTTTTTATTTATATATAACTTTTAAATTTAATTAATAAATGTATTAAAATTTTAGGCGTGAAAATTAAATTTGTGGGTGCAATGCACCTTATGTATAATCGTTGTTGGGTGTTACTAGAAAGGAGGAGGCCCAAGCCCAAGAACGAAGCATCGAAAGGAAGGGTGAGACTGAGACAAAACATGATATTCGTTTCTTGGCGCCGTTGATGCCTCAAAAGTGAAAAGTGTGTGTATATTTATATATTTGCAGTTGCATCCTCCCAACAAAAAAAAATATAAAAAGAAAAGAAAGAGGAAGGCGGTTATTCGAAATTTCTAGAGAAAACAAAACCCTCCACTCCGCCCTCAAACTCCATCACATTCGAGAGATGGCGAGTTCGAACGCGAAAACCGCGGCGCACTCGTACATCGGAAGTTTTATCAGTCTCATTTCCAAGTACGAGATTCGCTACGAAGGCGTCCTCTGTCACCTCAACGTCAATGACTCCACCATCGGCCTCAAAAACGGTACCGCTTTCTCTCTCTCTCTCTCTGTCTGTCTCGGGCCTTTCTTATTTATATCTTATAGTATTTCATTAGAAATATAATGCATGTCAATTGAGCTAGGGTTTGTGCCATCTCTCTATAATTCTACGCTCTGATTTTTTCTTGCTGCTTGCAGTGAAGTCTTATGGTACGGAGGGGAGGAAGAAGGATGGGCCACAGGTTCCTGCTTCTGATAAGGCTTATGAATATATTCTGTTTCGCGGTAGTGACATTAAGGTCAGTCAGCTTCTGTGTGTGGCTGTTGCAGTTACTTGTTTCATTAGGTTTAGCGTAAATTTTGGAGATGATATAATGTGGTGGTTGTTGATATGAATTGAGAGCAATGATGATTAATGAAAAAAACGTGACGATTGTTTCTGAGTTGGATCGACTGCATAGGCTTGTGGATTTTATAATGCATGTAGAGACTTTATAGGGATGTGACTGTCAGTATGCTTGTGTTTTTTGTGTCTGTTTCTCAGTTGCAGCTGCCTGTGTGATTAGGTTTATCTAAAAATTTTTGTCGTGGAGTGATATGATTTAATATGCTACCATGGTGGTAGTTTATACTTTATTGATATGAATTTATAGTAATTACGAGTAATAAATGGATGACAATGGTTTGTGAGTTGGATCAACTGCTTTTTTGTCGTGTTTATGTTGCAGATAGGCTTGTGGATTCTATAATGCATGTATGCATTTAAATTTAGAGACTATGGAGGGACATGCAAGTAACTTGTTGCAGCGTGTCGTTATATGCATTTTATGTTTATTATTTGGTTTCTTTTTCAGGACTTGGAAGTTAAGTCCTCACCCCCTCCGCAAAAGGAGGAGCAGCTATATGAAGATCCTGCTATCATTCAGGTAACAACATGTGCAATTTTTTCTAAAGGAATTATTGGTTACTTGGGGTCAATAAGCAAAATTTATCCTTTTCTTTGGCCTTGTCCTTTCCAGTCTCAGTATGCTGGGGTGCCTATGAATTCTCCGCCGTTAACATCAGTTGGTGGTAAAACCTCCACCAGAACAAGTCTGTGGCAGGATACTCCAGCTTTGAATACCCAAACCAATCCAGGTGCTTTGCCTGCATACCATCCTGTAACCCAGGCAGGTCTGTTGAATCCATCCCAGATTACCCCAAGTGCTGGTTCACCAGTGTTTTCTACACCAATATATCATCATCAGCAGGGATATGGTGGAACATCGGTCAATAAATTGTACTCTCCACAGCTTCCTATTCCTTTTCAATCACCCTCAACAGTGTCCCCTCCCTTGACAGCACAGAATGGGACACAGACTTTATCTCCTCATGCTTCTCCTATCTTGGGACTGACCAATGCTTCTGGATCTGCTGCTTATATGCCTGCTTCAATTGGATTTAATTCTTTAGTTCCTAATACTCTGTCCTCTCTTCCTCCTGTACAAAGTTCCTCAGCTGCGGAAATGTCATCTTCCTTACCTTTGAAGGCCGTCCCACCATCTAGTGCTGCATATATGACTGATAATAATCTTATTATGTCATCGATTCCTTCAACTGGTCAAAACACTAGAACCATTGAAGCCCAAAATACTGGCAAAGCTGTTTCTGATCATGTAGCAGTCCATCCTACCCAAACTGCACCTTTTACTGCATTGCCTTTGATGGGTTCTGCTTCAGGTCCCTTACTTACTCCACCTCTACCCTTATTAATGCCTAATCAGTTAACACCAGCTAGGCCCCCAGTTCTGCCTTCCATGCAGAAAATTTATCCCGATAAGAAGGATACGGGTGTAATCCGACTTACCTCATATAATCCTCCATCTACAATGTCTACTCCTACACCATATAATCCTCCATCTACAATGGCTACGCAAATAACTCAAGCACCACTGTTGCCATTGCCAGTTTCTGCACTACAGGTTGGTTTTTTAACTGTTTTGTTGTGAATTATATTATTTGATCGCTTAGTCTGATTTGTTTTACATCCATGTATAATCCCGCTCTGAAACAGTTGCGTTTAACAAGTAGATGACCTTTTCCTGTCATGTGAATACTGTAGGAATGTGCAACTAGCCAATTTTGGATTGAGTCAAAAATAGAAAAGAAACCAATCTTAATGGTCTAACCACTTATCTATTACGGTAAATGAACCTAGTTCGTATGGTCTGTGCCACTTCTTTGGCAAGAATAAATCTTTAATGAAATCTGGTCGACATAAGAATTAAGAGTGAAAATATGCATGCGAAACTGGAAGTTGATATGAAATATATAATTAAACATCACAATAGGATATGACATGAGTTAGTGTTTTTTTTTTTTTAATTATTATTATATAAAGAAGATTGAAAGCACTTAGAGTGAGAGAGACATAAAGCAATTAGCGGAGACAACGAGTCTCAAAGTCCGAGTAAAGTTTCTAATTAAACTTTTGTTGATTTTGCAGTCTCAGCAGTCTACTACTCAGTTCACTGAAGAATTTGATTTTGAAGCAATGAATGAAAAGTTTAAAAAGGATGAAGTATGGGGTTATCTTGGAAAGGAAAAGCAAAAGGATAAATGTGAGGATGCTGAGGATGATGCAACTGATCAAAGCTTAAGGGATAAAGAGGCTCGTGGCTTGGTAACTAGTAGTGATCCAAAGGTAGGTTTTAAATTTTCTGTACATGAGTTGGATTTTTCTAAATGTGTCACTTTTTTTGAAAAATCATTAGACATGTGGCTCAGGCCATTGTGTTCACATTGCTTAAGATGGAGTTTGATATTGACTGAAATACTTAGATGTGTGCTTTTGTTGTGTCTCTGTGCAGCCTGCATATAAGAAGGATGATTTTTTTGACACAATATCTTGTAATTCACTCACCCGTGGAGTTAGGGATGGACAAAACCGCTTTTCTGAGCGAATGAAGCTGGATACTGAGGTTTGTTGACTCTTTTCACACCTGACTAGTGAATACGAAATTGAGCCAAAAGTTACCATAATTGCATAATTTATTTATATGTTGTTATTGGTTTCTTCTACAGACTTTTGGCAACTTCAGACAGAGACCCCATCAAGGTTATGGTGGCTATGGCGCTGGACGAGCCCAGAATTACAGGGGCTCATATGCTGGAGGAAGAGGTTATGGTTATGGTGGGAGGGGACGTGGTCGAAATATGAATAACTGATGTTATATAACTCTTAGTAATCAACAGAGGCCATGTCCAGCAGAGTTTCACCTCTGTCATTGTGTTCATTTTTGTCAACCTTATCTCTTTGAAGAACAGGTTCAAGGTAAATGATGCAAGTTACATTGGGATTTTGGATACTGAGATGTCTGGTAGGAACATAGGAATTACTAGTTATGGCAAGTTCGTGTTTTTTTTTGGCTCATGAGCTAGCCTGCTGCATATACTAGTTAAAGGGGCTATTGTCCTCTTATAGTTTCATATCATTAGACAAGTCTATGTGACCTTGTGATGTAGATTCTCAGTTAGACCTTTTAATTCTGCTTCCCTTGTTTTCTTCACCTTCTGCAGAAGTAGGCTATTTTCGTTGACTGTGCTAGTGCATTTAGGTTTTGTTTAACCCATTCGGATTCCGTTGATTCAGGCAGGGTACTGTTCCCGCTATACAAACTTTGAGAAAGGAATGCACGGAAGCTTTATAGTTCATAATGATGTACTTTTGGAAGCAACTAATATCAAATTTGCATTTAATTTGTAGTTCATCCATCAAATTTGGTTACTAGTTTTAAAGCCTTTTGGTAGGTTTATGTGGGCAGAGTATCTGCACTAATATCATTCCATTACGCTCTCTTTTGTTAATTACGTGTAATAGAATTGATTGAACCATAACAACAAAGACTTTGGCATCTACGAGTGATTATTTTCATGTTATAAGTCTTTTATTAAGACTTCCCAACTTAGCGATGTTTTAGAGTCTTACTTAGATTCCCATCGCCAACACCATTTCTGCCTGCAATTTGGCTGGACTCTCTTGTGGTCAAGTAATGACCCCACCACGTGGACGTTCAAAACAACTCGTTTGTAGTGTTCAACGATAAAGTTGCATATAAAATACCACTTTCTACAAGCTGCGTGTCACCGAAATTAAGGTTACAAATTACAATTCTGTTTGCAAATGCAGTTTGAATGAAGAAGATTTAAAAGCGAAAAATTAGGTTCACTAAATTGAACTTTTAACTAAAATAACAATAATCAATGGATATAGTTTTTATGGGATACACGGAAGTCGTATTGTGTTGACATCAACTACAAACTCTGTGGGAAAAATATACAGACAATATGTCTGTCGTTTTTTGTTTGCCTTTTATTATTCACTCATCATCATCCAAATCCAAATATTCAATTACCAAAAGGGTATCGCTTCAGCTGGTGTAGCTGGTTCCTGGTGGAGTTGCATCTACAATTTCTTCCACAAATAATTTATCTTTTTATCATAAACAAAAATGGAAAAGAAAATTCAACCACTCTGGGCATGTACTCTTCGACCTTGTTCAACTTGGCCTCTCTTTATAGAGATAGTTGCTGAACCAAGGATAGAGCCGACGGTGAGCAGAGCTAGAACTCCTGAGCCAATATACACACCATCTTTGACTAAATAACATTCTCGGTCCAACCACCCTCTTCCATATGGCTGCCTCCTGCTCATACTAGTGGCTGTTGCTATTAAAATAACAGCAACTCCGAAGCTCATCCTGCCCACATCAAAATCCAACTCATAAATTCACTTATACTAGTGCATTATAAACCCAATTTAGTATCACTTTCTAGGCTTTGAATCCCACATAAGTTTACAAGATTTGGAAACATCTCCAGCTGCCCACGTTCCATACAACATGGATGAAACCACCAATTCATTAAAATATTTGTAGTTTTTTTCATCTGGGCATATGTGAAAACAAATAAAATAACATTTTTGTCTTAAATTTGTTATACTAAGATTTTTTTCTTCTAGATGTAAGTAAAATTTGATTAAAAAATGATACGTTCCTTTCTTTGTCAATTACAAATAAGTTTAGGCCTTTGATAGTGGGGTCCCATCTACTTCTTTCACGGTCTAATTTCTTTATCAGAATAATGTCAATGGATGAGATTGATAACAACAACTTACCAAGAACATTTCTTTCAAAAAAAAAAAAAAAAGAAACTTACCAAGAGAACACCAGAAGAGTTGCAGCAGTATTTGGTATTCCAGACTTGCAACTGTTCCTCTTCTCTCTCGAAGCACACAAATTTCTGCAATTCAATAAGTTTCCAATAATCTGAGCAACAATCAGACATATCAAAGCTGCAAGTCCAAATCCATATGCTTGACTTCCTGGCAAATAACACAGTTTCTCATCCACTTTCAGATCATTCCTCTGCAAAAAAAGAACACCCCAAAAAAGAAAACTACTTGCTTGATACTAGTTTTATTATAAACTTATAAACAGTCATTCTCTCGTATGAACGTTTTTGATATTATATCATTCAATCAAATCAAAATAAGCTCTTACCTTTGTTTTCTTGGTCTCAGCAACTATACAACAAACGAAGGAGACAAGGCCAAGGGAGATGATTATAGAGAAGATGAAGACGAACCCATATCTATGATGCTTTTGTTCCATGGCAGGCCTATAACTAACTAGTTAGGCTTCTGTTAGGTTTGGTGGGGAAGTAGAGAACAATTAAGAGAGAAAGAATGAAGAAAAAGCGGAGGAGGAAATCTTGAAGGTCACTCAAAGCGTAGAAGAAGGTATTGGAATTTAGTGTGCTGGTATGTGAGTTGTGACGGTTGAATCTATTGGTGCCTTAATTGTTTTCATTGCTTTCAAGGAGAGATACCATTCTCCTCCTAATTGTATGTAGACAATTTTGGAATACATATGTGAACAGCGAGTGGGCATCAGTCAACTTCTCTAATTAAAGACTTGCAAGAACTTTTGGTAGAGAGAGGCAGAGAAAACAAGTTCTATGGATTTGGACTTTAGGGATAAACACACACATGGAAATATATATATATATATTTATATAATTATTCATGCGTTTGTGACTTTTTTTTGCAGTTCTTGATCAAAATGGCCTTATAATTTCAGTAATATTATACATAAATAAATATTTTGTTTCTCATAAGCTTTTAATAGTAATACTCACCTTGATTTATTAAGATTTTCTTCCTTTTTTTTTTTTCCCACTTCTATTCCACCAAACAATACCACTTTAATTTATTTTACTTTTTAGGTCATGATTGCTTAGTCCTCTAAATATATTTATTTTTTCAATTGAGATAACATTTAAGATGAGATCATTATTATTGTCCGTGTGTATAAATACTGTTTGCCACCAAACAAACTATATTGTATGTGGTTTTCATTACATGTATTAAAGGGTTGTAAATTTTAGATGTACATAAATATTATAAGATAAATATATAAGAATAAATATATTAAACTTATGATTTTTTTATTCTACAAGATGGGAACTGAATTGTAATAATTTGTTTATATGGATAATACTAAACTTCCAATTTGGCTTTTTGGGGGAAGTTAGTATATTGTGGAACAAGTTGTCCACTTGACTTTGACATGAAGAAAAAGAAAAGGCACATCTTTGATACAACAAGAGAACCAAAGTGCTGGAACTGATTCCCTATCATAAAATTTGTATTATAATATTTAAAATGAAAAAAAAAAATAACACTAAAAAATAAAACATAATCTCAGTCATTGATTTGGTGTGGTTGGTTCTCATAGAATTTGATGCCTTTTAAATGTTGTTACTTCTTAGCAACTTCCTGAAAGCTGAACATTTCGATTTTCTACATAGTAGCTATTGAGGTTGAATTTGTACCATTTGATTTTCCCGACTTCTTGGCCTTAATTAAAGGCACTGACCTCTCAAATTCCAAGTCTGCCGTCATCTTATTTATGGTAATTTTACAGGTCCAACATGATTTCCCCTTTCTAGTTCCTACTCCCTTTTTGAATATTTACTTGGTAAAAATTAATACAGAAAGTTCGATTTGTATACGTGTATACATAGAGTAAGGATTCTCTACCATCCTTTTTTTTTCTTAATCTTTTAATAATCTAATGATACATTAGTATTTGAAAAAATGAATGATTAAGATTGATAGATTTTTTCTCTCTCATACATCACTCAAACTTAAATTGTTCTCATAAAAATATTAGCACCATGTCAATATTGACAGAGAATCCTTGTCCGTATACATAAACACATACTCAAAAGTAATCTAATATAAATATTCTATAATTGAAAATTTTCACGTGTATTTTTAAATAAATAAGATTATGATTCAGATCCTATATTCATATTCTTAATATAAAGTAAGAGATATACAACTGTTCAATCAAAAGTTGACGTATAACTGATGGGTTTTTATTTTTATATTTTAAAAATTCATTATTGATCCATGAAGAACAAAATTGTATCCTAAATGTTGTGAATATGTCAAAACTCTTTTAGGATGTTTCTTTCCTGGAGTGAAAAAAATCTGAAGCAGACCAAAATAAAAAATAAAAGAATAAAAGAATAAAAGGAGAGAGAGATTGCTTGTACAGAAAATATAGCTTTTCCTACCATTTTGGTCCCTTCCTGAAGTCACCGTAGACCCACTTCTGGCTGCTGCTTACTTTTCTCAACAATTTTCCTGATGAGACTTCATTGGTCATCCATGATAGAAGTCTCTTGTATTGCTTCCTATGGTCTAAACTGGTGGCAACAGACTTGTTACCATCAAATCATTGTTGTATTGGAGACTTCAAAGTAAACTGGCTTATCACTTGAAACCTCCAAGTTAGAGAGATGTAGCATCAAAACTTAAATTAATTTTATTCTAATCATCAATCTTTTAGTTTGACTGTTGCCATACAATTTTATGCCAACAGAAACACAAGCTGGTCTTTCCTGAAAGTTGTTGGGTTTCACTGAATTAAATTCAAGGATAATCATGCCTCCTAATTACTTTAGTTTAGAGACCTTATATATGATCATGAGTTCAATGAAACATATTATATACAAAAATAAAATATTTTATATGATAAATAATACATTTATAACTAATTAAAAATTTATAATATTAGTATATCAATTTTTAATTGAATGGTTGTACGTCTTTCTCTCTATAATAATATTGAGGTTCAAATCCCACCTTATTCATAAAAGAACAAGTTTCTGATAGTGAAAATTATACTTACAATAATACATTTAACACAACTAACAATAATACATTAACACAACTAACACCTACTCTTCTTTCTCCTGAGAATTTCCACAACAGATTGAGCAGTGCAGTAGGCAATAGCCTGGACAGTGACCATAGGATTCACCCCCAATGCAGTTGGAAACACACTTGTATCTGCCAAATGCAGGCCCTCCACTTCCCAAGTCTCCCCCATTTGATTCACCACTGATGTTTTTGGATCAATTCCCATCCTGCAGCTCCCCATCTGATGAGCTGAACACACCTGCGACGACAGGTCCCTCAATGGCCTTGAACTCTCCTCCGTCACAAACCTCTCAAACTCATGAGAACTCACTTTCTTCACATTGATGCTCTTACCTTTAGAGTGATGTGTTCCAATTTCTTCCGCCCCGGCTGCAGCTAGTATTCTCAGTACCTTTTCTAGTCCTTTTTGAAGATTGTGCTCATCTTCAGCGCTCATACGATAACTTATAGAGTTTGGTGATTTCACAGTGCCTGATCCTTTGTCCCTTGCCAATGCAAATATATGTGCAGTCCTGGAAAACTTGCACATCCGAATTTTTATGTCTGTCCCAGAAGTCCAGGGCATCAAACTTGAGAACAATCCAGGATGCAATGCTGGTGTCTGTATCACAGCTCCATATCCGGATTTGTCGAAATCTGCAACAACGGTAGACATAGCAGTCATTATTCCTCCTTCATAGCTCTTCTTGCTTTCCTCAAGCCATCCATCCGATTCCGGAAAATACCCCCAAGCCATTGTCACAGGATGGAGATGCAGGTTTTTTCCAATGTTAACATTCTTCAGGGCACTTTTTCTCAACAAATCAGGAGTACACAAAGCCCCTGATGCCACAATAGTCACACTGGATTCAACTATGCAGATGTCTCTGACACCCATACATTCGAATTCGAAAGCAACCCCAGTTGCTATCTTACGATTTTTACCTTTCCGGTGTAGAACTTTTACAGCTTCACATCCTGGAAGAATTGCACTGTTTCCTGAATTCACCAAGTCCACCAGCCATGTCTCTGCAGTACCCTTTTTTCTTCCGTCTTTGCAGCCTAAACAACACCAACCACAATAATGATCAGGAGGTGAGTTTCTTGGTATGTTTTGGACAGGATAACCCAATTCCTGACAACCCCTTCTCAAGATTGTATTGTTGAATCCTTCTTCAGAAATATGTGATTGAACTCCCATTCTTTCACAGACCACATCCATAGCCTCCTTGTACAATTTACTATCAAAGAGTTCAAGTTGATGCTTTTCAGACCATTCATTAACTACATGTTTGGGAGTCCGAATTGAAGCCGACCAGTTAATTGTAGAGCCTCCACCAACAGTGGAGCCTGCAAGTACCGCCACACTCATGTCATCAGTAGCTAAAAAGCCCCCTGACAAGTACATTTGGTCCATTGCAGGACCTTCAAGAAGTGACAGGTTTCTTCTAGCAAAATACCTTCCTTTCTCCAAAACAAGCACTTTGTAACCAGCTTTGGCAAGAACCCCTGCAATGACTCCCCCACCGGAGCCAGAACCAACAACCACAGCATCACATTTGACCACCAAAGAAGGATAAGGGATGCTGGAACCACCTGGCTTTTTCTGGACAGGAAACCCAACTTTTCTCAAACTATCAGCAACTATGTCTGTGGGGAGTTGCATATGAATCAGGCCCTTGTAAAGAGGTCCATAGAGCTCTGCTTCATCCGCATTAACATCTTCCTTGTCTTGTTGTTGTTGTTCAGGATCATGTTTTGATGTTTGTTTCAATGTTTTTGATTGCCTGGTTTGTTTTTTGAATTCAGGGTCTGGTCCCTTGTAGTCTATTGCTTTCCAGGACAGGTTCTCATTTTTCTCATCCACCTGAAATTTAATTACAAGAAAAATTATTGTCACATAATTTGCCTGTAACAAATAGAAACACCAAAGTAAATGAGGGGAAAAAAAAAAACAACAACAACAACAACAACATACTATTAAAATTATTTAAAAAAAAGAGAGAGAGAGAGCAACTTTATGGGCCAAACTCCATGTATAAATAGTCATATGACCAAGCCTGACTCAATATGTTGGGCTTGGTCAGCAACTTTTTGATCCAAAACCCGGCCCATCCTAGAATTTTAGCGCATTAATGATTTATAAAGGTCTTTGAATTGTATCAATAATCAATTCTTTAATATGATATTTTAAATTAAGTAATGCATATTCGAAATGATTTAACAATGGATCTAGAATTGTCACATTATATAGGGACCATAAAATTTAATATGGAAATTTGTAATATGTGGTGATACGCATAAAATAACATTTTCTATAAAAGTTGCATTTATGAGTTGCTTATCTTCCGTTTAATTGGTTCTTGAATTTCGACTTTCTTCTTTGCTTTTTAGATAAGTATTAGTAGTTCGTAAGTTGGCATTCAATGAGCCGCCAATCAATGAGTTCCAATTACCAACCCTGTTGTTTCATGAGTTTCAGATACATGTCTCTTCAGTTATTGACTAGTTTCATCTAGTCAAACAACAGCATGATTAAATTAAAACAAATTCTTATCTTATTCACAAATCCTCTGATGTCTATCTCATCTGAATTTCAATTTTAAATGTTATTAAATCCATATATATGTTTAATTGAACTCCATTTAATTTTGTCTCTATTTCTAGTGTGCGAGACAAAAATATGCAAATGTAATTGGTAAATGCGGGTGACCTATCATATATAATGTTCACATATTGGGAATTTATTAGTTTTATATATATATATATATGTATGTATGTATTTATATGTATATAATATTCTTCTACTATATGGTAATCCTCTCCCGGTCTCTCCCTTTTTTTTTTTGAAAAGAAAGATCTCTCCCAAAAGTTACAGATGTTGTATATATGATGTTTACAAAAGCCAAAAATACTCAAATTTGACGTAGACTAGTAGAAAAGGCCATATGTTTCATTATTAATTTGAGGTAGGTTCTTGCATGGACGATTTGTTTTTATACAACACTAAATCAAGGCCTGGACTATGGTCCCTCCATATAAGATATTATAAGTTTGGTATTATATTAAAAAACAATAGAAATTTAAAAAGCATAAAAAACATTCTTCAAAAACAAGGGTCGAACTTAAAACCGAGAAAAATAAAGTATCTTTTTTTCTTATGACAAACTTGATTTGAAAAAGAGAGACTTGCTTTCTTCTTCTTCTTCTTTTTTCACTTTTTTTGTATTAATGTATCATTAACCTAATAATATTTTCTAGATAAAGACCTCATGAACGACAATATTAAATTTCCAGTAGTTAAAATTAATTAAGAAAATTGATGTTATAACCACTTCTGATTTTGCAGAAAAGCGACACATGCAAGCATGTTATGCAAGCCAAAAATAGATACACAGACAAAGAAAAGAAATCAAGCTCGTTTACCCAAAACAAAAGACCTAAAAAACGTAGTAGGTACCTGACTAAAGAAGACAAGAAGAGTGAGAAGCTTGAGAGACTTGTAGAGCATCCTGAGATGGTAAAAATAACTGAGGGACCATGAAATTAAAATGGATTCCCTTTTTTGTTGAGACAATTGAGAGAAAGTGTGCAAGTATGGGAAATTGGTTGAAAAACAGGCTCTTCCACAAAGTATCAAACTTCCAATCCGTGTTGATAGCAACCACAGTGTCAATTTCACCAACCATATTTTTGGATGTTTAAGTCTCTCACACATCAACCCACCTAGCTGCATGTGCAACATGTACATGTATAATTAAAAGAAGGCTTCTGATGTATATATATATAAAACTTGAATTATAGATGAAGCTACAGTTTAAAATGACAATAGTGCTCTTATAGAAAGCGTTAGTACGTAGATGCCTTCACAGGAAATTAAACCAAATAAAAGTGTTTGTCATGTAATAATCATTTTAAGAAGAATGCAACAGGTTATTGCTTTGAGCATTTTGACATATAATTAAAAGCACTTCCTTCTTTAGTTAAAAAATATATATATATATATTCTTATTTTATTCATAAATACATTTTCATTCCCTCTTGAAAAAAAAAAACATCCAATAACTTATAAAAACAGTTTCATTCATTAATTATTTAAATTTTGACACCAATGTCTCAAGTCTCAACCTGAAGATGACTAATAACGCTGACAATTAAAAAAGGAAAAATTGAATTCTCTAAATCAAAAACAAAAATAAATAAATTCCAAAAAAGTGACAAAAGATCATGCATGGCACGTTTTCTTCTTCACAAAAAAATCTTCAAAAAAGTTGAAACCTTTAAATTTTCAATTTTGACTACTATTAAAAATACCTACACGTTCAGGGGTTCCGGCCATGGACGCCGAGCAACGAAAGAAAGCGGCGGTGTCTCCATCCAACTCGCCACCGTCCACGGTGACCGACGGCAAGAAGGTGTCAGAAATAGCAGTAAGTGACTCCATTTGACGGCCAGAAAGCGAGTTCACGTAGAATATGGACGCGGCGGCGGGGGCGTTAGTGTTGTCTTCTCCGCGGAGCAGACTCTCTTTGCCGATATTTCCAGGCTCGATCACTGTCTCTTCCTCCATTTTCAACATTCTCAGAGCAAGATAAAACTGATATATGAAACTGCAGTGTATGTATATAATATAGAACAATTTGCAAGGGAAGTGAATATTTTGGATATGATTTGAAGTTTATGGAAACAAAAGTGAATTTATTTATAAATGAAGAATGGGAGAGAGAAGAGAACACGTGGACAAGATGAGTGACCGGATTTTGATGAACAGAGCAGATATGATAATACTTGTGTCAACGAAACAAAGCTCGTAAATTAAATGATCAACGACTCGTACGTGTCTTTATATATATATATATATATATATACAAAACGACACTTACAGACTCGGCGTCTCTATCTGTCTTCATTAAGATAGAGATTTTGTTGTAAATATATAATTATAACGCAATATATATGTTAGTTTTTACTATATCAATTCTTTTCATATACGTCACGCCATTATGGTGACATATTTTATTTTTATATGTGCAATATATTATTCTAGTTACCATTAGGTTACGTTTAACACATAAAATTGGAATCGAATGGATTGGATTGGATTAAATTAGATTGGAATGGAATAAATTGGATTGGATTGGATTAAAAAATTATTGTTCATTATTTAGTAAAACTTGAGATTGAATTAAAATTATACTATATTTTATTTGATACAGGTCGGGATTAGATTAAAATAAAATTAATTTAAAATTTTTATTATATAAAATTAATTTTATAAAAAATCTGAAAAAAAAAATACCATAGTTCATCATAAACCTAGTGTCTTCAACATCATCAACCCACAGTTCATCAATATCATCAATTCAATTTATCAACATCATCATATTTCACAACAACAACATCATCAATAATATCAGAACATCAAAATATGAACAAATATATATATATATATATATATCAGAACAGGGGGTTCTGATCATCGTTGAACCTAGAATTCTATATTCGATAATTAACCCAGAACCATTTGATTCTGGGTTCGATAAGGTTCTAGGTTCGACAATGAACCCAGAACCATTTTTTTTTTGGTTTCATTGAACCTAGAACATGGTTCTGGGTTCATTCTTGGAACTAGATACCTAAACTAAGAAGGAAAAAAAAACAATAAAAAGGAGAAAGGGTAAAGAGTGCTACAGGTTCCATAGATTGTGATGAGAGAAGGAGGGAAGGTAAGAGAAAGAGAGATGGATGAAGGTGTGAGAGAAAAGAAAAAAGATGGGAAATAAGAAATCTCATTCCCACTAAAACCCACTATTTTGAATGGGAATGAGAATTCCCAAAAGATTGGGAAATGAGAAAGTTTGAGATTCCAAACTCGTTGTTTTTTAATTAGTCTCCAAACATAACATTTAAAATGTTTGGGATTTTTGAATCTGAAACTCATTTCCATTCCGGCGTGCCAAACATGCTCTTATTGTAATATGTTTATTTGCATATAAATAATCTTCATATTGTGCATTGTAAATTCGCAGTGAAATACACAATATTTCAATATATTTTATCATGGTGTTAAAACCTATGGTTTTGTAAAAATTATTTTTCACTATCCTGTTCTTGTTATTTTCTTTTTTTTTTTTCTAAAGTCGCTATCTCTACCTTCTTCAAATTGCATCAGTGCTACACTTGTCTGACTCTCTCACTGCAACACCTCTTGCCTCCATCTTTTTGCTCAATTCATGCCTTTGTTCTCTATAATTCACACTGCCATCATTAATCAATATTTCAATACATCTAGGCCTCTGTTCTTATCAGTTTACACTATCATCGTTGTCGTTATTTTGTTCAAACCGCTACACTCGACTTGTCTCTCCTCTTTCTGCCAGTGTCATCATCTGTTTTCGCTATCCCACCTAGTTATCCTCATCTTTGTCTCAATCTAGGCCATTACAGACCACATGATGTGATCAAGTTTTCTCAATGCATACCACTGGGTCGTCACACACCATACCTGTAAGCTCCTATTCTTACTATTTGA
Organism: Dimocarpus longan; assembly: GCA_022984855.1. Classification (NCBI taxonomy): domain Eukaryota; kingdom Viridiplantae; phylum Streptophyta; class Magnoliopsida; order Sapindales; family Sapindaceae; genus Dimocarpus; species Dimocarpus longan. Next base: position 21,240,725 of record CM041026.1, read on the forward strand.
ACTTCCTATTATTAGGAGGTAGATTATGGGGTGAAAATGTTAAAGTTCATAAATAATTCCCTTATAAGTAAGATTATGGTGTTAGTAGAAATTGTAGAAGTTGATTTAACCTAATGGTAAGGTAAAATGTAAAGAAGGGCAAAATGATCATTTATTTGATTTAGAGTTCTATATATATATAGAAGTGATTAGAATAAATTAGTTGTGGTAATTATGAAAATTTATAAAAGTTAATAGGATGTCATAAGATTTACGCAAAGTTGGAGAACATTTTGGTTAAATTCAAGTAGTGACATGACATGTAATTAAGTGACAAATTCTAAGGGCAATTATATAAGTAAGACCTATATATACAAATGTGATAGTTATCTAACACTTAGAAAAATTGAAGCAAAAATTGCGAGGGAGAGACTAGAGAGGGACAGCCAAAGAAGGAGAAGAAAACCAAGCAAATTTCAAGTCATTTTTGAAGTTCCAAAACAAGAATTTGAGTGGATTCAAGCAATGACATCAACACCTAAACAAGATTAAGGTGAGTTATCATCATTTTGCTCAAGTTTGATGTTAATTGGGTTTATGTGATGAGTTGATGATTAGGTTAGTTTTAATGTGGAGTTTGATGTGAGATTTCATTCAAATCAAGTTTAGAACTTTAATAAGTTAAAAGGGAAGCATGAATTAAGAGGAAATCATGCATTAGATGACAACTAGGGTTTATGTAGGAGAAACCCTAAGTTGTGTTAGAAGCTTATGTAAAGTGAATTGTCTTGTAGCTAATGTATTTGATGAAATGCCTAAAAGAGTAATCTAGTGAAAGAAATAGATTATTGTGTGTGCATGTGTGAATTCTGCCACTAAGAGAGATGTGTAAGTTCATTGAGTTTTGATGCATGTAAGCTTGAATTCAAACATGTTAGATGTTAGAAAAGCATATGGAAAAGTTAGAATTGAAAAAGAAAAAGAGATGATGCAAATGTGTTGTTTAGGCTAGGTGAAGGACATTGATGATCACCATGCAATGCCACTTCATCTTTCTATTTTTATGTCATATACGATCCTAACATATATGAGTCTAAGAACTCTAATGGAAAGAGAATTGAGTTTATAATGTAAATGTAGTAAAAATTGACATGAAAAAGTAGTGAAAAATAGGAGTTTTTGGTTAGGAACCTCCATCCGGCGGCCATTTCTTTTTAAATTTGCTTTGGGGTTGACTTAAATGAGAGATAGGAAGATGATTGGAGTGAAAACGGAACGAAGAAAAGTTAGGGATTGCTCCCTAGCATGCATTCGGCCAAAGGGGGTTTAAAATTTGGATTTTTCGTTTCGAGCTTCAGAAAATTATTTCGAGTGTATAGGGGTGTTCCTAGGTGATAATAAGTGAGATTTGTGAAAACAAATAAAAAAATTTAAGTTTAGTTAAGTTAGAATTGAGATGAGAAGGTTGTAGTCAAATGAGGGTTGTATGTACTAATTGCATTGAAAGCTTTATTTATAGTTTTAAGTAGCTATTGGTAACATATTTTGAGTGAGAATATGATGTGTAGGTGAAGCACAAGCAAGTGGAGCGAGGGAAGCCCATTCAAGCTATTTGGGGATCAAGGTAAGTGCTAAACACTTACTCTGCAATGTTATTTTTAGAAATCGTAACTTTATTTCTTATTTAAAACTTATGAATAAATATTTTGATGTAATGTCTTTCGTTGCGAAAAAGGAATCGTTAGATCCGTTTCAAAGTAAATCGAGAGCAACACTGTCTTACGAGAAATGAATTGAAAGTTTTGAAATATAAGTGAATTGTGTTTATTGCACTTAGTGAAAAAGAGTTTTAAAAGTCATGCATACACCCTCAGATTTATTAGTTAGCTAGCACTACATAGCGATACAAAAAATTTCGCTTATAGTTGCTAAGATTTACAGATCATTTAGTGCTATATTTACGATGTAGAAAATTTCGTACACAATCGTCAAGATATACATATTATATAGCACTACGCTTGTGATGTAGAAAATTCCACACGTAGTTGCTCAACTTTATAAATTACCTCGCACTATGATTTGCGATGCAGAAAATTTTGCACGTAAATGCCGAGGAGTCTTAGTAGCGTCACGGTTAATGTCAATTAAAAATCGCCACGTGACATAGCAGTTAGGGGTACGTATGGTGCTTTTAGAAAGAAAGAAAGAGTTTTTGTGGAAACTTATATATATTTAAATGAGTTGTGATTGTTTAGTTGATAAGTGTGAAATTGCTTTAATTGTTTTAAGTTTACATTTTTCTATGTTGTATTGTATAAAACCTCTACAAATACTAGCGCGAACAATCGAAACAAAAAGGAATTTCTTCGTCAACTTCAGTGGGCGTACATTTGAAGGTTGTATTGAGTAGTTGACATTATATTTTGTCAAACCAAGTACATAACTCATTTTGCATTTTGAAATAACAATGTGGACACTTGTATTAATATTTGTAATGTAAATTACTTGTAAAAATTTCTATGATATGAGAGTTTTCAATTATCACTTGTGATCTTGTGCAAATGATGGATTGATTATTGAAATATATGATTGCGGAAAAGAGAAGTTGAGTTGTGCTTAAGAATTTTTGGAAGTGTATTTTCTTTGCAAGAAAATTTTGAAAACCTTAAAAACGCAGTCGTTATACTGTCGAATTTTTGTTAAAATTGATTGTAGTTAAATTTCTGAAAATTTAGCAAAGTGGAGTTTAAAATAAAACTAACCCAACTAGTTTCAAAATATTAAAATCAAATTTGAGTTTCAAAGCAAAGTAAACAGGCTAGTTGAGGGGTTCACTCCGCGGATTACCTTTACCCGGCTAGTATGGTATAAGGGAGGTTTGTTGGAGTGCCCGGCGATGCCTGCCGGATAATAACCTAGAGGGAGTCTAGTTTGGGTCATCAATACCAGTATTACCGTCGCATACCACACCACAAACTATTCTTGCTTGGTTCATGTCGCACACCATCTATCACACCATCACTACTTTTTCTTCTCAATGCACACCGTCTGCCACTGCTTCAATCTGTGGCACCACCGTGCATTGTTACCACACTACTGCATGTCACGGTTTTGTAGATGATTATTTGGTGTGCTAGTATCGTTGTTCAAGGCTCTCTAGTGTTGTTCCATTTTTGCACCCCAATTCTTATCTTGTCTTAGACCAGTAATGTTGAGCTCATTCTTTTATTTTCTTTGTTTGAGCTTCTTGGTATTGACTAGTTTTATTAAACAAATTTATTTTATTTGGCTTATTTTGTGATAGAGAATTCATGGAAGTTTGATGTATCTTAGCCCATCCATATTATTTTAGATGGCTCCAATTACATCGTATAGGCTCAAGCAATGTCAATTTTTTTTTAAATGTAGGAAATTATAGCGATACATTATTAAGGACCATAAACGGCCTATAAAACTTAAAGATGAGACTAATGAAAATTAGAATGAATGTTTTGATGATTGGGACAGTAAACATCATCAAATCATCACGTGGATTTGTAACACCTCCATTCAGTCTATTTATCATATATTATCTCTAATCTTTCTCATCAGTATCATTTGTTACGTAATTTTCATCAATTTCAATAGAAACTTGGTTAGTCCATTGCTGATTAATCACTCAAATATATTATTTCTCTGTGATCAATTGGCACTTTCCCAACCCACTTGGACTGGTAATGATGATGTTGAAAAATTCCATACTTATAGAGATTACCAGCACTTAATACAGTTTCTTATGACTTTCACTGATATTTTTGAGTCCATTTGTGCATCTTTCTTTCATTGTCATCCTTTACCTACTTTTGAGCGAGCTATAGTTGAATTAATATTTAAAGAGCCACACTCTGCCACACTGCAACCTCTCCATACAGACACCATGCTTACTACTCATTCTAAACAGTTTGACGTCAAGAAACCTTATTGTAATTTGCAAGTTGTCAAGACATAATGTTCTTTATTGTCCTACTAGAATGTGTAAACATTATTATAAAATCATATCAGGACACTACAATCATAATTGTCATAAGAATCCTAATAATAGAGGATCTTCAACCAAATCCAAGGATGTTTCTCTCAAATATTTCAAGAATAATCATCAATTTTTTGCAACAATAATTGATGACACACAAAGTACCACTGGTTCTACTTCCTTTTCTGTTCATGATCTTGAATCCATGCTTCATCAAATTACTTTTAAATCTGTTAATTCTTTTATTTCTGCTTTTTTTGTGTCAACAGGTGATTTTCTTAGTATTTTGACTTTGCTTGTTGCAATCATATGACCTCAGATTTTATCATTTTTTGGGTACACACATTATCTTTAATTTTATCTGTCATTTCTATAGCCAATGGATCTTTCATGCTCATTCAGCATATAAGACATATATCCACAGATAACTTGTCTTCACATAATACATATTTTATTCCTAAACTTACTTTAAATCTTATCTGTGTGTGTCAATTGTGTGAACTTGATTTTAATGTACATTTTACTTCTTCTGATTGTCGTGTACAGGATCCACAAATGGGACGGATTCTTAGGATAGGCATTAAAACACCTGTTTGGGCTCATTCATCTTTAATTACCTTCACAGGGTCTCTTCTTCATATTAGTATGCTACTACCCCTTCCTCTTTACTATTAAGTCTTTAGCACTCTTAGTTACGACATGTTTTTTTTTTTTCAAATGTTTACGTTCTTTGATATCTAGTAGATATTTGGGATATGTAACTGCTGATTATATTGATTGTTTATCTTGTCAATTGTCTAAACAACAAACTCTACCTTTTAATAATAGTGATTCAATTTCTTAGACAATTTGTTTTTAATTTATTATGATATTTATGGCCCCTCACCAAAAACTACCATGGGGGGATCCAAGTATAGATGATTATTTTCGTTGTATATGACTTTATGTCATGCATAATAGATTTGAGTTATCTAAAATATATTTTGATTTCGTTAGAATAATTCAAACTTGGCTCTCTAAATCTATTAAAGTTTTACGTATTGATAATATCATGGGATATGAGGATGCTACTCTTCTTAACCTATTGAGTCAAATAGGAACAATATGTCATCATTTATATCCAAGTACATCTCAACAAAATGGATGCACTGAACGTAAATATAGACACACTTGAAATAGTTCGAGCACTTCTCATATCGACCTCTTGTCCTAAAAAGTTTTGGGAAAAAACTATATTAACAATAGTATACACCATCATTCATATTCCATCTTTTGTCATTCATAATCAGACTCTTTCTAAACGATTGTATGGTACTCCTCCAAACTATCAAAATCTCAAAATTTTTGGATGTGTTTGTTTCATTCTTCTTCATCCTCATGAATAAAATAAATTAGAGTCTAAAACTAGTTTGTGTTGTTTTCTTGGTTACGGTATTGAACATAAAGGTTATTTTGTTGAGATCTGATTTCAAATCACCTTCGTGTCTCTTGTCATGTTGTTTTTTGGAATATAACACAATTTTACCTATTTCTAAGTTTCACACCTCACATTCTTCTTCATATAAACTCTTTACAAACACTATTATTCCCTTGTTCCTAGATGATAGTTATTTAGGTAATTCTGAGACTCAAATAGATGTTTCTGATGATATTGGACTCATACCTAAGCAATTTAACCCGTCTATTGATCTGACATTATAAACCTCGAACACCATCTCATATGTTGATCCTCCACCCGTCATTCTACTCACGTAAGGGAACTATCTGTAACCCTTCAAGATTTTCATTGCTTCAATCTTATAAAGATACCAATACTAACCTTGTTTAGTAGCAAGCTATGGTTGAAGAATAGGAAGTTATGGCTGAAGAATTATAAGTTCTTGAGATAACTTATACCTGAGATGTGGTTGATTTCCTCTTAATAAATCTATCATTAGATACAAATGGGTATATAAGATCAAAACAAAGTCATATGGGTCTATTGAGCGACATAAAACTCGTCTTCTAACCAAAAGTTTTACACATAAGTATGGAATTGATGATGTAACATTTGCACCAGTTTGTTCATAGTTCACTGGTAGTCGCTACAATCAAACGATGGAACTTATTTCAAATGGACATGAAAAATATTTTTCTTAATAGAGATCTTACTGAAGAGTAATACATAAAACCCCCTCCAAGGTATCCACACCCTCCATGCAAGATTTGTTGTCTTCATCAGACGCTATATAGGCTAAAATAGGCTTCTAGAGCTAAGTTTGCCAAATTTGCCTCTACTATCATATAATTTGATTTTGTCTCTAGCTCTTATAATTCTGTATTATCTCTTCGTAAGACCAGTTGTGGTTCTATTTTCCTATTACTTTATGCGGATGACATGATTATTACAGGTGATGATATTGTTAACATCTTTAAACTTAATACTTATCTTCAATAACATTTTAAAATGAAATATCTTGACACTCTCGGTTACTTTCTTGGACTTGAGGTCTCTTCTGGTTCGGATGGCTACTATCTCTCATAAGCCAAATATATTTTGGATCTTGTTGCTCACATTGGCTTAACTGATAATAAAATCAGTGCTAGTCCTTTGAAAGCTAATATTAAGCTAATGTGTTTTGAAAGAACACAACATAGTAATTATACTTTTCATTAATAGCTTGTTAGTGCTCTTATTTATTTGACTATAATTCAGTTGGATATTGCATATGCTGCGCATGTTGTAATCCAGTTTATATTTGCTCCACATTCCACTCATTTTGCTATTGTCCTTCATCTTTACGATATATCGAGGGCACGATATTTTATAGATTTCATTTTTCTACTAACTCATCTTTAAAGTTATATGCTTATTCAAATTCTGATTAGACTGATAATTTTACTAATCAACAATCTACTATTGATTTTTGCTTCTTTCTTCAAGATTCACTCATCTCATGGCCTAGTAAAAAATAAATAGCTATAGCTCGATCCAGTACTAAGGTTGAATATCGAGCCCTCACTAATATTACTCAAAAACTTGTTTGGCTATACTGGCTACTTACAAACAAGGGAGTTCATCACATCACGACTACTCCTCTTTATTGCAACCATTATAGTGTTGTTCAAATTGTCTATAATTATGTCTTTCACGAATGTACCAAACATATTGAAATTAATTGTCATTTGTTCAGCAACATGTTCATCAAGATATCTATTAAACTTCACTCAAACTCTTATACTGATCAACTCGTTGATATCTTCGTCAAAGCTTATCATCCAGGATATTTTCATGAATTGGTTTTCAAACTTAAGCTTACATCCATCTCTCCATCTTGAGTTTGCGGAGGGATGTTACCATATCAATTCTCTCCATTTACGTCAGACCATTGTTGTGACATATTTCATCTCCATATGTGTAATATATTATTCTACTTACCATTATTGTAATATGCTTATTGGCCTATAAATAGGCTTCATACTGTACATTGTAAATTCACAATGAAATACACAATATTTCAATATATTTTGTCAGTAGTAATGGTTAGGGTTCTTGTTGAGATTTGTTGAAATTAAATATCGGTTTATAAATTTATTTCATAATATTAGGTAGGAGATATTTACTCTTGCAATATGGGGAGAAATTCCTCATATATGTTGATAAATATACATGATAAAATTTTAAGTCTTTAAAAAAATAAAAATAAAAACAACTAACACCAAATGAGTTAGTGAATGAACACAAACAATTGATGTCCAAAACTACTTGCACAACTCGGAAATCAACTGTAATGTATAAGTAATGTCTACTCCCACAATAAAAGAAAAATTATATATACAAATTTTACAAATGCACATGGTGGGAATTGAACATCCGAAAGTGAATAAGGAGACTTCCAACTATCTATGCTATAAAGTGATATCTCTTGTACTAAGGGATCATGTACAAGATCTTGTTTGCTTGTAACATATGTTATGTATTTATTTATTCCTTTTTTCAAGAGTTAAATTTTCTTTCCTTCCAGAATCATCAAGAGTTAATCAAAGGAAGGAACTTTCCTTTAATTAGCAAAGAGGTAAAGAATTATTAATTAACTCTTCAAGAGTTAAGGAAGGAATTTTCCTTCCTTAAAGAGTTAATGAAAGGAATTCCTTCAAATAAACTATGGATAGTTCCTTCGCTCTAAGGTAGGAAATTTTCTTTCCTTTAAGATTTAATAGCATTTCATTCTTTATGTTTACGTCTATAAATTTTTTATTCCAAATATAAAGGTTTTCATTGAGGTTCCTCTTATTATTTTCATGTTTTCGATTTTTAGTTCAAACAATCTTACAAATTTGATCCAAAAATACTAAAAAAAACAAAAATTAAGAAATGTGTATAAATTTGAACAATTCAAATAATATTTTCACTGTAAATATACAATCAACTCATTGTTTTGAACATTAAAATATTTTTTTTCGAAGAAAAATGGTATAATAGAAAGAAAATGTAATAATCCAAGTAGAAAATGGTAGGTGAGACAAAGATGAGAGAGAAAGAAAAAAGTACGAAAGAATATCTATGTAATTAAGGGTACTTCAGTCAATATACCTATTTTAATGTTATTGAAACTCAAATAATTGTTAAATAGATACTAGTGTTACAAAATTTCAATAAAAAGGTATCATTATATACCATTTTCGGTATTATTTTGGTAATGCTTAGAAGTTAGGAATCACTCATCAGACTGCTTTTGTTAGCTGTTAACCATGAGTTTTGTTTTGATTCATTGACCATTATCTGTCTCTCGTCAATGTAACCTGTACGATGCTGTCAATTGGCTCAACTTGGGCCATGCTATGCACGAGTACTTAATTAGTTTATTTGTTGCATAATTAATATTTATTGGAACCAAATTCAATGATTCGAAACAATAACTATAAATATTCTGATCATAATAAAGGTTATAGATTTCTCTAACCAAGATATAAATTTTATGATCTATATATCATCTACAAAGTAAGAAAATTAGGTACATATATCAACTTATGACATATCATTTTCAAATTTTCATCTATAATATGAAATGAATTTTATATAATAAGCTAATTCGAAAAGGTCTGCAAAGCTTATTTATTTTTATTTAAGAATATTGGTCGCAAACTTAAGCATTTCATATCAGCTCATCAATTTTTTCCTTATAAAGAACAATCAGGTCATTTGTTGATTGTAGATATTTGATTCTTAATCATTCAATAAAAAGTCTGCTTGTGACTATTTAATATTTGATTTGCTATGATCATATGAATATAAAAGACTGGGTCAACTTTGTGCTGGCTGTTTATAAACAGATTTACAGATTGTTTAATTATGTTTTTTCCTTGATATGTGATTAATATTCACCTGATATATAGTTAATTAATGTGACATAGCAGGACGTGCATTTAATTAAATAATAATTATCAAGCTAGTTGTGGTCGACTAGTACTATGATCCTATCTTGTCATTTCATATATGTGATAATGAGACAAAGTCTGGAAATATATCTCTAAGATAGTCTCATAGTCAGAATGTAAGAAATTATTCAAAGACCAACCTCGTTTCGATATGTCCAAATAAATATGTTGCATGCATGTACATTATGATCTATGACAATAATTAAAGAAATTCATATATATGCTAATAACTGTGACAATTATTCGAAGCAAGAATATATGTTTTTTTAGAATTACCCTGTATAATTATCATGTTTTATTCACGTCTAACTAGTTTCGAATTTGTATGATTTTTATTTAATTAATATTGCCTTTAAATGTAGTTTTAGAAACACTAATAAATGTGTATCAAATTCGAAAGACTAATCTATTAGGTGGGAAGCCTAAATCCCATCTATTGCCACTTGGGCTCATATGCAGGTACTAACATGTAGCACTAATACTATTTGTAGAAATTGATGTCTAATACAAAGGATTAGCCTAGCTTATAAATTGGAATATCTGCTTCAACCCATCTACGTACAGATAATATTTTATCAGATCAAATGATACTTTAGTACTATGACGTATACGATTTGTCAATAAATTTTTATCAATATTTTATGTTTTAATTTGTGAAAAATAAAAAAATAAAAAAGTAAATCACATTTCATCAACAATAAGGAAAGGATACTGGCAAAAATTGAAAGTTTGGATTGCTATTCATTGCATGTTCTGGAGCCTACACTAGCATAAACAACTGAAAATGACCCTCACAGACACGAAATCGCTTTGGACGAGCTCCGTCCAATTTTCATCAATAATACCCCATCTTAATTTATATTCTCATATATATATATATATTGATTAAATTGTGTGACCATTAATTTCAATAACTTAGGTGCAAAACTTGAGTACTGTACAACACCCACAAACCGAAAATTTTAATTAGAAAATGCAACTAGTGATGACTGATGAGCACTTGCCTGCATAATAGGCCACGTTGCAAATCAATAAATTCATTTTTCTCTTTTTGGCAAGTACAATCTTCATCAATCGGTTCACAGTTATAAATCCAAATCTAATTTGGGTTTCCTCATGACTTCGTCCAAACAATATTGTCAAACTAATGCTTTACTTTGACTACCAATTGAAAGTATGAATTAACCAGAAAATATTTGGCCTGCTCCTCAATTAAAGCTTGTGGATATGTAAAAGCACTTCTGGAGGATTTTCATTCACAAAAAGCACTTGCGACAAATGCAATATTGTGGACCTTTAAATTAAGTAAACATGATAGTCATCAGCTAGCTATTGGATATAAATGCAGATAATGAATGATATTGTTTTCTGTTAACATTAATGGCAACCAACAGATTTCAACATATTGTGACTGTTTTGACGGAAACCATACATAAAAAGGAAGACGCTTAGCACTGTTGATATTATTAAATTTTCAGGTGGCAATTTTTTTTAATTAAAAAAAAAAATCAGTTGATATGTAATACATGGTGTTATGGGTATTTTTGGGATTAGTTAAATGGGTTAATAAAAATCCAAGACTGATTCAGTAAAATGCCCCAAAAGATCAAGGTCCAGTTCGCTAAAGGCTCAGCTCGTCAAGCGACAAAGCCCATCAAGCAAGCAACTCGCGAGCTCAGATTCTCAGCTCTCTACATACTCTGCCCGCGTAAGCAAACTCATAATCCACAGACCTCGGACATTCTAACTCGTGGAAGCGAGCTCTCTGTCTGCTACTGCAGTTCTCAGGTCGCAGGTCAACTTTAGTCAAAACTGTCAGATAAAATTCAGCTCATGACATAACGTATAAGCAAATTTTATCAGAAAGATTACAGTTTGATTTAAGAAAAATCTCAACTATCCGGTATAGAGATGACGTCCATATGATGTTTTGGTAGGAGATAATCATACTTTTACAGAAGTTGACCATACCTCCGACAGATATCAGTCTTGGAAATATAACTTAATCATGATTTTTGTTATTTATTGTAATATTACTGTAGCATCTCAATCTATAAATAGAGGTTGAAAATTCATTGTAAAATGAGAAGACACAAATTATAACATATACTGTCACTCTGCCAAAATAGCAAAAGAACAGTCGTGGACGTAGGTTATTCCTTGGGCCGAACCACATAAAAATCTCATCACAACAATGTTTCTTTCTCTTCCTACTCTTCTTTTTCTCCACTGTTCAACTCCATTTGCAGTTTCGGCTTTAAGAACCTGATCGACTGGATCCTGACATCGACACATGGTTTGTGCTAATGCCAACTGCTCTACCTATGGGAAAAATACAACAAAAAAATATGCTGTGGAAGAATTAGGAGATTATTAAGATAAACTGTTTTTTATACGATTTACTTGCCATCATGAGCTGTATTACATATTTATATATATATATTAATAGTCAAATATTTTTTACTTCATAAATCATGGGCCAAATTCGCTAAAATAAAATTAGAATGGTACATTGTTACACACGCCTTGATAGAAAACATGAAAGAAAAAGTGAATTTAAAAAGGTAATAAATTTCTTTGTAAAGTTTATATACCAGTAAAACATAAATAAAAAAAAATAAAAAATCAAATCACATTGAAAAGGGAATTTATAAAGAGAACTTGATTCTTTGAATGAGATAAATATTAATTCTTATTATTGTATAAATTTTGATTGTTATATAGCTTTTATGTAGTTTACTTTTCAACAGTTTTCAGTAAATAATGTAATCTAACATTAAAAATTTACTCATTATATCCCTAATTAGGATTTTTTATTAGGAAATACGTCATGAAAGTATTGGATACAATTAGAGGATTGCCTATTGAAAAAGTTTATTGTTATCATAAATTGACGTTATGATACATAATAAGATATTTTCTGATATTTACACAACAAAAATTTCCATAAGATGTTATTATTTGATATTCCAATGCCTGTTATAAAGTCAATAAATGTTACAGTTATCTGGCCTTGGCCTTCTTTACTATTCTTTCTTTCAGATTATTTTTAATTTATTTGATTTTTTATTAATACAATTCAATGCCAGAGTATCAAAGTTGTAATTTGCACTCCTTTAAAAAAAAATAAATAAAAAAAAATTGTAATTTGCATATTTGAAACATATACTTAGGCCACTTGGCAGCTGACGTTTCTTGTCAATGGTAAGGCTCGATACCCGAGTAAATTAATAAATAATATGTTCTCTCATTTTATATATGGGTTATCTCTCTACTCTTGTATGAGTCTCTCTCCTATCTCCGTATGTATGGATCCCTTTTATGTAAGAGCAGTTTCTCAGATCTCGTCATCAAAGTTTCAATTTCGATAGTTTTTCAAATCAATCCTTTTTTTTTTTTTAAAAAAAAAAACAATATTTAATTTGTTTTTAATTTAAAGCCGCGATGTACAAGTCCGCGACTATATATACAGATCAGTTTTGAGCACATTAATTGATTGATTGTATCATGTACATTGAATAATTTGAAGGCTAACTACTTTTAAAAAAGTCAAAATCTCCATCATTTTCTAACCTATATTTATTTCACTTTAAATGACAGATTAATAGCTGATGTGATCAGTGCGTCTCAAGTCAGAATTGAACAGTAGAACAACATCTGCAATAATTTTAGTTAGTCCATCTCTGTTTTGCAAATTGCCTACATTTCAAGCAATAATACAATACATTGAATTGTCAACCTTGTGTATGGAAACTGAAACTATATATATATATATATGTATGTATTACTTTGATTATGTTTAAGTACAGTTAATTGATCTTCAAACTTCAACTATTATGTGATGTATCTGGTCGTACACTACGATTGTATCATCACAATACGAAGTCACTATCACACAGCAGCCATTGTGAAGCAATTAGCTAGGCATATGGAATCAAGCGCTTAAAAGTCTTACTTTAGTATATTAATTATAGCCTCAATCAAACCACTCCGATTGAATATTTCATACCATCCATCCCCATTTTGTTAAGACATCATTAAATTATGTGAAAAATACCAAAACAACCTACTTAAATAACATAAAATATATTTTAGCCCCAAACTTTTAAAAAATTCCATTTTAACCTCTCAAACAAATAAATTACATCTTATACCCAAGATACCCAAATTGCCCCTAACATAAAATTACGAAATTACCACTAATTTCAAATTAAAAAAAAATGGAAAGCGAAAATTACGCAATTGCTCATCCCATGTAAGTCGAAATTTCGGCGTAAAAATGGAAGAATATCGATCTCTGTCGCCCGACGCACCCCGACCACCTAGTTCAACAATCTCCAACCACCGCACGCTGTCGCCGTCGTTCTGTAACCACCGTACACCACCGGCGAGCACGTCTTCCTCACCCATTACGACTGGTAAGCCGTTTTAACTCTGCGTTTTCAAATTTTATATGACATTTCCAATTTTTTGCCATTTGTAGATTTGATTTGTGTTTTTACATATTGGACATTGATGATAAAGGTGAGATTATGTTGCATTTGGTTAGAATGTGCTTGGATTTGAACTGAATATGCAGATTTGGTAGAGTTCATTATATGAGAAAACGATCGGCTTATGTGTGACAACATAAACCGACGGCGGTTTACGTGTGCCAACAAATGCCGAATCGGTTTACGTTGGATACCTTACATCGACGTCGGCTTACGTTTTAACATATATACTGATGTCGGTTCATATGGACAAAAAATGCCGAGTCGGGTGAAGTTGACAATCAAATACCGAGTCGGCTTAAGTTGTAAAACATATACCGACGTTGGTTCACGTGGACAAACATTGCTGATTTTGTAAGTTAGTAAACGTATGCCGACGTCGGTTTATGTTTGGATTCGGCTTACAGTACACAACGTCAGTTTATGTTACACAACGTAACTCGACATCGATTTATGATTAGTACTATATACCAACGTCGATTAAATTAATTTGTTTGATTTGATTGATATAATTATTCGTTGCTTTTCTTAGCTATAGATGGAATTAAATTATAGACACCCGGTGCAATATGTTTCAGAAAAAACAGTTGGGAGTACACATAATAGTATGAAGAATATTGGTCACTTAAATATATTTCTGCAACAGAGGCAGTTGCTAGACAAGTTTAAGGCAGAGAGTTCGATCTCGTATTTTTTTAAAAATGAGCAGTCAACAGTTGCTAGTCACTTCCCTTATGCTGACCATCCTTGCTAGAGAGTTAGTATATCCTAATTCACGACCTGATGAGATGTGGTTCGAAATTGAGGGAAGACTATATAGGTTTGGAAAGCAGAAGTTTTTATTAGTGACAGGATTGCAGTTTGGGTATCTTGACCTATAAGTGCTTAAGGGGAAGCAAGAAAACGAGAATAGTTTGTTATGGTGACTTTTTAAAGGAGTATCACCAATATTAACTGAAATTATGCAAATGTTAAGGGTTCGGGGGGATACTATAAGCGATGAGGACGTTTTAAAGTGAATAAATATAGTCATCGCTTACAATTTATTTTACGGCTATGATGATCGGTCTAGGGTAGACAGTTATTTGTGGGTCCTAATAGAAGATATTAATATGTGGAATAAGTTCCCCTTTGGTATAGTCGGCTACAATAGGCTTATAGAGAGCCTTCGTCGTGCGCTTGATGAGGATCGGCTTATGACTGGTCGCAACATTAATTTGTATGGCTTTATTTGAGCTTTTCAGGTACGATATTTAGTATACTCTCTTGATAAATAATGAAAATTGTTTAGTGTTTATATATATATATTAATTAAATATTTATCAAATTTTTTTTAATCGAATGAAAATTACAATGGTGGCTGGTGGAAATGTTTTCGTGACAGGAAAAAATGGTAGGATCGAAAGAGTCATAGGCAACCACATGGTATTGCCACAGTGTGTGAATTGGTTGTGTAATAACAGAAAGCAAATACCTTGGTCGAATAAGCTGATTCGTGTAAGCATCTAAATGTTCTACATTTATTTTTATTTATTGACTATTATTTTTTGTAATAATAATATTAAGTATATTATATATTTTTGTAGTTAATAGGAGGGAGTAGTACCTTTGAGCCCACTGCTGCGGAGAAATAAAAGGATTACTAGAAGTCCTTCAACTCTAGACATATAATTAGGGAGAATGCCTATAAAGTAGGCGGCAAATGGGGTGTTGATGAAGATGCAGATGATGATTCTGATAGCCGGGAGAGCGAGACGGATTCAAATAGGGAGGTAGAGGGTGAAAGGGAGTCGACTGGTGAAGAGGAGGAGGAGGAGGAGGAACCGCAGCAGCATGATTATCACATCTCAAGCCCACGAGCCGACTCAAAGAGTACATATTTAGAGGGAAGGACAAAAAGAGTACATGAGTTTAGACGAGGCGAGGATTAGCACAATGACACTGTAATCTCACATGGTCCCCACATAGTCGCTGGACCCTCTTAAAGTCAGGAGCGAACTTTGTATGATTATACTACTGTATACATTTTATTCTTACATGACAATTGATTTAATTTATAATGTTATTTAAATAATTTTACAGGAGCCTCAGACGAAGGTAGGGAAGATTATGGTCTTATTACAGTCTATTTTGAAGACACAACAAGAGCAAAATCAGAGGTTAAGTAGGATCGAGAGGATAGTGGAA
This sequence comes from Dimocarpus longan, assembly GCA_022984855.1. Lineage (NCBI taxonomy): Eukaryota > Viridiplantae > Streptophyta > Magnoliopsida > Sapindales > Sapindaceae > Dimocarpus > Dimocarpus longan. Next base: position 21,256,811 of record CM041026.1, read on the forward strand.
ATCTGTATGCCTCCGGATGGCGAGAATGACCCGAATGATGGTGATGATGATGATGATGATGATGATACTGATAGCTACATTCGTGATGAGCACATCTATGGGCCTTTAGCAGCAAAAAGAGCATCATCAGTGAAAATATGACCATCGAAAAAAATATATCGGTCAGTAGACACTTCACCACCTCATCTTGATCCACAGCAGCAGGATGGGAGTAAGCCGGTAAATTTATAATTTATTTTGTGTTTTAGTTTCGTTTTTAAAATCATTATAAACTTGTAATTATGACTTTTGATTTTCTGTAAATTGTGAAAGTCCAGCATATAGTATCCCAGCTGCTTGGGGAGGTCAAGGGCCCACATTCCCATGAGGACCTACCACCCCATCAAGATCTCGGACATCAGGATGAGAGTGATCAGGTAAATTTGTAATTTATTTTGTGTTTTAGAATATTTTATCAAATTATTATAAATTTGTAAATTACAACTTTTGGTTCTCTGTAAATTGTGAAGGTCCAGGACATAGTATCACAGCTGCTTGAGGAGGTTAAGGGCCTACATCCCCATGAGGACCTACCACCCTATCAGGATCCCGGACATCAGGATGAGAGTAACTAGGTAAATTTGTAATTTATTTTGTGTTTTAGAATATTTTATCAAATTATTATAAATTTGTAAATTACAACTTTTGATTTTCTGTAAATTGTGAAGGTCCAGGACATAGTATCGCAACTGCTTGGGGAGGTCGAGGGCCCACATCCTCATGAGGACCTACCACCCCATCAGGATCCCGGACATCAGGATGAGAGTGATCAGGTAAATTTGTAATTTATTTTATGTTTTAGATTAGTTTTTCAAATAATTATAGATTTGCAATTACAACTTTTGTTTTTTCGTAAATTGTGGAGGTTTTGGACATCAGATCGCAGTTGTAGGGGGAGATCAATGTCCCACATCCTCATGAGAACCTACCACCCCATCAAGATCCCGGACATCAGGCTGAGAGTGTTCAAATAAATTTGTAATTTATTTTATGTTTTAGATTAGTTTTTCAAATCATTATAGATTTGCAATTACAACTTTTGCTTTTTCGCAGATTGTGGAGGTTCTGGACATCAGATCGCAGTTGCAGGGAGAGATCGATGTCCCACTTCCCCATGAGAACCTATCACCCCACCAGTATCCACCATTCCAGTATGATATTGATCAGGTAAAGTTTTTATTTATTTTGTGGTTTACGTTAGTTTTTCATATCATTACAATTGCGTACTTGCAATTTTGATTTTCATTTACTTTATAGAGAAAACCGTCAAGGCCTAAACGAAAAATTAAACCGTCGGTATCTCTATTGTCACCATACACAGATCCCGATCGTGCAAAAAAGAAAACAAAAGTGTCAAAGGAGCAAGTGGCGAAAACTCTACCGGTGCTAGATGATATGGTTGAAAATATGTACAAGCAGTTTAAAGCTTCATCTTCTTTAGACCTCAGGTATTGATAAATTATTTACCTTTGTTTAATCTGATTACTAATCTAATATGACTAACTTTTAATAATTGTTTTGATTTTAGGCGTTACGTTAACGGTTATCCAATGACATTCACCCCTGAAGAGTTTCGTACTATTGAAGGTGAGGATAGTTGCTTGACATCAGAGCATATTGACGGTTATTTATAGTGCCTGCGAATCAAAGAAAACTGGTGGTGGAATGAGATTCATGATGATAGATACGTAGTGCATGGATTGACCATTTTTGTAAGTGTCAACATTTAATAATTGCGAAATCAAAACTTTTTCATCTTTGTCATGTATGTTAAGTAGTAAATAATTATATTTTATCACTTGTAGGCGGATATGACAATAGTTATGAATAAGGAATACATCAGGCAAGGAAAGACATTTGATCCCATTACTGCTGTGATCCCCCCCCTTAGAGTAGGTTTGCTAGCGGATTGGAAGACGCTAAAATCCCTTGGTGGACTGTTCACAATTTAAGTATTGTCTATGTGAAAAATTATTATTTGATTGTTCAAATTAAAACGATATCACTGACATTCTCAACATATAGCAATTGATCCCGTGTAGTCTACATCAGACCCACTGGATAGTCTGTAAGGTGTGCCTAAGAGAGCAGAAGATTGTCATATATGATTCATATGTGGATATAAAGTTTGAACACAGGAGAAATGCTATTGAGCCTTTGGTTCGCTATATACCGTTGATCTTACGATCGATTGATTACTATGGGAAGACCAATACAGAGATGCCACCTACAAAAAAAATATGGGATGTGGAGCGCGTTAATATATGAATGTGCCTCAACAACCTGACGAATAAATGTCATTTTTTTAATCATACAATTATATAATAATGTTTTTAATGAAATAGCTTACCCAATTCTTTGTGTAATACAAGAGTAGTTGCGGGACATATTGTGCAATGTACATTCATGACCTACTATGCTCTCTAGAGGGTGACTGGAAGTCTGTCCAAACGAAAGATAATGCTCGTCAAATAAGGGTGCAAATAGCATCTGATTTATATAGGTATTCCACCTCAATGTACAGAGCAGACGAATGGGGGCAATGGACATTAGATGAGGATGACAAAATTGTATATGATTGATGTAAATATTCATTTACAATAGATTGATTGATTGATTCATTACTTAACAAAATATTTTAACTTTACAATATTGTGTGGCAGTATGGAGGTGGATTAAGGGACTGAGTCTCTAAAAATAGTTGAAGTGTAATTCTTCATGTAGGTTTACTACCCGACTTGCAAAAAAACAGAGCAGACTCGGTCAAAATTTTCAATTTTTTTTTTTAAAAAAAATACAATAATTAGGTTAAGAGAAAGCACGAAACCCGATGCCGGTTTAAGCTAATAAACATATACCGACGCTGGTTTCAATTATAATGTGTGTGTCGACCTACTAAATCGGGTTTAGTTAACGTTCTTAAACCGACATCGGTTTCAGAAGATATACACACACCGATGTCGAGTTTTATAATCTGTTGTATACCGATTTTCATTTTCTAATATTAAAAATTCATAATTTTTTCCTATTTTCTTTGTTTACATTGCTCAGAAAGGCCCAAAAACTAAAAATTTCATATTATACATACCCAGAAGATACAAACATGAGCCATTGCATCTCCAGTTAGAATGTGTATACATAACCTTATGACATAGAATAGATCAATGTAATGAATATACCAACATATGCAATATGTTTTCTTCATTCAAGTAAATTGATATAATTTAAAGCCAATGAGATAATTTTTAGTCCACCAAAGCCTTGGAAATGTGTAAAAAAACAAAAAACAAAATTTCAAATCGGTTTTAATAGGCCTTTAAACCCGGAATCGAATTTTATATCTCATTAAATTCCGACGTTGGGTTTCATTGTCTCACTTAAACCGATGTCGGGTTATTCATCCACTTATATTATTAACGGTTACACTTAAACCAGCGTCGGTTTTCATTGTGAATCAAAAACCGACGTCGGCTTTATAATACTCATAAATCCCGACGTCGGTTTTCCCTTTTTTTCTATGTTTTTTGAATTTTTTTTTTCACTTTTTAGTTTCCAATCAAAAAAGGATATTGGGTTTTACTATTTTGACCATAAACAAAACTAATTTATACACAAAAAATTTCAAAATTTCACATAACCTCCCTTATTTTTTGTTTATATTACCGATAATATGACACAACATACGATGATATCACATATTATAATGAATATGAATGTACCACTATGAGTACTACAAAATCAAAAATAGACTTCGTTTCTATATACTGCTATGATCCTCAAACGTGATAATTATTAAATTAATGAAATTGATTTCAATGATAAGTGCTCGTCATTTATAAAGAGGATAAACCATAAATATTAAGTTTATTCATTACAAATTTTCATGATTACCACCATTTTCATCATCTTCTGTGGGAGAAATTGGGAATAGTTGATCGCATCGACGTTGTGTGTTTCCTGTCACACCACAAAGACTGTATTTTTGGAAAGTTTTGAGTCGTCCAATACCGCGTGTGGCAGTGGAACTAGTTCCAACCTCTCCACCAATTTCTGTGCTGGTCCTAGTAACTTCAACAGCTTCTGCACTTGTCCCAGCATGATCTATGTTTGTCCTTTCGAATGTAGAAATTGGAGGGTTATGACAACAAAGACGGTTGTGTCCCTTTTCACCACATTTTTCACTTTTTTTTCTTTCGACGACTTTCCCTGGCTGAAGGAATTCGTGCCTCTTTCGATCTACCTTCTTGTCGTCTTCCTTCGGGTGGTAGTACAATCATACTTTTGACTTTCGAAGCAACATGCCAATCTTTGGGGCTAGGAACATGATTGATTGGACGTGCATATGCAGCTTCGAGCCATTCCTTGTTATAATAATCGTGACAAAGTGTATAATAATGAACACCGTTGACCCTGATATATATGACAAAGGTAGAAAGTTACCAAATGACATAAAATAAAGAAAAATAATAATAAAATATAAGTATAATTACTATACCTAGCAACAGTAATCGCATGATGACATGATAACTGATAAAGATCCCAATGCCGACAAGAGCATGTTCGCTCAAAAGGTTGAACGAAGCCATAACCTAGTTCATGTGTAACTCCAAACTGTATCGGTTGTTGAATGAGAGATACCATAGCACTCGTCAATTCATTAGCCATCGAGTTCACATGATCCTCTGCAGTTTTGGTAACCGAAGTTTTGAGTTTCTCAGTATGAACATGTCTATCATTATACCATTTTTGCAGCATATGTCGTAAATATTCATGGGCGGTTGTTATTGAAAGTCGTCGCACTTTCATCATACATTTGTTCAGTGACTCTACAATGTTAGTAGTCATCATGCCATATCTTATTTTTGGAGTATATACACGTGACCATTTCATCATTCCAATGTTAACCAATTTTTCATGCATTTGAGGACATACTCCCTGAATTTGTTCTAAATATCTATCACAATCTAGCCTGGTATAACAATATGTTGCAAGGTAAAAGATATTCTCCACATCTTTTACCTTTCTATAATGTTTCTTCAAGTTTTGCTTCAAGTGGAAGAAACAGAATACGTGTGGAACTTGGGAAAAACATTACTCATTACATTTGTAATGCCTTTTTGACGATCGGATACAATAATCAAATCTGACTGCAAATGTTGTCTCCCACCGATAATCTCTCTCAATCTACTTAGGAACCAGGTCCATGAATTATCCGACTCTCCATCAACAAAACCAAAAGTGAGAGGATAAATCATTTCCTCCCCATCTTTGCATGCAGCAACAAAAATCACCCATTTATATTCACCTTTCAAATGAGTGACATCAACCGCAATAACCGGTCTTATATAAGATCGAAAACCCTCAATTAAGGCTCCAAGTGCAAGGAACGAATATAAGAACCGGTTGTTTTCATTCGTCTTAATTGCAGTTACTGTACCGGGATTTATTTTTTTTTAACATATGAAAGTAGAAGCTGCTGAAATGACTCATCCGCTTTTTCATATGCTAGTTTCTTTGCATATTGTAAAGATCTCCAAGCTTGAGTGTACATTATCTGCACACCATATTGCTCCAACATTTCTGCAATCAAAAGTTGAGGTGTTATACTATCAAGACTCACTTTTTTCTGATACAACGTTGATATCATAACAGTCTTCACACTCCGTCTATGTAACTCATAAGCATCCTGACAGCATGTGTGCTTCGGTACATACTTATACACATACCACATCGAACCACCCTTTCTGCATCTTGTGCAAACCTCAAAGTTGTAGCTTACATCCTTACAACCAGCCTCATATCTGACCGTGCATGAACGTCTAACTTTATATTGATGCTTGGAATTAAGAACACAATTTCCAATAGCCATATTCAGTTCATATTTATTATAAAAAAATGCACCTTTATACAATGTATCACGTCGAATGAAGGTCGACATAGCAGTTGACGTAGCCTCGATTTCACACTGATCTACACCGGAAACAATCTAGTATGGTTGTGAAGGGTTGGTTTCAAATTGTGAACCCTAAAATCTAATTTCTGGATACTCTACAGTCTCTGCATCAACTCCAGTTTCAATGTCATCACCTATAGTTTCCTCATTATCATCTCCACTATTCGATGTCTCATCACCATCACTATCTGCATCCCGATCTTCATCATCATAATCATTTCCACCAAAATCAAAGTCACGTATTGAACTTTCTACGGATGTAAATGCGACGATAGAAGTTGAAACTTGATTTCTGCCACTTGATGAAATAAAACAATTTTGACCTTCACCTATAATTGGACTTGTAATTCTATCCATAGATGCCTCTACATGCCTTGGATATGATATTGTGTTGATGGTAAATTGAGGGACAGTAGAGTTAATACCTTCAGAATCTCTCATAATCTTATCAAATAAATCTCTCTATAATCTGTTTTTTTGCCTGAAATCACACCCCGGACACTGAGATCTGTAGTGATAGGTATCTTGACTGAGGGCATTCCCCTAACTCAGAGTAAATAATGCAAACGAATATCTCATATTCTTCTATCAATGTCAGTAACTGTGTAAACAAATTTAACTAATCGATAAAAATTGACATTCTTAGGGGCCCCTATCATGAATGTCTCACCCCCAACATAGTTATTCTCATTCCAGTCTCCGTTACATTTAACTATTATCGACACCTCACCTATTCCTATCAAATTTAAAGTATAAATAAATTAGTCTAACACATACTGGACTCGTAATATCTAATTAATATTGCCAAATTCATAAAAATCTAACAAAATCATATCTGATCAATATACCAAACATACAAAATAGAAGGAATCATAAATAAAAAAAATTAAAAAAAATAAAAACCATTCTCGGCTTATGTCACAACACACGTAACCCGAATCGGGTTTTGTATGTATACATAACACGAATCAGTTTTTGTGAGTCCATATAACCTAAGTCGGGTTTCATGAGTATACGTAACCCGATTCGGCTTATGTATACTCATATAACCCGATCCAGATTAGATATATCCACATAACCCGATTCGTTTAACTACGTAACCCGAATCGGATTACATATATCTGCATAACCCGATTCGGGTTACATATACTACATAACCCAACGAATTGCAAAAAACACAGAAAATCACAAAATTCTCAAAAAATGCAGATCTCACTCACATCCCACATAACTTGAGTCGATTTTCATGAGTATAGGTAACCTGATTCGGCTTATGTATACTTACATAACCCGATTCGGATTATATATATCCACATAACCCGATTCGGTTAACTACATAATCCGAATCAGATTACATAAATCCACATAACCCGATTCGGGTTACGTATACTACATACCTCGACGAATTACAGAAAATGCAGAAAATCACAAACTTTCCAGAAAATGCAGATCTCACTCACATCCCACATAACTTGAGTTGATTTTCATGAGTATAGGTAACCTGATTCGGCTTATGTATACTTACATAACCCGATTCGGATTATATATATCCACATAACCCGATTCGGTTAACTACATAACCCGAATCAGATTACATATATCCACATAACCCGATTCGGGTTACGTATACTACATACCCCGACGAATTACAGAAAATACAGAAAATCACAAACTTTCCAGAAAATGCAGATCTCACTCACATAAGGTTATATCACAACCAAAAGTCACTCTTATGGCCCAAAACTAAGCAATGTGAATAAAATAAATTGAAAATCAACCAACAACAATCACATACCTCAAAATTTGAACAAAAACTTCAATATGGAGTTTGTAAACAAAGAGAATGTGTGTTCTTAAGAGTTAAACAATATTTAATAGGTGCACAAATGGACATGAATGGATGACAACAAAATTTGTAAAGGATAGAGAGGTCATAAAATGGTAGCGAAAATGGTGGAGAATATGGAAGAAGAAGAAGGGTAATTACTTAATTTTGGGTAAGGTTATAAAAGGAAATTTAAACTGAAAACTATTAAGAGGTAATTTGGGTATGGATAGTAATTAGTTTGTTTGAGAAGTTAAAAAAAAAATTTATAAAAGGAGGGACTAAGGCGTATTTTTATTTTGAAAGTTGGTTTAAATTGAAAAGCTCTCTTAAATTATTTATAACGCGTAGGGATTGACCGTAGCCCCGAACTTTAACAGTGATATAATGTATGAGATTTTAAGATTTAAAATGTGTATATATAAAAATTTTTACCAGTTGAAATTTTACCCAAAAGGGTAAAATTAGTCTTACAACTACTTTTCGCACTCAGAACAACGTAAAGAAATAAACTAAAATTTACTTGGGTCTATAAGTTGTTTAGCAGTTGAGAAATGGTGTTTTGTAGCGTGTACGTATAATCAAATCGAACTATGCGTGTTAATTATTGTTTCAAATTAATCTCATATAATAAATTATGTCTAACACTAATTCGCAAATACGAGTACGCATACATAAGTACATGAATGTATATGCATAGGTCCTTCCTATAGTGAAATTAAAATTAATCATTTAAATTATTTTTATATATTTACCATTTAATTTTATAAAATCACTCTTTTAATCTCTCCTAAATATTGTATTTTAATTTGTTGATTCTAAATAAGTGTTTTTTTTTTTTTTTCGCTTAACCTTTGAATATGTGTATAATATACATAGTGATCAAATTTTGCAAGTTTAAATGTCCATGTGCAACCTTTCTAAATAGCCCAATATTTTCTGAAATCTTAACATCTTAGTTCTAGAGGGTTATTGTCAGTATTTTCTAATTACTATCAACCACTTATAGATCTTCTTCTTCAAGTTCGGTCAACATCTTACTGGTCATGACAAAGAAAATTTAATGGCCTGTTACCTCTAAATAAATTTTCTAAATTATATGTCATCCGCAATACGATTCACTGTCAAATTTGTGTAAATTTTACTTCTTTTTTATATGTAAAGGACAAAACACATGGATTTTGTTTTTTGAGGAGATCATGGCCCATAAGTAGATGGATCCTGTCCAAATTTGGCAAAGAACTTTCTTTCGTTTTAATAATGAGAAAATGCATAAAATAGCTCCTTTAATAATTTGGGGTGCCTAATAATGAATCAACTTGAATAACATTTTTGTTGAATAAACATTTTAAACAAGAGAGACAGAGTCATTAATGAAATGCTAATCATAATAAAGTTAAGAGTCCCACTTTCTTTTTTTATTTTTTTGACATAGTTAAAGGTCCGCGTTTACTCTTTTCTCAATAGCCAAGCAGTTTGAAATTTTAAAAAGTCAACAAATTCAACAAAATTTTAAATTCAGTTTTTTAAATTTCGTTTGAGCTATATCCTTTAAAAAGTGACCAAAAAAAAAAAAAAAATTAAAGACCTCTCAAATAGAAAAAATAACAATCGATCTCCAAGAGTTAAGCTTATAGAGGGGCACTGGACCTAATGTGCCCTATATTAGAATGACGTGGAAATTAAGACGCTGTGTGATGGTGTACATATTTTTTATTATTGCTATTCATTTTTAAGTCGTAAAACAATTGAAAAATATATTCAGCTATATTTTTTAAAATTAAAAATATAAAAAACAGGGAGAACTGGTTTTGTGGTTTTCACTTTATAAGTTCCAAAACAATTGAGAAATACATCCAGTAACATTTTTTAAAAAATATATATATTTATATACACACACATAAAATCCACGGAGAACTGATTTTCATTTTAACCCGTTAAAATGCGGTGCCTTGTAAAACATCATGATGATGTTTTCAACTTTTCTTAATACATTCTGTTCATCGGGCTACCTATAGAATTGTAATTATTTTATTTCTTATTGAAAATTAACTTTTCCTTATCTATTAATCGATGATAGAGACGACTATGAGATAAGAATATCTCCTAATTAACAACCTACATTCTTATCTCAAAGCAAAGTGATTAATATAAATTATAATCATAATATGAATAACTATTAATTGTATGTGAATTGTGGTTATACACAAATAAATGATTATATATCTGGTGACTAATATACTTTTCTTAGCATAAGTAAAATATTATTTATTTTCTATCTTTTTTTTTTTGGAAAAATACCAAATAATTTTAAAATTAAATTAAATTACTTTTTAATATATATATATAGCTTAACTACGCATAATCTTGTTTTATTCTTAAAATATTGAAATTATGTGATTAAATTATTTGATCAGAGTATATATTTTATTATCTTTATTATAAGAAACTATTGTTAATTATTGCTATTGTTACGGAACAGTGTCTTAATAAATGTAAAAATATGCATGGAATGGTACGTAGAGTAAATGAAGTCAATTGTATTGCCTTAACTCCAGTGCCACCAACTGCCACCACCTCTGCTTCACTGAGAGGTTATTTGAATTACATGCAGTCGCGGAAAAATAAATGAAAATCATTCAACTCTCCGTAATTAACAATATTGTAAGGGCTTTCTGCTGAGAAAAATTTATTCTCTCATGGCCGTCCTTTTTACTGGATCTTTGCCTTGTGTCATCACTTTCCAGGTCATTAATTCATTCCCTAGATTAATTGAATTATAGCTACTGCAATATATATATGGATTCACTCTCTCTGTTAAATCTTAAATTAATTAAAATTGATGTTACTTTCAGTGGTTTTGAAAATTTTTTAATTACAAGGCATAAGATATTGGGAGCCAAAGCAGTTATAATTATTTTAAAGATTAACCATTCAAGTTTTTAGAATGATAAAAACAAGAAATTCAATGCATTAATCAGGCTACTTTTTTCTCAAACCCATAATAAGTGACATAAAAACATGAATTATACTATTAGTCAGTAATATTTCCACAATAGAAGCTGCTGTTACTCTCATTAATAAAAAATCCCTTGGAAAGTGTCATTACTAATTTTATGAGTACAATTAATTCTCTATACAACTACTGCACCAACCGTCTCAAACTCTATAAGCAAAAAGAAAATCGAAATCATGATTGTTTTAACAAAATAAAATAAAATAATTTAAAAAAAAAAAAAAAAAAAAACAAGTTTAATGGAAACTATAATTGGAGATTACAATGGCCATTTTTTTAACAGTTGTTGTTATAATGGTGGCATTTATAAGGTGGCACCGGTGTGTTTGAATACTCCATCAAAAACAATTTTCATTCGTATTCATTTTCTCATGATCATGGAAATTCAATAGTGTAGTCTTTCAAGATAAAACTTCTAAGATTTGTTCTAATGCATTAATCAAAGAAGTGTATATCAATCAATACAGTTAAGAATTTACTGACAGCCTCCAAATTATATATAAAAGCGGAATCCGGTCGAACTCAATTTTTTAAATTGGCTTGAACTTTACTTCAAAAATGTGTCGGAAAACTAATCTAGAACTGTTTGATACACCAGTCCAGATTAAGTCATACCAAAGAAATAATCTCCCAGTAAGCATAAAGCATGCATTAATCCGTGCAAATGCTTGATAGTTTGAATGAGAACGAATTTTTAAGTTTGTATATAAAGATACCCACAACCTGCATCGTTCTAACAAAACAGTAATGGGCCATTTTCTATTTGTACTTAAAGTGGGCTGGATTGTTATTTGGTAAGAAACAAATGAAAACCAGGTCCCACACACTACATTAGAGGCGAACTATTGCTAGCATCTCTGCTTTGTAAGTATCTATTGTGATGATTTTTAATCAATTACGTTTGCTTCTTTAAGATAAGAATGCTCGTGTTTTGCTTCTTAGATTTGGTTGGATGATTATTTCATTTTTCAAACATGTTGGCATGGACCGTGGTAGTGGCTTATGAGTCCTTTTATCATTTTAGTTGTGTCAGGTTTTGTTTTGCCCAACTTAGCTTTCTATTCTGCCTAATGATCTCCATAACTAATGACTAATGGAGTTAATGAATCTTTCAACATATTTACAATCTTCACTATTTGGTGCATTACACCCCGGCCCTATTAATAACATATACGTATTGAATCGCTTTTTTCCTTTTTTTTTTTTTTTTTTTTTTTCCTTTTTCAGGTGTGTACTCCTAGTCAGAATCCATTAGTGGTGGTGTAATATACACTAACTCTTGTATAATGTAACACTATTATGATTGGACCAGTATTTTCTATTGTTTCTTTAATAACAATAAGAAGATGAGCAACGCTTCTTGTTCTCATCTTACAACTAGTGATATTACATTATTTTATAAATCAAACTTGCTTCTTTTTTAAAATATCATTGTGATTTTATCATCATATTCATATTCATATTCCTATAAGGCAAGACAATCAATCACATATTGCATGGCATATAAACTGATCAAACCTTCTAGAGAAACAATTTTCGGGAGGCACGTGTACTCAAAACATTGCATTCAATGTTTTGGAGGTCTTGCATTCGTCATGTTGTGAGATATAGACATTCTTGATGCAGAATTAGCTAGTGCCTCAGGATTTAAGGAACCTTGTAGTCATAGGTTTATAATTTTTCTTTCTTTTTGTCTCGACGTTTACATAAACCATATTTTGTTACTATTTAATTACAATGACTCAATATGTTTGTCTCACTGAAATCTTTCTGGCTCCTTACTTGCAGGCGCAATATTTGACCGTATATACAAAAACAGAAGGGAAGAATTAATGTTGATGGTTTATAGTTCCAAAAAAAGGGTTTAGAGGCTGGTCAGGGTCAAAAGATTTAATGGTCCAAATGAGTCGTTTTCAATTGCTAATCCGAAAAAATAAAACTAGTCATCTTCAATGCTGACATAATCTTAGCATAAACATATTATGATTTTGAAAGAAATGCTAATCTGTTCATGAATCCATCCGTATCATGACCATTTCCCTACATTGACATCTATGAAAACTACCAACAACTGAACATACAATACAATCATGAACGTATATGAACAAACATCGGTGAATGTATTTGACTAACCAAATGGTCAGCTAGTGGATAAAGATATTCAATAAAATGAGTATATCATATCAAATACTTAGATGTTACTTTGATCTAATAAAAATCTATTATATGTATAACGGTTTAATAAGAAGATTATAAGTAAAATTTAATGAATTTTGCTGATGTTTTTACATGAATAGTGATATGGAATTTGCATAAATTTATAAAAGTTTAGCACAATAAGTATAAAATGAGATGGTACATCTACAACACGACATTTTTCTCATCTTGATTCAAATTTTGCTTACATTCAATTAATGTATGGATTAAAGTGACCAGTGGAACAAACTATAGGTAGCTTCTGAAACATCTGTTTAATGAGAAAGGATTTCTGTGGGCTTCCTGCTGCATGAAAAACAAGAGGGATTAAAGATACTTGTGGTCATGACTCATGAGTCATGAATGATACAACCTGTTGGGCGATTCATGTCAGCCAAGCACGTTTTTCAGACAAATCTATGGGATCTGTCAACAACTAACATCAAAAAACGAAAGAAGGACACGTGGTTTTGTTTCAACAAAATTAATTATAATTGTTTCAAAGTCAGAAAAATAAGCTAAGATTTTCAAATAATATGAAGTCAAAATTAAGCAGAGCTGTTGTTCTTCTGGTGATGGAGATTTATGTTATTTCTTATTCAATTGATTACATAATATAAGATTAAGTGTTGGTTTTTCATTCATTCTCTGTTTGAAGATGTTTTAAATTATCAACATTGTATTAAGATTTGGCGAAAACTACAATCAAAACATTTCTTACAATTAATTATGATTAATTTAAGAATCTTTCTGTAATGAACGTAATAAAGATGACAATTCAAAACGATTTTGAAGTTGTGGTTTTTAAGATAATCACAATAATTATATGGTAGAAATAATTTATTCAAAACACTTTTAAGATCAAGAAATAAAAAAATCGTGGGAATAGAAAATAATGCAATTTTATATTAATGTTAGGAGTGATATAGTTGCAGTTTTGGTTTGTCACATATAATTTGAGAATTTTTTCAGATGATACCTACCTCATACTAGCTGAATTAATCAAAATCCAAGCTAACCTTGCGATTGATTTCTCGTTTTCTGTGGTACCTACTTTATATGGGCAAGAACAGAATGAAGTAAAAACATTTGAACAGCGTGACTAAAGAATAACTGAAAATGGAAAAAAGGATAATAGCATGAATTAACAAGCACGTACATTGTTGTTTCTAATATATATATATATATATATTTTTTTAATAACAAAATATAAACAAATCTTAAATTTGTATTCATTCCTCCGTATAATTGTATACCTCTCCTCCGTATCTATGATGAGATTCCATTATCATTCATATATGTGCTAATATAAAAATTGATATGATAAAGTTTCTATCATGTTTTAACGAAAAAACTATATAAATCGCAATAATAATGTCTTTATTTAGACCATACTACTAGTGTGTGTTTTATTAAGATAAAATCTGTTTGTATATACGTTTTTGTTGTCGACAAATGCAGGCTCAAAGTTATAATTAGAAGGAGATTAAGCTTAAATGCGTGATGAGAGACCAAGGAAATTATTTCAATACTTTTCTAAAATTTTTGATATGTGAGAACAATTTTTGTTGTGCACGCAATAACAGCTGTCTAAATCTTGAAGACAAATAAACGAGAGTTTAGTTTCAAATTAATAATTCTTCATTAAATTTGTCAATGCATGTTTGGAAAAGGGGAGCACGAAGACTATTCAAGTGAAATAAAAATCATGACTCATAAGAACATGTTTTCTTCATATATCGGCGCCAATCTTGAAACAGTTCAACACAAAACAAAAACAAAGTTATAGAGTACTAGTACACAAAACTTGGTCAAATTATGTAGACTGAAATTTTGATCATTGAATTTTCCATTTTTCGCCTTACGGCAATATAGTTATAAACAATTACAAATAATAATAATTAAAAAAAAAAAGCCCTCCCTAGTCCGAGATAAACTCCACTTACATTCACTCTCCTGTGGAATTTTATCTCTTAATAAATTGGAAGTAAATCATTATTATAACAATGAACACAATCTTCTTGATTATTTTTAGTGTTATGATCAGGATACTCTTCTGTACAATTGGGTTCCCTTTCATCATGTATTCTAATATCAATAATCATAAATATCTCTATATCTCTCTCTAGATAAGTCTTCGTTGGAACATACTTCCTATGTTTAGCAAGTTTGTTTGAACTCTGATGTCGTTGGAGACATTGGAAATTGAGATTTTTGGACTGGCAGCTCTTCTTTTAGACTCCCCCTTAAAATTTCTTGGTTAATGTGATTGGCAAACCATTCTGAGGAAGGGCAAAAGGGCCATATTGAATTCCACTGTTTGAGCCCACCATGCTCCATCTGTAACCAAAATATGACAAAATTGCCCCATGTCAGCAAAACAATACTCTTTTCCATATTTAGAAAACTAAACAAAGTGGAAGTAAAACTGTTAAAAAACAGATCTCTTCCAGTTTAATACCAACCTGTACTTTGTGGTTAGGTGATGGAGCAGAACCAACATTTCAAGCTTGGCCAGTTCATTCCCAGGACATGCATGGGTCCCATTGCCAAATGGCATAAATGTATTGGCCTTTGGAATTACCTGTTCACATATGATTAAACAAATAAATTAGGCTTTAAAAAATATATAGAGAAAAACGAAGAAAATGTTAAAAATGTTACCTCAAATCTTGAAGGATCAAACTTTTCAGGATCTGGAAAGATTTCAGGGCTGTGATGTATGTTTCTAAAAAGAGGCAAAACTTTCCACCCTTTTGGTATGAGATACCCTGGGAATTTTTTTATGTCAAGATACAGAATACGTCAGTACCCAAAAAACAAGGGCAAATCAAGACAAATAAAAAGACATGGGAGGTGTCAGATATTGAGGTAACTGACTCACTGACCTTGATATTCAACATCTGCCACAGCTTCTCTGAAGGTAAAAGATAAGATTGAAGCAACTCTAAGTGTCTCCTGAATCACTCTTGAAGTTATTGGCATCTTCTTGGTATCTGCCCAACTCAGTACCATCTCTTCACCACTATTTTCTTTACTCTTTATTATGGCCTCTTGCTCCTCCTGTAAAGCCACCACAAACACCCAATAAAAACCATTAGTCATCACTATCATTTTCATTTTTATATTATATTTCCCACTTTTAAGAATAAAATTATCTAAAAAATGGAAGAAAGTTGAGATCTTTCATGGAGTTGAGAGATGATTCTTACAGTGACAGCTTGTAGGACACTCGGGTTTTCTCCAAGGTACTTGAGAATCCAAGTCAAGACACTTGCGGTGGTGTCACGAGCAGCGAAGATAACACCAATTATGTTGTCAGCTATTTGTTCATCGGTGAGTTCTTCCTTGTCACCCATGAAAGATGCAAGCAAATCGGTTTGGTCAAGCTTCATTTGCCTTCTGGTGGAGAGGATTTTGGCCAGAATCTGAGCCAGCTCTTTCCTGGCTTTCATGGCTTTGTGGAAAAGTGTTCCTGGAACATTTATGGGCATTGAATTGTACCCCTTTTCCAGAATGTAGTAGCATCTCTTCAGATCTTCTCTGTAGAGCACCTCATCTTTTCCAAATATGGAGAGTAGTGCAACATTGAATGTGTACTGCAAAAAATAATTGATTTTTATTAGTTAAAGTAGTTCAAATCAGAAGATATTAATTACCCATTTGGAGTTGCAAGTGGGTGTTTTGATAAATTTTTCAAACAGACAAGAGCAGAGGAGGCTCTGTTTTATTTGCTCTGTTTTGACAGAGAGTTGGGGACTCACTGTTTTCATTTCCTGGAAAGTGGTGATCAATCTGCCTTCCCATGACTGGATGGAGTCTCGGGCTATGGATTCGATGTCAGCGACAATGTTTTTGATGGCTTCAGGCATGAAAACCCTGAGAACAAGCTTTCTAAGCTTGGTGTGGTAGTCTCCTTGGTGGAAGAAAATAGCTTGTTTGCCTAACATCCTCTCTTTGCTGGCAGGAAATGTTGGCTTGAAAAGGTGAGCACTTGTATTGAGTACGAATTTTGCAGCTTCTGGGCTGGAGATCATCACACAAGGACACCCCAATATGTGACTCTTGAAGATTGAACCATACCTATATCAACAAAGTATACCATTTAAATTAGCATTACAACCAACCAAAATAGACCCAAACAATATATCTGTATATATGTTGTATTTGGTATTGACCTTTTCACTTTAGAAGCAAAGAAGACATTTGGGTTTTGTGAGTAGAGTTGGAAGGTTTCTCCAATATAAGGCCAACCCAATGAACCAGGTGGAAGGGGGAGGCTTCTTCGACTCAAACCCAAGCATTTCAAGAGAGAAGAGAAGAGGAAGAAGATGACAATGGAGGAAAACAACAAGAAAATCATGGACATGAATTCCATGTTTTAATTCTTTATACGAGCTTTTGTAATACTAGTACTAATAGTTGTTGTTTTGTATTCTTTTGGTAGAGTGAACAAGTACTTGTGTGAAGAGAACAAGTGAACAAAGGGGGTATATATAGGCTTTTGGGGTGGCCTGTGTAAATAAAAATAAAAATAAAGAAAGTGAAAGAGAGAGAGGAAAGACAGAGTGGCTTTCAAATACAGCTTGAATCCCACACACGGAATCTCCCTCCAGCTCATTCGTGGTTTTGGTCATGGTCATACTCATACTCATGTACTTCTCTCTTTCTCTCTCTAACTCAACACTATAATATAGAGAGAGGAAGCACGTGTCCAGAAGCCTGTTCAAAACTGCTTTTTCTAGACGGGATTTTGACCTAAAGCGAGCAACAATGACTCTATTGAATTATTCATTTGTATTTCTCTACTACAATTTTAGTAATACATATATTAATTACACCAATCAATGTGTAATATTTCTTATGTTATGCGCCAAACACACCTAATTCTTGTTGGGAAACCATTTTAATAGTGCTTCCTAATAAGCGTTAATGTAGAATAAGACGACCTAAACTTGGTTGGATTATTATGGACATCCTTAATTGGAGTTGTAATTTATGGTTTTGATTCCTTTCCATTTAAAATTCTTTTGGACATGTTTTTGGGAATAAGTCGGCTTTGATCTGTCACCTTCACAAATGGTTTGTGCTGTTATAATTGATTTTCTTGATTTGATTAGGCACCATCAAGAGGGATTAAGATCTTTTCTTATGCCCATGTTTTTTTTCAAACTAAAATATTTAATGATATAACATTACCTTTAAAAATAAATTTTATTATACATGCCACTAAATTTTAAAAAATCTGTGCAAACGAAAACCAATATCCCATCAAAAGAGAGAAAGCAATTTAGAATTGTATTTCTAGTTAATGTATCTGATTTTGATGGGTGTTTTATTAATTAACTTATCAAAAGGCTTCTCTATTGTCGAGTCAATCTTTGGACAAGTGGCAGCCCTGCAAGTCATTTGGGGATAAGAGATGGGACATTTTATTTTTCTAGGCCTACCTTAGATATTAATTGAAAATGTGAGAAAAGTATTCGAAATTCAATTTTTTCCAAGATACTAATGTATGATTTTTATTTTTATTTTTTCCAATTGATGTTTGAATAATTAGTAAAATCTCTGTTCCCCCGCCCCTCTCAAAATCAGCTTAGCTTCCTGTCTCCATCTTGCACCATTAATCTAAGTTCTACAATGAATAATTTCTCAAATCTAACAATTATACTACAAACATAAAATTGATTCAATAGTATGTTATTCTTGCTTACATCAATGAGACTGTGCATCAGGTCATGTTCTTTTTTCTTAAATCCAAAACTACAGTAATCAAAACAATTGTACCAAAAAGTAGAGAAGAAATATTTATCCCATAATTTTTGTTGAAAAGCAAATGAAAAAATGATGATTAATTTGGCTATTCTCCTAATTAAAATTAAGCAATTTTCAACACTAGTAGTGTGACACCTAGGGAACATTACATATCAAATGAACCAAACTAATTGTCGTCTATGTCAATATTGAATCACACACTAAATAGTAATTGAATTAAAGGTCCTAGAATCCTTTTCCTTCTCATTTTTTTGGGATATTGACATGATAATTAACTTCATTATATTATATGAATACTACATTTAATTGTGAAATCATGAAAACCCTAATTATCTTAGCTAATAATTAGTCTAATCACAAGAGATTTGATGGTGACTGATAACTATTTTGTAATCAATATGTTTCATCTATGACTTTCCATTCGAAAAGATGATGAAATGCTTAATGACAATGCATGTGCATGTGTTGTATTCGAAAAAAAAAAAAATGCATGTGCATGTGTTTCATGCATTGTGTATGTTCATGCAATATGTGCGCCCTAAATTGTTAGTTATGTCATATAAATTATGAAGAAAATTAAATTAATTTTATCTAGCAAATAAAATTAATGTTTTCACAAATTTAGCATGCATGGAGTTATTATTAGTTTATTACTACTACACGTCCATGACTTTTTTGTTTAAGACTAATTAAAGTTCATGAAGATATGTTTGTAGATAATTTTGCATCATTGTATCATTTTAATTAATTAGCAATAAAAATTACTATCAGAAAGTCGAATAAAGGTACTTTATTTGTTGATAAAAGAAATTTGAATTTTAAAAAATAATTCCAAGTTGAGAAATGCAAGAGTGTGTGTGTATATATTATGTAACAAAAAGGACCACCTCTGATGACATTACATCACTTGAGCATGAGAATCGCCAATTTTTATTTTTATTTTTTTAATTTTAAAAAAGCACATTTAGACTTCCCATATAAATGATAAAACGAATCAATGTAGACGAGTAAGGAAAGCAATTTATTTAAAATACTGGAAAAAGATAAATTCATTATTAGATATACGGGAAATAGAAAATGTCAAAAATGGTGATGGAGATGGGAAACTTTATGCATTGATTGAAGGAAAAAAGCTAAAGGGAACAGGTGGGTATGCATGAATATTATTCGAATTTACGAGCCCACAATGTTAGGATCATATGATTTTATCTTACGCATTCATACTCTATATGTATATATAAATACATATATCAGCTGGAATTTTTCAAGGTAGGAGACGAACTGTGAACTCTGAACGTCGCTGCCAAAATCTGCATGGAAACTAGTGTTCTTCTGCGTATCCAAGTATAACTAATAAACATGTATATTATATCAGTACCTTTTCTCTAATATTCTGATGTCCAAATTCTTTGCATTCATACGTACATATATTTTTGAAATGTTTACACTTTTTTCTTGGAAGTAATTATATTTTTATAGTGTTTGAAATTGTAGGAAAATGTTATTTATTGATAATTAATTTGAGAAGCATGTATTAGGTTAATGAATATTTTAAAACGGTTGACGATTTAAGGTTGAGTGGGTTTTTGTTAAGTCATAGACAGAGATTTTTCTTTTTGTTATGGTATAAAAATTAGTACCAAGTTTGAAAAATACTCTAAACTATTGAAGTTTTTAGTTTTTTTTACACCATCCGTTATTGCAAACTGTAGTTCATACAAACAAAGGATCACAAAATATCATGGTCCGTACTCAATTTTTTTGTGATAATTGATGACACCATAAAATGTATTTTATTAATTCGGTGCCATTTTTCGAACTCATTATAGTTTTGGTGCTATGCACTGAAATTTTCTTATCAATAGAGAAAATATGATATAATAATCTACTCCTATATCGAAGTTTAAGTTTAAGTGTGTGTTTATTAGTATTATTATTATTTTTTATTTCTTTAAGTGTGTGTTTATGTCTACATTTTATGATATATCTAAATTATTACAATGACTATTACATCATAAAAGGATTTAACTTACATCTTTTGTTTTTACTAGTAACATTCAGCTTAGGGTGGAGACCATCTCCTAAAAAATAGAAGAGAGCAATCCATATGTGTAGAATTTATGTAAGTAGAACTCATAAACTTTATATGAGTGGACCGTAGTTTATCACCATACCACAACTTTTATCTCTATTAGTAACCATCTGATTAGATATAATTAGGACATTTTCTATTACTCAATGATGCAGGGTTTCATGAAGCTCGTTGATGCTCAACCCCATAACTTAATTATCCTTAGAAGTATGAATCCAAGCAATAGTATTAACTACATTCGACATCCTTAAATGTACGTCATAAATGAAAACGGCCGGCCACCCTATCGAGTATTTGATGTGAGAACTAGTATTTGAAAAATTATTTTAAAATTCAAGAAAATTAATTATTAAAATGTTACGTGTTCAATTACAAGTGGGTGTTGAATTTATTTTGAGCATGCTTCATGATCTACGGAATTCATAAAAATAAGCAACCAGCCAGCTGACTTTATTATAATATCCTATATATATTTCCCAAAATTTAATTTCAAATGCTTGACTTGTCTTGGCTATCAACCATTCGAAAATGGAAAGCGTAGTCAACCTCCCCTAAATGCACCTCTCGAAGTCGTCCAATAAATATTCATATTAATTTTTCAATTTGTTATCTTGAATCATTTGATTTGACGATTAATTAAACAATGTATTAGATTGTGTTTAATTAATTTTGGGTTTTGTCAACTTATGCAACATGCGAGTTGTTTAAATATTTATCTTGATATTTTTCTTTATTATATTGATTATTGGCAACAGCAAATCGAGAATTGTTCTTTTCATTTTGATGTTACGTATGTGTTTGATTGCAGTAGACAATATAGATCTTAAAATTAAAATTGTTTAAGTGTTAGTATTATTGTTATTATGGCCAAAAAAAATACAACTATAAGCTATTTTGTTGAAAAGTTGTCAAGAGTTTTTACAAGTGATGTTATTAAAAGTGCTTCTTACAATAACTTTTATACGCAACTCAATTGATAATAGTTCCTCTAGGGCAGACATACATTAATTAGTTTTTATTTGATTATTTGCTTGCATGAATATGTCTACAAATTTATGTTATTAATTAGTTTTATGGGAGCACAGATGATAATTATTTGCTTACATGAATACGCCTATAACACTATAAGAAAACAGTGTATCAATACCAGGATATCCATACCGGACATTAAAAGTCTGATATGGATAATCAAAAACAAAAATAAAAAATTTGAAAAACAATTAACCATATCGGGCATAGGTAGCCCGGTATGGTTAATCAAATTATCCATACCGAGCAAAGATGATGCCCGATATGGATAATATAAACAAATAAAAAAAAATTGTTTTTCTCTATACCGAGCACCCGACTCAACCGGTATGAATAATTGGATTATCCATATTAGGCGGATCGAGTGCCCGGTATAAATATTATTTTTTTTTTTTATTTTTAAATTTATATAGATTATCCATACTAGGCATCGATCGGCCCGGTATAGATAATCCAAGTATAAATACCGGACGGTTCGGGTGCCCAGTATTTATAAAAGACAAATTAAAATATTATAATAAACATACCGGGCACCCGATTGATTAGGTATGTTTACTTGGATTATTCATATCGGTCAGGTCGAGCGATTGATATGGATAATCTGTTATTTTATTAAACTGAATTATCCAGACCGCGCATACGATCCACTCAGCATGGATAATCTAGGTTTAATTTTTTTTTTTTTTTGCCTGATTCTAGCCCATTTTCGCCATTTTCTTTCTCTCTCTTACGCTTTCTCTCAGATTCTCTCTCTAGAAACCCTAACTACCGCTGCCGCAGTCTTGTCACCGTCTCCTCCGTCGTCGACCCATCGGTGAGTGTTAGATTCTTCTTCTTCTCCTTGAATCCTCTTCTTCTTGTCGCTCGATTCTACTTCTTCTCCTTTGCTCTACTCTTATTCTTTTATGGTTCTTCTTCTCCTTCATCTTCTTCCTCTTAGTCTTGTTCTTCTTCCTGAGCTGAAGGCGACGGTCGGACTGTTGTCCGATAGCCGGAGGGGCAGTCTGACCATTACCTTTTTTTAGTGGTATTTTTTACTTTAATTTTTTATTCTTTATTTTTTTTTTGTAGCTTATTTATCCATTTGGTGTTTTTCTAGGAACGTTAGTGTCGCCGATTTTCTCCTGTTATACTGTTTCAATTTATCCGTTGAAGAGGTATAAATAGTTCCGTTTGATATTGAATAACTAAGAGAAGTTTTTGCAAATAACACTGAATAGCGTGATTTTTGAAAGTAGCATCATTACATAAAAATTTACAACTAATACTTATGTCGTAATGAAAAAAGGTTCATAAGAGAAAATAATTATAAGAATATTTTTTTTAAGTAATAATTATAAGGAATCCGTGCCCAACCTTTTTACATAAGATTACTCAACCTCGAGCATGCTTCTTGATCAGTAGTAGATAAAAATGCAGACTTTATCACTTTTAGGTATTAATGGACCATTTACTGAACTAATGACTCTTTATATGAGATTACCAATCCTAACTGACCAACCAATTATTTAATTAGTGTTACACAAAAAGGTTTAATTATCAATCGTTCAAGTCATTCAAATTTATACATCAATTATAAGTGGAAAGTTCAGATTTAATTATATCAAAAGCTAGCAGTTTAAAAGTTATTAATCCAAAAGCAAAGTACCAAACCCATTATATGTATAACCTATAGATAAATTCATATAAATTTACTGGAAAGATATGAATAAAAATAAATAATATTTATGAATTATACATTGGTGCTTGGCTTTTAATCTATGGCTGGGCGACTAATCACCTAATTAACACTAAAAAAGATGAGTAATTAAATTTAATATAATCCACGTGCCCCTTTTAAGTTCATTTTGCATGAAGTCACCAAATATTTGTAGGTCATCATGGAGGATAACAATAGTAATTAACTATATCTAATGCATGGAAAAAGAAATAATATTTTAATTAACTAATTTATCTATACATATACCTTTTGATGTGGTTGGCACAGAAAATAACAGCAAAACTTGAATTACATTAATTAATTGTGACTAACGAATATATTGTGTTGTTATAAAGATTTGTATGGTTGTAGTACAAAGCTCATACATTTCTTGTTCTCTTTTTAATAGAAAAAATATATATACTTTTTTATAATAAAATTTTGATTCAGATAGCTAATTACTTTACTTGATAAGATCTCTTATGATCGTACAAAAATTTTTGAATTATGATCTTATTCATACTTGGAGAAATGTTTTTGATTTATGACAATGAAAAATATGTTAAAAAAATTAAATGATATATTTCAAAAAAATAATTATATATATTGACTATTCAATAATATTATTATTGGTGTTACGTGACATCAAACCCCAAATAAATACCAATGTTTAAGAACGTGCTATTCGCTAGGTGGTCTGCCGCCTAACGACTAACAACTAGTCAACGAGTACTCAATGACTAGTCGATTTGACCAGCGGTTAATGGACAATCTCGTTGACTAATGATCAATTTTGTAAAATACATATATGATTTATATGGTAAAAATACAATCATATAAGTACACAACATTATAAAACTTGTCTCATATAACCTCAAAAACAGTTTTCGCACAAACAGTTAATATAAAAAAATTATATAACATAAAGAAAATAACAAACCTAGCCAAATTAAGTTATATAACATAAATTGAAGTATTATAGGCCCAAGACAAATGAATGACATTGGCCCAAATTTAGAGTACTAGGCCTAATCTTCGTGGCCCATCTGCCTCTAAACCTAGTCAAACGAAGTCAGGCTTGCAACTTTTTCATCTCTTTCTCTTTGGCAGCTGACCTGCAGCTCCCGCCTTCTTCCATCGTGGGTAAACAGTAGATCTCTTCTCTTCCATCGCTATTGGCTGTAACTTCTCTCTCTTTCATCTTTTTGACCACTGATAGACCTATGATGTTTTTCTCCAAAATTGACTGTTGCCGACCTATTGCAATCATCCTCTATTTTCCTTAGCTATCGACTTGCAACTTTTATTGAACCGTAATAGCTGTCGAACATAAAGTTTTCTTCTTCTCCATTTCCATGGCCAATTGGACCAGCGAACATCTTCTCCAAGCCCATTCATCGTCAACCACAACTCCTTTCTTCTATTTTGGCAATGGCGGTGCTTGAAGTTCAATCACCTAACCACCTAAAACCCTGATTTTGGAGTTCTCAGCTCGTCAGATTGTCATTGGACTATTCTCAACGTTGATTTCTTAAATAGTGATAAATATATTGTTAACGTCAGGAAAAGGTTCCCTTAGTCAACGAGGTTGTTTTAGAGCTCAAACTTACAGTTTCGTACGGTCAATGGGTTGCATGAAGAGCAATGAGAATGAGATGGAGAGGTTAGAGGCGAGGAGGAGAAGACACGAAAGATTTTTAGAGTGGTTCGGCCCAAAAAGATGCCTACATCCACTGTTTACTCTCTCACTATTTGGGCAGAGTAACGACACTCAGAAGTTTCATACTTTTTACAGTGAAAACTGCCCCCTTTTATAGAGGAAGGGGACGTGTTACAGTAAACAGAATAAGACAAAAGCAAACAATTAACTACAGTTACACTGACAGACAGCATTTAATGCACCGGAATCCCAATTAAAACAACTGACAGTGCATTAAATGAGATCGAAGACTTATTAAATGCGGTCGAATCCATCGCATCCGAGGTCTGCTCAAAGGGGATTTCTGCTGACCGGGTCGGATACGCAATGATGGGTTGTTGAGGTCGAGATCACAGCTTCTGGTGGAAGTAGCGTGCATGGCAAGCCTTGAAACTGTACTTTGCATGGCGCTGTTGACTTCTGTTGACTGAAGACCTTCAGAAGCGAGGCGGAGACGGATCTTCTAGCAGATAGAACACCGAATCAAGCGGGGGAACAAGAGGGTCTTTGAACACTGTCTTCCAAGAGGATCGAGGAGGCGGGTTATGAGTCGGTATGTCCGTAGCTGGATATGGCGGTGAGGCGAGTGATGTCATGAATGAGGGAGTCGAAATTTGGCCACGCTCAGAAACCAGCGACCAGCTCAGACAGACAACTTTGGACGAGAACGGCTTATTGAACATTTCTGATGGATGGTTCCTCTTGGCGGATACCTCGATCGAATAGGAATAGCGGTCAGACAGGCGGTCAATCATGGCAGAAATATAGCGAGCAGGCTTAGCTGTCACAGATGGCGGATATTCTAGCAAGCGAGCTTGAGGGATAAGAGCCAACAGCCAGCGACAAGGACCAGCGGTCAAACTAAGCAAATAAAGTTGAAGGAGAACACGGCGATCTGAATGACGGAGAATATAGCGGTCATAGTCAGTCTTGCGGAATAGACAGTCTGCGGTCAGAATGGGCGGTAGCGGTCAGCGGCCACAATAAGCGCCCACTTAATGGGCCCCCTCTTCTAGGAGAATGGACCGGAGCGATGACGAATAATTGGGCTTCTGAGCCATTGAGCCTGCACTGTAAATCCAACTGGGCTTGAATATTCTGATCTCCATTTCATCCATAACATATATATATATATTATCTATTAATAGATGTGCATTTTTTATGAGATTGAGGCTGAAGTGTTTGGCACCATTTGTACAATCAGGTTTTTATTTAAGTTAGTGTTTTTATTTATTTATTTTTTTTGATATTATAAACATTTATTACAATAGTCGGGACTTTTGATATCAAGACTTTAAGGAACGACTTAGAATGGAATATTATTTAACTCTACTCTCAACTAAGTTGGAAAGAGAGACTTATACTGATATGAGAAAAATATTCTTTAACTTGAGGAATTTAAGCGTAATTTATTTATACATAGATGAACTAAACTGAAATTGTTCACATTGTGGACATTCCTACTCAAACCACGATCTTGCTTTGTGAAAAAGTGTTAAGTGTGCTTGATTACTGCATCAAACAACTTATTAGTAATTAATGATTCTTGCTATTATATAAAAATGAGAGTTAAATCATATTTAGTGGTGATTAAACTTCTAATGGTGATCCACTTAAGGCTCTGTTTGGCACGCGAAATTGGATTAAAATGAAAATTACCGTCTCATGTTTGATAGAACTTAGAATTGGAGTAAAAATTATACCATATTATGTTTGGTGTTGATTGGGATTTGATTGAAATAAAATTAATTTAAATGTTTTATTATATAAAATTAATTTTATAAAAAATATGAAAAAAAACAAACAAACATCATCTCCCACAATTCATCAATATCAAATCCAGTTAATTAATGTCATCATCTCCCATAATTTAATATCATTAACCCATAGTTTATCAATATCATCCATTCAATTCATCAACATCATTATTTCCCATAATAACAACATCAAAATATTGTAATATTTAAAAAAAAAAAAAAAAAAACTTAGAACAGAGATTTAAACTCTTGTTCAAGATGGTTCTGGGTTCATTATCGAACCCAGGACTAGATGTCGAACCCAGAACCAAGTGGTTCTGGGATCCGATGACCTAAAACCAGATGGTTCTAGGTCTGTTGAACCCATAACCAGGTGGTTCGGGGTGCGACCACTTAGTTCTGGGTGTGACGAACCCAATGTCACCTGGTTCTAGGTTCGTCTCACAAATAGAAAAAAAAAAAAAAAAAAGTAGAGCTAGTTCATCTGGATGGAAGAAAAGATAAGAGAAATGAATGACGATTTGTGGTGGTGGTGGTCGATGTGGTAGAGATAAGGAAGAGAGAAAGTTTGTGACTCTTCGGAGAGAGAGAGGGAGAGGACGAAAAGAAAAGATTTAAAAAATAAATAAAATTCTATGAACTTGAGATTTTGGAATGACATGGGTAAAGTTGGCGTTCCATTTCCCATGTTGAATGAGAATGAAAAGTCTATTTTCATGATTGGCTCCAAACGTAGGATTTGGGAGAATAAGGGATAATGAAGCCCAATCTCATCCCAAATGACATGTTCCAAATATACTCTAAAATTATTGAACTTGTAGAAAGTAGTGATAAAATCCTCGGCAAAAAGAAACAGAGGGAGAAAAGGCCGACATATAAGTGCATGAACGTACAGTTGGGGACTTGTGGGGGGTCTCCGACCTATCCCAATCTCATCGTTGTCATCAACTTTTATATCATCAACATGGATCATCTTTTTCTCTCCAGCTATAGAGTCGCATCTATTAGAGATGATAGATTCTGTGAATATATACACGCATATATAAATAAATAATTAAATGTATATAAATTACTTGTTTTGATAGCTAGCTTTAGAGATTTAATTGTGTTCCCTATCCCAAGCTTGAGGGAGGGTGCATATGGGGTCCACGCGGTTTACATTATGAGCCCTTGTCTTTTTTTGTTTTTGGGGTCCCGATTTACAGGGCCATGCATGCTCCCGTCGTGTCATCTTTTCTTGTCCTTATCTTTCTCTCTTTGCCACTTACGCTCTTGTACGCTGTAGACCGCACTTGCACTTGCAACCAAGATTTCCCTCTTTTCCTGTGAGGTTCGTTTCAATTATGTAGTCTCATTCAAAGCTTCGTATTTTCTTAAGGTACAACCCAGCAGTTGTTTTATATACGTTGAATTGTTTATCTATTTTCACGTTTTTATGGGGCTAATATGTATTCACTATTTTTATCTCTAATATATACTAGCTTCTTTTTCTATTTTTTTTTCCTTTTATTTTATTCTTAGGAAATATTTTCTGTTTTACTTATCACGATTTCATGTGATAAATCACTACAACCACAACCCATCTATAACTTCAACTATAAAAAGGGTTCTTCCCATACATATTTTGGTTTAACTAATGAAGGTGGTATTTGAATCTCTATTGTGAAGAGAAAATGGAAATTTTAAATGATTTTGCTACAGTGGATATGAAGTTTATCAATTTATTGATCTTCTGTGTTAATTCATAATTAAAGAAAAAAAAATTGTATGTGATTTTTTTTTTTTTTTTTTTTTTGTGTGTGATTCGATGACAGTATATGTACACAATTTGATTATTTTATTGGAATCCCAATTTCGGCTAAAAAAAAGAAGTACTTAACAATTTGGATGTCCTTTTTGACCTTTCAAACCTTAAATTGCACCTGCTAAGGGACACAATGAACATATTCTATCTTAATATGGATCATTTGTTACTTTCGATTACTTGAAATTAATTAAGCTACTTAGCCATTATTATTCAATAGTTTATATTTCCAAATTCCTTTTATTCCTATAATTATTCTCAAGAACTAGGAATTGTATATATGTGAATTCTACACAAAATTCTCACTGCTTTTTTTTTATGTCAAGTAGTGATTTTTTTTTTTTTTTTTAAAAAAAAAAAAAAATCCTTCATATGCTAAATCTACATTCATATTAGTCAACCATCACTATTTGAGTCAAGATTAGTCATATGTTTTTTTTGTTTGTTTGTTTTGAACTTTGAAGACTTCCATTCAAAAAACATAAAAGTTACAAGCAGATTTCATTCCAAGTCAAGATCTTTTCTCTTGAGAGAATAAGGCAAGGGAAGTTAGAGTATGAGCTGTCCTGATACAATTTTATCGATATTTGGAATTAGTCGACTAAGTTCTTATAGGACCAAACTGCAGATGTAAGGTAAACTGAACGAAAGCACACGAGGAATTAAAGAAAAAGCAGAGGAAAAACAGAGAATACCAGAAGTTTTTTAAGTGGTTGGACTTAATATTTTGCATACATTCACTCATGCTTCTTTCCTTATTTATAGAATGGGAGGTACTACAGTAACGCATAATAAGTTAAAATACAATGATGATTACATTTAATGCTTTAAAATTATATTTAATGCACCTGAGTTACATTTAATGCGTCTGATAGCTGTCAAAGCATGTGTTTTAGGCGACTAACCCAAGTAGATTAGGTAAAATTTTCGTAATCCAGGCTGTAATCTCTTACGGGATTAACATGTACGATACGTCTTAAGTTGTATTCGGTTTGACAGTTTTATTATAGTTGACTGGCAACCTGCAACCTATAGCGATTGACAGCTCGTCTCAACGAGTTGGAACGTCCGAAGTTTGACTGTGTTTTGCCTCTATGGATTGATCATGTAACCTGAGTCTGGGAGCTGTACGTCTGATAAGCTGGACCCCTAAGCGGGCTATGCTTTAACTAAGTGTATAGTCTCTTCTTTTTGAAGGGTCTTAGGTTTCTACTTGTATTAGATTTCTATCTAAAATACTGGACTTTTACCAACCCATTTAAGGTAACCTAAAAATACCCATAATATCATCCCCCTAGCTTTCAGTGTGATCTGCGGACTGAAAGCTGATAGTTTGCTGCGGACTGTAAGCTGATAATTTGCTGGTAAAAACTGACTTAGCGGGAACAGTTACTTATCATTTTTCAAACGGTCATGTCTTTGGACACGCGACGGCTTTTCTGGCTATTATGTAGGGCACATATGATATTGAAAACATTTAATGTGCACGTCTATCAACTGACGACGCATAATGATAAGATCCCCTGAACCATGCTGAACCGTCAGATCTGAGGTAGTTGAAAAGCCATCAGATCTGACGGTTGGGATTTTAGTCTCATGCCCCTATATAATGCAGACATCCAATCATTTTCAACTTCTTCCTCCTATTTTCAAAACATTGGACATTTCGTTTTCCCTTCTTCTTCAACCTTCTCTTTGCTTTAGCCCTTTGTTCCAACGTTTTAGAGCTTGAAGATTATCATCCAGACTTCAGTTTTGCTTCAGAGTAAGCTTTTCACATTTTTCTTGTTTTCTGGTTTTTGCTTCTAATTTGTGCGCGTTGTGCATTTTCTGGTTTGATATTGAGTTGTTTATCATCTGTTCTTGTTTTTGAAAACTTTGTTCTTTGCTGCGTCTTTTCATTTTTCACTGTTTTGATCTTGTTTAACTAAGTTTCTGGGTATGACTTGTTGTTTATGATACCTAGTACTCCAACTGTAGGCTGAAACTTAGGTAGTTTGCTAGGTTGAGCTTTCACATATTTAGTGATCTGTGCTGCGCTTGTGACCTATAGACTTAGGAAGTTTATTAGAAAAATAAAGATCATAAGTATAGGTAGGAATGGTCTATAGATAGAGACTTAATTATTCTCTTTCTATATATAGATGTCTTCAGGTCATGACCAGTACAGAGTAGATGACCCCTCTAGCTCGAAGGATTCAGATTTGAGAATAGCCCGCGAGGTCGAAGGGGCAACCTCTAGTAGTAGTGATGTCGCTGAGGAGTTCGTGGTTCAAGTAGACCCCATAACTACCATACAGTCTCCTAGTCGGGCAGGTCATGAAGTATTCGCATTCCACCCCTCGAAACTACAATTGGACGAGTTGGGGGGAGTTGCCTTAAAATACTGTCTTCCTAAGGACTGCCGCATTATGCTCCTCTCCACAACTGACCATGCGGCCTTCCTACCTCACGGGTATGTCGCTGTTAGTGTCCAACATCTAAGACATGGGCTCAGATTCCCGGTCCCCAACTACCTTATCGATTTTCTGAATCGACTGAAACTCAACCTGTTTCAGCTGACTTCGAACTCATACTCCCAACTTACCTCGCTGGCATTAGTTTTCTTAAGGAAAGGACTGGAGGCTCCCAACCCACGTATTTACACCCATCTGTACAGCTTAAAGGGAGTTGCTAGTCTGAAAGGGGGAGCTTGCTAGGGAATCTATTATCTGACAACCCGTAAGTCGGATTTTAAGGGTTTGTTGCCAAAATGAGAGGCAAAGGACAAGTCTAATGTAAAGGACTATAAGTCGAGATTATTCTACATCTCTTGCCACTCTCTTGCTCACCTTCAATATCATAGCTTTATTTTTACTCCAGGTAGTCATAGGATTGGTATTAGCTAACTACAATTTATATATTTTTTTCACTTCTCGTTTCTTTTTACAGAAGGGAGTAAATGGACAATTATCGAGGAGAAGAAAGGTCTCCTCAGGATGCTCGCGGACTCGAAAGAGGGAAGCGTTGTCCAAGCGTTTAATGACAATCTCCTCAGATAGTTCCAGCTCACTCTAGCACCATACAACAAGCTAATAGATAGCAAGAGGGATATAGGTGTTCGAGGTCAGTGCGAGCTCATCTTTGTACTTTAAGCTACTTAAGGAGTGATCGATCCAACCCCCTCACAAGTTCCAGAAATGGCAAGGATCTCTTTTGTTAGGCCTCCTAAACGCAGTATTGCCCAGCCTGCAACCCCTACGGTCTCCGCATCTATTGAACCAGCTGCATCTGAACATGCATGCAGCACCTTCTGAATCCCAGCCCCCTGTCTCGAAGCCAGAGCCTATTGAAATTGAGAGCGATCAAGAGCGGGTTGCTGAAGAGACTACAACGGGAGGTGGAGCTCTAATTGGAGGAGCTCCTACAAATGAGACTTTCTCTGGCCAAGCTCCAGCCAAATGGATAATAATGGAAGAGGACCCAACTGCCCCAAACAAAGGCATGAAGAGGAAAACGGTAGTGAAACAAGCTCTAAAAAAATGCTCACGAGCTAAAAAAAGCAAGCAGCCCGCGACTTCGAAGAGAAACCCTTCATTAGAATCTGAGGTCAAGCTCGATCGTATCTTGAGGCGCTCTATCTTGAAGGAATTCTGGACCACCTGCCAGAATTACTTGAGGGTCATGCTAAGAAGCTGGACATAAATGAGCTGACTGAAGATAGCTTATTCAACTGGTCCATCCGCCACTCTATCATGGTAACTTCTGACATTTGGTCTCTTTTTTACTTTCTTACTTTTGATACTAACTTGCCATGTTTCAGACCGCTATAGGGATCAGAAAACAGATGCAGGAGTCATTGGTCTTGAGGGAGGAAAATGAGCAGCTCTGAGTTGACAAATTGAAGCTTGAGGTCAAAAGAGATAAGCTCAAGATACCGGAGGATAAACTGAGGGACGAGCTCATCTTCATGTTCAGAGAGGCTTAAAAAGCGAAGAGGTCAGAATCCCTACTGAAGACTCAACTGAGAAATGCCCGAGTTACCCAGAATGAAGCCGTAGTTCTCCAAGAGAACGACTATTAAGCTTCCAGATTGTTGTTGACTTTCAAGCTTCTGCATGCCGAGAATGATCTAGGTAAAGTGAAACACGACCTGGAGAAGGCTATGTGGCGAGCTAAAGCTATAGAGAAGAAGGCGGATAAGGCCACGCAGTGAGCTAAAGTTGCTGAAAAAGATGTTGCTGACTTTAAAAAAGAGATCATTAGAGTTAGGCAGGAGGTCGAAGATGAGACAGCTGTTTCCTTCCTCTACACCGTTTGGCAGAACCATCCTAAGACGAACTTCACATGCTTAGACGAGAGAGGGCTCGCAGAGGTAGAAAGGTTCAGAGAAGAGGCTGCTTAAGATTCAGCAATTCCAGGTGAGGATACTCAAGGCACGACCTCACAGATAGCTCAGGCTAATGTTCCTCCAGGATCGACCTTGTATGATGCAGCTGCTGATCCCTCAACTTCTCAGGGCAGAGGTATGAAGTAGGATATCCACGAGATGAGATTTAGAAAAAAAAAATTATTTCTTTGTGTTGTCTTTACCTCTTTGACGAAGGTATTTGTAATGAATACTTAGACCTCATTCTGAGTCTTTTAATTTGAATTTCTTTTGCTTGAATTTTATTTCATTGATCTGAACATTTATATTTCTTACAAACTAAATAATGAAACACTAAACTCATAAGCAAAAAGTTAGATTCACCTCATGGGTTCGTAGATCGCCAATTAAATCTGATAATTTAATTTGCACAGCAAACATCGGAAAATCATCTTTAGTAAGTTTGGTCAGTAGATTATTATAATAATTCTTTTGTAATTATGGATGTTTACCAGCTATGTTCAAAAGGTAAGAACCCGAACTAGTACAACGAACTGTACTCAAAAGGTTGGTACCCGAGCATGTACAGCTAGCTGTACTCAAAGAGTAAAAATTAGAACTGTACAGTATGATAAACTTCCTAAACTACGCTCAAAGGGCCTGAGCTCTATAACGTACTAACCTTTCAAGCTATGCTCACAGAGTCGAAACTCGAGTTATATAGTGAGAATTAGGGAGGTCGTAACCTGGGCTGCGCTTACAGGGTCGGAACCCGAGCGTATACAACATTAACTGATAGGCTAGGTTGTATGGAAGACAGGCGAACTGGTGTGGGTGGATCTTTATCGGTGTACTACATCCTTCCATTTAGCAATCAGAATGCGAAGTGTTTGGAACGATCTGTGTGGGGCAAGCTTTTCGATGAGCTAAGATTAGGTGTGCAAGCTCTCGGCCTTATCAACCCCCATGACCCTGTGGGGCAGGTGTTGATCAACTATCGTGTTGATATTGATCCTCTTTTCCCTTCAAGGTAGCTAAATATTTGATTTTTTAACTCATTTTCTGCTTTTCATAGCTTCACACTTCACACATGAAAATACTTAATCAATTTGTGTCAGTAATATAGTGGGAAATCTGGAGCTTATCTTATATATTTTAAATTACAAGGCAAATACAAGCAAGAGATTCATATATAATAAGGGCACAGATGTACTGCATTCCAAGTCCTTGGGAGTATTGCTCTGCTTATATCTGTTAAGTGGTACGCTCGATTCCAAGAGCTTCACTGATGAGGTACGATCTTTCCCAATTAGGTCCCAATGTGTCGTGATTGGGATCGCGGGCTCCAAAGAGAATTTGTCGCAGCACAAGGTCGCCTAGCTTGAATTTTTGAACTTGGACTTTCTTCTTGTAGTATCTTGCCATCCTTTGTTGATAGATGACTATTCTTAGGCGAGCTGTTTCTCTAGCTTCTTCTAGGAGATCCAAGTTTATTGCTAGAAGCTGATCGTTCTCTAGAGAATTGAAGCTTGCTCTTTGCTGGCTGGTCATCTCGAATTCAGCAGGGATCATGGCCTTTGATCCGTAGACCATGAAGAAAGGGATTTCTCCAGTAGTGCTGCGAGTTGTTGTTCTGTAAGCCCAAAGCACCTTTTGTAAATCATCTACCCACACTCTTTTCTAGGCTTCAAGTTTGGTTTTGAGGATTTGTTTTATGATCTTATTGACTGCCTTCACTTGGTCATTGACTTGTAAGTGATCTACAGCTGAGAAGCTCTTGGTAATGCCAAGGTTGCTATAGAACTTGAGCAATTGCTTGCTAGTAAATTGGGTTTCATTATCTATAATGAGCTGTTGAGGAACTCCAAATTTACAAATGATATGATCTCACATGAATTTTTTCACTTTCCTTGTAGAGATCTTAGTAAGTTCTTTCGCTTCTGCCTACTTCGTTAAATAATCTACTGCAATAATAGTGTATTTACATCTGCCCTGACCTGTTGAAAGAGGCTCTATCAAGTCCATACGCTAGATAGCGAAGGGTCATAGACTGATCATCTGCTGCAGGTAAGCAGCTGGAGCTCATGGGATTTTTGCAAACCTCTGGCATTTGTCACATTTCTTCACCAGATCGATGACATCTTACTTTATTATTGGCTAATAGAACCCCTATTTGAGCGCCTTTTGGGCTAATGATAGCCCCCCAGCGTGATTGCAACGATGACCAGCATGAATGTCTTTTAAGATGGTAGTACAATCTGGCTCATCAATGCATCGCAGCAATGGAGCCGAGAAGCCTTTTTTATAGAGCTTGATGTCATATATGCAGTACCTTATAGCTCGAGATCGTAGACGACGTGCTTTCAGCTTATCCTTTGGCAGCTTTTCCTCTTGTAAATAATCAATCAAAGGACTCATCAACGAGTCTGCTGCCACAGTTAGGACCATCACTTCGTTATTGGGTTCTGTGCTTACCCTTGGTAGAAATTCCACCGATATATCCCTAGAAAAATCTGTGTCCTGAGCTGTTGTCAAGCGAGCTAAAGCATCTGCATATGAGTTCTGCGCTCACGGGATCTGGTTTATCTCATGCTTTTCGAAGGTTTCCAACAGCTCTTGGACTTTCTGAAGGTAGATTGTCATGCTTGATCCTTTAGCCTCGTATTCTCCCCTTATCTGACAAACAACGAGTTGGGAGTCACTGAAAATTCTGAGTTGTTCGGCTCGCATCTTCTTGGCTAGACGAAGCCCTACCAACAAGGCCTTGTACCCTGCTTCATTATTCGAAGCCCGGAATTAGAAGTTGAGCGCACATAGGATTTTGTGCCATTCTGGGCTGATCAACAATATTTCAGCTCTAGCCCTCTGCTCGTTGGACGAACCATCAACGAATAATTCCCAAAATAGACCTTCTGAAGATTCAGTTGTTTCATCCACAAGTTCTGTGAACTCAGCAATGAAATCGGCCAATGCTTGCCTCTTGATAGTCGACCTGGACTTGAACTCGATGTCGAACTCGGCAAGCTCGATTGCTTATTTGAGAAGGCAGCCTAAGGTATCTGGCTTCTGAAGGATTTGTTTAAGAGGATATCTGGTCAACATTTCAATCTTATGGCCTGGAAATAGGGGCACAACTTTCGAGATACCACTACCAGACAATAGGCGAGCTTTTTCATCGGGGTGTACCCGGTCTCAACATTAACCAACTCTTTACTGATGTAATAAACAAGAAACTGTGCCCTATCTTCCTCTCAAACTAAGGCAGTACTTAGGGTATGTTGGGATACCTCGAGATAGACTATCAAAGTTTTCCCTTTTATTGGTTTCGATAAGATTGGAGCTCGCCCGATATACTCCTTCAGCTATTGAAAGGCGACCTCATATTCTTTTGTCCATTCAAAATTTTTGGCCCTCTTCAAGACTTCAAAGAATGGGACACAATTATCTACGGCCTTGGAGACAAACCTACTGAGGGCAGCGACCTAGCCGTTTAGGCTATGTACCTCCTTCAGCTTCGTTATTGACCTCACATCGAGCAGAACCTTTATCTTCTCCGGGTTAGCTTCAATTCCTTTGTTGTTCACTGTGAAACCCAGAAATTTTCCTAAGGCTCCTCCGAATGCGCATTTGAAGGGATTGAGTTTCATCTGATGCTTCCTCAAAATCTAGAACATCCCCTCGAGGTCTCATACATGATCGACTGCTCACTTTGACTTTACCAACATATCATCAACATAAACCTCTATAGTCTTCCCAATTTGATTCTCGAACATCATGTTTACCAGCCTCTGATAGGTTGCTCCTGTATTTTTTTAGTCGGAAAGGCATAATCTTGTAACAGTATAGGCCACAGTCCGTGACGAATGAGGTATGCTCCTCATCTTCAAGGTTCATCGAAATCTGGTTGTACCCTGAGTATGCATTCATAAAACTGAGGAGCTCGTATCCAGCTATTGTATCTTCCAACTGATCGATTCTAGACAGTGGGAAGCTATATTTTGGGCAGGTCTTATTTAAGTTCTTGAAGTCTATACAAGTTTTTTATGTCCCGTTTTTCTTCTTTACTAGTACAGAATTAGCTACCCATGTGGGATGACGGGCTTCACGGATGAACTTATTTGCCAAGAGTTTTTCTATTTCATCCCGTAGGACTTCATACCTCTCACGAGTCATAGGTCGTCTCTTCTGGTAGATCGACTTGTGATAAGGATCTATGTTCAGCCTATAAGTCATCATCATTGGATCAATCTCCACCATATCTTCTTGATTCCAAACGAATACATATAAATTCGCCTTGAGACAATTGGCTAACTAAGCCTTTATTTTTGGGGCCAGTCTTTTGCTCAGTTTGAGGCATCTTGTAGCATCTGTCTCACTGACCTACAGGTCTTCTAGCTCTTTTACTGGACCCATGGTTTTGCACGTATCAATTTCCCTAGGATCCAGGTCATGACTAACCCCAAAGGTACTGACTGACTGCAACTCAGGCCTTGGAACTATATCCACCTTCTTTCCTTTGGTTCTCATCTTTACTGCATTCATATAGCAACGGCGAGTTAGAAACTGCTTGCCTCGCACAAATCCTATTCCATTGGGAGTTAAAAATTTTACAGTCAAGGTTTTAGTAGAGATGACCATGTCCAGGTCATTCATTACAGGTCTTCCTAATACCACATTATAGGTCGATGGGGAGTTTATAATCAAGAAGTCTGCAAATACAGTTGACCGTCAACCTACATCTCCCAGAGTCAGAGGCAATCTGATTTGCCCAACAATAATAACTGCATCTCCAGTGAAACGGTACAAAGGCTCGGGGGAAGGCTTCAACTATTCGTCTCCAATCCCCATCTAGTTGTAGCATTTTCTATACATCACATTAATCGAGCTCCTTGTATCAATCATTATCCTTCTCACCTCCACGTTTCCAACACAAGTTCGGATCACCAACGCATTATTATGGGGCCACTAGACACCCATAGCATCTTCTTCTATAAAGACTATCTCTTCTGATGTCTTCTTAGCTTTCTTGGCAGACTCTTCTGACTCTCTTAGGCTGACAAGCTAAATATGGTTGGCTTCACGTACATAGCGCTCTTGCGATCTGTTTGAGGTACTTACTATGTGAGGTCCCCCATGGATAGTCAAAATTGTTCTTACTGCAGGGGCTTGTTCTTGGTCAGGAGTCGATTGAGATGGCTGCTGCTCTTGCTACCTTTGCTGTGGTTGAGGGCGCTGTTGTTGAGGTGATCACCTTACAGGTTGCACAACATATTGTCTTAAGCGACCTTGGCTGATCAAACCTTCAATGGCGTCCTTCAATGCCATACAGTCGAATGTGTAATGTCTTACTTCAGTCTGGTAAGCACAGAACTTTCTCCTATCCCTGTATTCTTTTGGGGTTCGCATTGGGGCAGGCCTTCCAAAATTCTCTCTACTCCTCTCTGCTGTAAAGATTTTTCAATATGAGTCTGAGAGAAAGCTATTGCTTTTGTAGCAACCTGGACGCGAAGGTCGCTGACGCCCAGGCCCACTCATGGCCTTCTTTGCAATCTAGTTGTTATTCCTTGGACCCCTTTTGTTATTTTCTTCGCTATTTCTCTTCTTTCCCTTACTAGAACTGCCAACTTCGTCTTTCTGACTATTCAGTTTCCTTAACTCGAAGGCTTCCTCCCACATTATTTCTTTGGAAGCTCACTCATAAACTCCCCTAGATCCTTCATTAGGGACTTGTATATGCTCCCGTATAGCTTCTCATATTTCCTCAGTCCTATCGAGATAGCTGTCAAAATCCCCTCATCAGTAGGGTTATCCACATTATTCACCTCGCGCCTAAATCTGCCAATGTAGTCCTTCAGCGACTTACCGAGGCACTGAAAAATGGTAGTGATGTGATAGGGTGGAGCGAACTGCCTTTTCAATGCTTTGTACTGATTGACAAACTTCAGTTGGCATACATCCCAATTGCTAACGCTACGAGGTGCGAGACTTATCAACCATGCTCATGGAACGTCTCCAAGTATTGTAGGAAAAACATGACATTTGACCAGCGGGCTGGTAGTCTGGAGATCCATTTGGATATTGAAGGCATCCAAATAGTCGTAAGGATCGGAATCCCCGTTGTATTACGGGATATTGGGAACTTTGAATCAGGGAGGGAGCGGTTCGAGCTCTATTTCCGGAGTGAACGAGGTCATTTCATCATACTAATTCCCCTCTTCATGGGCCTCAGATCGGGTCTCTAACTGTCGGACCCTCTGAAGAAGTTGCTAAATAACTGAATCTCGGGTCTCATATTGTTTGGTCGGGGATCACCTGCTCCGCCCACTTTCTCTGCTTGGAGAGTATCAATCTTGCTCTTCGTGCCTTCTTCCTTATACAGGTTCGGGAGACTGACGGTCTAGTTCGAGCCTTGGATTTGGTCTATTTAGTTTGTCCTCTATACGTGAACCTCCATGTCGGTGTTGCTGCTCGTCTTCAACTCTCCGAGCTGGAACCTGCACATGGCCACGGCTCGTCTTGACCTGTCGATACCCATCCTGGCTCACCCTCACCTTCAATCTCGAAGGATGAGCTGCATTTTCATTACTGCCAGCTCGCTGAATTCGAGCTCTAGATCGCACGTTGGAGGAGTGGACTGATCCTTCAGATGCCGACACTTCCCTGACCACTATTCCAGTTGTGGTTGAGATCTCAACGTGCTGCCACTGTGAAATCTCCCTCAATGCAGCAGTTTCATCAGGTCTCTGAGCTGCTTTAGTCTAAGCTTGGGTCAGTGCCCTGATGACATATGTTATTTGCAACATAGCATTTTCCAACACTTCTTGACGCCGTTGTAAAACTTGTGTGGCATCCTCTTTAGTAACATTAGGTACAGGTTGATGAAGGGGAAGTGGAGGTATACCTCGAGTACTCTCGGCTAAAGGTATATTTAAAGTTCTAGCCCCCAAGTTGGCTGATCTTTCATCGGGATAGACATCTCTTTAGTAGTTTGAGTTATCGAACTGGCTAGTGATGGCACCTGAGCTCCTGGTGGTTCTTCCTCTAGCCAAGGTATCTGGTACACAAGCTTTGAAAGTTAGAGATGAGGAAAAAGACGCTGCAGAACGGACCCTCCTTCAAGCGCCAAAATGTCGATGTCTGGAATTTGCTGATTAGGTTCTTATACGCCCAAACTACAAATGTAAGGCG
Source organism: Dimocarpus longan (assembly GCA_022984855.1). NCBI lineage: Eukaryota > Viridiplantae > Streptophyta > Magnoliopsida > Sapindales > Sapindaceae > Dimocarpus > Dimocarpus longan. The sequence continues at coordinate 21,297,231 of CM041026.1, forward strand.
AATTGAACGAAAACACACGAGAAACTAAAGAAAGAGCAGAGAAAGAACAGAGGATACCAGAAGTTTTTTAAGTGGTTCGGCTTAATATTTTACCTACATCCACTGTTCTCTCATTATTTTTGATGAGTAACAGCACTCTCAAAATCCCTTTTGCCCCTCATTCTTCTCATATTTATAAAAGATGAGGTGCTATAGTAGCACCTAATAAGTTAAAATACAATGATGATTACATTTAATATTTCAAAATTATATTTAATGTACCTGAGTTACATTTAATATGTCTGAGTTACATTTAGTGCGCCTGAGTTACATTTAACGAGTCTGACAGCTGTCAAAGCATATGTTTTAGGTAGCTAACCCAAGTGGGTTAGGTAAGATTTTCGTAATTCAAGCTGTAATCTTTGATGGGATTGGTGTGTACGATACGTCTTGAACTGTAATTAGTCTGGCAGTTTTGACTGTAGTTGACTGGCGACTTGCGAGCTATAGCGGTTGACAGCTCGTCTCAATAAGCTGGAACGTCTGAAGTTTGACTGTGTTTTACCTCTATGGATTGATCATGTAACTTGAGTCTGCGAGCTGGACATCTGGTGAGCTGTACGTCTGATAAGCTGGACCACTAAGCACGGGTTGTACTTTAACCAAGTATACGGTCTCTTATTTTTGAAGGGTCTTGGGCTTCTACTTGTCTTGGACTTCTATCAACAGTACTGAGCTTTTATTAGCTCATTTAAGGTACCCTAAAAATACTCATAACAAATTTCTAGAAACAAAGAGACCATTTGTGACTCCAATAAGTTAGGATCAGTTATTTGTTACTAAGAGAAAAACCCAAAAACACTTATGTGTTATTTGATATGTATAAAAGGTGTTGACTAGAGTCAATGGCAGTTGGCGCCATTGGTTTAAGCACAAACTGCCCCGATGCTTTGGCATAAGTTGACACTCGATCAAGGCAAAAAATAAGCAACTCTCTCACTTTTATGTGTAGGTTGTCTCTCCCACCCTCATATAGGTCTCCCCCACTTCTGTGTGGGTGGATCTTTTCTATATGAGAGTATTATTCTAGATCGCATCACTAGTGTTTTTATTTCGGTAAATCCTGATTATCCCCTGAATTAGTCTCAATAAAAAAAAAAAAAAAAAAAAAAGTGTTGACCGGATGTTATAATTTCTTTTTCAATGCCTTGCAATAATTTCTATTATTATGCTTCCCATTTTGTCATTTTCATTAGGGAGAATTGTTATTATTAGACTTTTCTGATCGTTTTTAGCTTTTAATTTACACTTGAAGAATATTACCTCACTGCTTATGTTATAATTCGAACCAGATCAGAACAGGATAATCTTTCCCTTCAAATTAGTATTCTTTCAAAGCATGTTCCCATCTGTATCATCAAAATTGTGACTTTCAAGTGAAAAAGGAAAAATAGAAAAAACTGATGACAATAAAAATACTATGAGATGAAATTTATTATTTCTTTCCTAACAAAGTTGTTAACAATATTCCAAGTATTAGGGAACTGTTTGTATCTCACAAATAAACAACAATTAGACTCCTAATGATAAGAATTATAAAAATTAAATATAGAATTATATAACATGCATATTCGCGATCACAACTAGTTTATTTTATAGAAAGACTGTGACTTGCATTTTGTTTGTTTGTACGAAATTTAATTTAAAAGACCGTAACATTGATATTACTAAGTGTATCGTTAAGATATTTTTTATTACTTGCTATGAACTACTAATCACAAACTTTATATGCATTCAACTAAAATCAACATCAAATCTTATCTTAAATTCTACAATGACTTCATCATCGGAGTCTGGAAGACGTCAACAGCTTTAATTGTAAAGACAGTGTGCGCCCACAGCAGTAACTTTTGAATTTATGTATCATTATCATTCTTAACCTGAAATTAAAATGAGAAAATTTAGAACACTTCGTCAATTTGTAAAAAATAAATAATAATAATAATAATAATAATTAGCCATACCAATTTTTCTATGAGTGACTGCACCTCTTCTTATTTTTGTGGTAGATTTTATTTTCACCTTATTCTTAAACAAGTACAGATTATTTTCTTAATAGGTTCGATTTTCACTTTAATGTAAAACAGTAAGTATGTATACACATCTCCTTTATTAAATCTAAGTAGTCCCTTGAAATTTGGGTTTAAAATGGGTAGTACAGTTGTAATAACTACACGTATCAGGATGCTATATTGCTATCTCAATTTCACAAAAGTTCCATGATTTCTAATGTGATCGGATCCTTGTTATCCACACGATTTGTGAGTACTGAATAGTTCACTTCGAGGAGTCAAACTGTCCCAACGCAGTTTATTACACGCTGGCCCCCTTCCATTAAATAGCTGTTAAGATTAGATTTTCTTATTTAACCATATTATTTTAGACATGAATGGCTACTCTTCCATGCCTCCGAGGTGACCAAATTTCTTATTTTTATATATAATATTATGAGCAAATAAACTCTCTCTCTCTCTCTCTCTCTCTCTCTTCTCTCTCTCTCTCTCTCTCTCTCTGTCTCATATATATATATATATACTTATAGTTGCATACAAATCTATACAACTGTAGTTGAACACGTAGTCCATAATTTGCTTGTATATGTTGGTTAGAATGGAACATAAGCATAAACGTTTATTGGTAAATTTATTGACAGTAATGTGCATGAGCTCCCATGTCATCAATTGATAACTAAAATACAATTGTTATATTAATAAAATAACTTATTTCAAGATACGGTATATGTGTATTCCTAAATGGCTAAATCTTGCTATTTTAACATTATATATCTAAAATTTTAACTGTCAGAATAAAATATATAATGTCGAATTTTGATGTATAAATATATATATATATTTTGAAAGACTGATGTATAAATATTTGTACCATATAAAATGATCAAATTATTCAAGAAAAATAACTTGAACTCATATACACAAAAAATTTTTATATGATGCAACATAAAACCAACAAAAAATTAATACTAATTGTAAAGTTGAGTTGCCCACACAGCAGGATGCCTTTGTCTCATTTAGACATGGCATATTTCATTTTCAAACAACATTGTAGCAATGTAAGTCAAGCCCCATTGAGCAAGACAAAACAACAGGAAAAAAACATAGCTACTTCCTAGCTACTTAAATTATTGCATCAAATTTAAATTTCTCATCTCAGCAAATATTCCAAGTTTAACCAATTAATTAGCTTCCAATTATTATAATTTCGTAAACAAAAAAAATTATTATTCAAATAAATTATAGTGAATTGATGTATAACAATGGCCAACAATAACCAAAGAAAGCCTAAGAAACTCATCCCTTAAATGGATTTAATTATTTTGTAACTGATATTCAATCGCTTAAAAGCCCTTTTATAAATTAGAGATTTTTGAGTGATCTATTATGTAGAAATCTAAGAAACATTAATGAAGAGACTAAAACTATATCAAAACATGTGTATCCAACTTTGATGTATATAATTAAATTTATATATTTTATACATGAAATATAATGTGAGATTGCTTGCCTTTTAATTTATATGAATTGTGGTCACATGTATGGTATGATTAATAATAACACATCTTAGTAAAATTGAGATTTCAAATTCAAATTTCTCCCCCTCAAGTTAAACAAAAAAAACCACGGACCCGTGCTGTAGTTGAAAAGATTCCTGGATGGCCTAAACTCTTTCCAGTAACAGAAAAATCTTAATTAATACACACTTAGTTGCAACTTAATCATATGACATTAAAATAATGCAAGAAAAAGACCTTTCAGACTTCAAAACAATATTGATCCCATGACAATGACCCTTTTAGGAAGGTTAATCGAATCTAGTTGCAGCTAGGTTACATTTTTGTTGTTATTTTATATATCTTGCCTTTTTGCAAGCTTAATATATAAATTATTTTTTTTGAATTAAGATGGTTGTTGATAAGTATAGTTTAAGTATCTACTTATGCAAATCAAAATCCAAATGTCACTTTTAAATGTGTAAACTAACAGTTGGACTAGCAGGAAGATTTGAATATATTTGAGGTCCAAAGTATGTATAATGCTTCCCAGCTATCATTTCTGTTTTCTTTTGGGGAAAGAAAAAGAGAGATCTCCCACTAGCAGAGTACCGTGACGTTTGAAGAGGACATTCCACTTGGTCTTTTTGTGGCATATTATTGTTTGGATATAACCTCATAGGATTTCCATAATAGCTATATGTACGACACAAAAGATGAAGATCTTCACGATCAAACACAAGATTCTCTTCCACATTCAATATGTCTCCATATCTCATCTTTTATTTCCTGTGCAAATGGATGTCAACAGTTTGCTAGGTACGCTTATTTTTTCCAAATCTTACATGGGGTGGACATAGTAAATGTTTGTCAATCTCACACATGAATTTTTTTAAATATTATTATAATTGATGTTTTTATTACTTTTATAAATTAATTAACATATTTACACAATTACATTTTGCTGGACAAACATACCAATTGATATAAACCTACGTTAGTGACTGCCACAAAGAAATATAAGTAGCTATATAAGAAGTGGGTAGATGTTAATTATATCGATTATACATCAACGCTAATTAACAGACTCTTCAAATCTCATTATAAATCATTTTAAAGTCGCCAAAATGCTTAAATTAGAAGAGAAATCCGGTCCCACCAACTGTCATTTTTTTCCAAATCGATCATAACAATCGTACAGCAACCTATGGCAAGTTGGCAAGTACTCGCTAAATTGTTCAACACCCGTGATCAAAATAACCTAGAAAATATCAGAGTGCATAGAAGAATTTGAGTTCTTTTCAAGCTTTGAAAGGAAGATTACCAAGCATAAATTCCATTACTAATTGATATTCTAAATAAGAAAAAAAAAATAAAGTTATTCTTGTCTGGGTGAAAAGTTACAAGAAAATCTTGATTTGAGTTGGAAGCGATCCATGTCCTCTCTAAATTATTATGTATGCTCATGCAAAATACAATGCCTCCATTGCCTTATAAGCAGCAAAGAATAATTTCAAGAAATAATGCAGCAAAAACCTCTGCTTGGTCATGGCCATCTTTGTTGTCCATCAATATCGCCTGCTCGACGGCCCACATTTCTAATTTTCCAAATTTTAAGTCAAAAAGTTTATATCCACATAAAAAAATCATTTATTATTATATATGAAAGGCGAAAGTTATTACATAATAACATCAATAAATGTCACTCACCTTCGTTGAAACATAATTTAATTACATGATAATGAAATTTCTAATAAAGATATTTGACAATTTCTATAAGTATGTACTAGACATATCTTCAAAGTCTTTAGGAGGAAATTTTTGACTACTTTCTAATTTGACGGATTTCTAACTGGTACATGAATTTGACTTCTTTTCTTTTTTGGTGCGATGACCCCAACAAAAAATAATTAATCTACAGTAACATTGACAACCAAACTTCGCTTATACTTAACTTCTGATACAATTATACAAATAGTTGACACATAAAAAACATCATAAATGATGAGTTTATTAATAATACAAAGTATATAATTAAGCAGAAACTAATAAGTGTATATAATAAATGCATGTCAACCATTACGTAAGATCGTACGTACGTGTGTACACATACTATGGGCCAAAGGGAAAACCACCAAAAGAAAACCAGGGTCAGCCTCCCCAGTTTGGTGCAACTTGATTGGAATTAGATAAGTTTCAACTTTTTGGGGCTCCCCTCATATTCTTAACTATATAGATACCACCATTATTAAAACGAAAAAATGCCTATATGCATTTAACATCTGTGATCTTTACTGTATCATATACTATTTAATTCCTTTCTATGCAGGGAATTATTTTGATTTATATATGTATATATTCTGAATGAGACAATTTGGGATGGGATGGGGACTGAGAAACAAAAATATAATTATAAATCATATCCTCTTTTAGCTACCCCACTTTGATATATATATATAATATAAATAATTTTTTGCTACCCTTTTGATGACTTTCAAATAATGCAACTTTTCTGGGGTGGATACCAGCTGCTACTTCTCAAAACGACCTTTTCATTTCATGATGTTAGAAAACTTTAAAAATATTATATTGCCCTTAATGCCCTTTATAATCAGCGGATCATCTTAATCTGTGTTGTTGTTTTTGTATTACACGTTAAAATCATATTTTTAAACAACTCAACTTCAGTTCTTTACATATAATACAGAACTTACTAAGAGAATTTAAGTAGAAGTGGCATTCAAAATACATATGAATATGAATATATCATAATACTATATTTTCTTATTTAAAAAAAAAATGGTAAAACTACATGAGCTAATTAATTAACAGTACATATCTGAAATATTATACTCATCATTTCAATTTCAGTGGTCCATCTGTCATGTCTTCATAGTTTAAAACTTGAATTTTCTATAATAAAAACTATATACATTGCTAATTAACATGTTTTGACTTGTATTTAATTATTATAATTCTAATTAATTAAATAGGGCATGCGTGGAGACCATGCAACTTTCGACACGTGCTTCAGTTTGATTTGAAGTACACATGCACGTACGTCATTCGTACATACAGAGAACAAAGCATACATATAATATTATTTTATGTATTATAGGATTTAAATTCTGTATAATTAATAAAATATATTATAATGATACGATTAATAACTAATTACGAAGACAGCGCAAGTTTAATGGACCGTTCAAGCCGTAACATAATATCTATTATAATGGTTATAATAGATCTAATTAACTAAAAAGAAAAAGAAAGTTCGATGGATCATACTGTTCTCGGAGCCATTCCAGGAAGGATCAATGCATGCTTTAATTAATCTGCATGGGATATTAATTAATTATATTGTTAATTAATTTATTTCTCTAGATTCCAATGAGATAAGACAAGAGCCGACAACGCCAGTTGGATTTGTGATCAAGTGCTTTGACAGTCAATTAATAGGACATATTTCTTAATTAATCATGCTTTCAAAATAATCGAATAATTAAACATTGTCCAAGCTTAAACAAGTCAGGGTGTGAGTCAGACTTGACTAGATTTGAGTTTACTAGTGACAAACTTGGTGCTAAACAACAAATGCTAATTGTGATTAATTAAGCATATGTGTCCTTGATTTTATAATGTTATTAGTTTGTTGAATTCTGCATCATATTTGCTGGTGACTTACATCTATCCATGACATGAGGAAAGTCTTCTTGAAGATTAGTTGGGCATTAATATTTTATACTATATCATGATAAAAATATATACAATTTGCAATTTATGGTAAATAGCTAGCCCTAGGATTGAGTGTCATAGACGTCCTAAAAGGCTAGCAATTTTACAGTATCTTAAGAGTCTAAATTAATGCTGTTTGCTAATGTCGATAACTCCTATAATCTATTAAGAGAAGAAGATGTAATACTTAATGTTATAAAGAGTTTCATTCCTCTTTCTCAAGACAACAATTGCTTTTTTATAGGGAGGGGGATCGGGGTTGTAATCTCAATCCTAATTTAATATATACATATATATTAATTAATGTTATATATATTAATTAATGTTTTCTTTATTTTTTTTTAATGTTGTATTTATTACACATATATTAAATTAGACATCGAGTTTAGTACTTGGATTTCGCTAGTAGTTGCCAATGGAATGGCTGCAAAGCTTTACAATGAAGTGAACTTACCAACTAATTAGTCATTTGTTGAACTTTGACGTTTAACTTAAAAGTAAGATTTAGTTACTTTACTGATTTTGGTAAATAAACAAGTAATTAATTGATTCAATTTCTTTTTATGCATTTGAAATTCTCATTAGCATTTGATTAAAATAAATAGAGAAATGAGTGTCTCTCTTGTCCTTTGAAAACTTATTTATATTTTTGAGGCAGAAGTACAAACTGTTATCAAAACATCGATTATACTTATAAATTTGATTGGATGTTTATTTGGATTAAATTTTGATTTCATTTTCACGACGAAGCTTCTTTCGACTTGTAACATTTGAGTGCCTTGGCCTCACTTGGTTTTATGGAAAAGAAAACTATGTTCTTTTCTTTATTAATATTCATCTATTAATGGGGTAATCAAATTATATGTTGTTTAGTCTCTCATGGTCTCTCTTTCACTCACGATCAATAGTAATTTTTTCATGCTGAGATTCTGTTATTCTTTTGTAATAAGAGATTTATCCCCTTTGCCTTTGTTTTTGTATCTTTTCACCACTTTCGAAATTGATTTGGTGTTTTTTTACGTTTTGGATTATCTGTTAGTATCAATCGGCTTGAGGGGCTATGCGTACATGCTTTGTAGCGACTTGGTGGGTGCCAACATAATAGGATGTGTTTAGCTGCCTCGTGATGCAACACTCCTTTAGCTCGATCTTATTTATTCAAAAACTGCAATATTATAGACATTATATCCCAATAAATAATGTGTCGTCAATGCATAAATGAATACACATTAACGGTAATTTGTTTCACTTACAAAAATATATCAATTCACTATTTATCATATTATTAATGAGATTTAAATAAGATACCAAAGATGAAATATATAGTACTATTGATTAAAAAAAAAAAAAGAAAAAGAAATTAGCATCCTCTAAAGTTTGTTTACATTTTGGTATGATTCATATTTTGGATCTCGAATTTAATTGTGTCTACAAATTAAAAAAATAATAATTGTTTTTCAAATAATTCTAATTTTCCCCCGTAATTTAATATAATAACAAAAAAACCCTCGACTTAAGGAAATCATTAAAAACCCCTATAGATAATAAAAATAATAAAAAAACCACTATCGGTTATAAAAATAACCAAAAACCCCCTATCGTCAACTTAGACGTTAAATATCAATATTTAACTGTTAATTAGGAAATTAGGGTAAAAATGTCAATTCATTGTAAAATAAATTAAAAAAAATTAAACATATAGATTAGTGTCATGTGTATAATGGAAGATAATATTTTTTAAAATGATTAATAATTAAAATAAATAAAAAATATTTTTAAAAAAATTAAGTCCATCAAATAATTAAATAAAAATGCTTCTCTCTATCTTTTTCTCTCTTCTCTCTTCCCTTCTTCGGTTTCTTCTTCATCATCATCTTAACTTCTCCGATCTCATCTTTTTCTTCTCCTTTTTGTCTTTTTCTTATTCTCTTCTTTTTCATCTTCTTTTCCTTTTCTTCTTTTTCTTCTTATCCTTCTATAACCCTATTATTATTTGGGTTCGAAATTGAACCCAGATGTTCACATTCAACCCTAGACATGAACATCCAGGTTCGACTTTGAACCCGCATGAATGTCTAGGTTTGAAATCAAATTTAGACGTTTGAACCCAGAAGCGAATATATAGGTTCAATATATGTGAATGTTCAGGTTCGATTTCAAACCCAGATGTTCATCTGGATTTCCATCTGAGTTGGAAATTAAACCCAAACATTCAAACCCAGATGACATATGGGTTCAACTTTGAACCTAGATAAATTGAATAGACTATGCTAAACTTTTTGGAGGAAAGACAATTTGAAGGTGGTGGTTGTAAAACCCCTCATCCCGATTTCCCGTCGACGCGAGATTCGAAGCGAAGGGCGTTACGGTTCCGAACTAAAAATTCATTTATTCGTTTATTTGAAAATTTTTCTATTAAAAGAAATCAAATCACCACTAAAAGTTTGACGATATTGAAAAACTAAACTTTAATATTATTATCTCGTATATATTTTTAAAAACTCTGTCAAAATTTCAAAAACTCATATTATATTTTAATAAAATTTCGGCAGAGTTTCCTCTGCTTTTCTGATAATCCGAAATCTAAAAACCTGTAAAGAAAATGATAACACTTCTATAAAATTCTTTTCGCAACTCCAATACGGACCTCCCGTCCGATTTCAAAAATCACTTCAACACGCAAATAATTAAAATCGTAATTTAATCAAAATTCAAAGTATACATAATTTACAAATATTTTAAAACTTTAATACAAATTGTACTTGACAGATGTTTAAACTTAAAAACTTATACACATACATACACATACATGATGGTACACATACATATATACACATAATGTAAAATGAATATTACTCAAAAATTTATGACGGGATGTGACTCGTAGAGTATCTGCAGGAGCTTCGTCTTTGTCTCAACAATAAGCTCAAATTCGATTACCTGCGCGTGGAAATTCCAACGCGCTAAGTATTTCTACTTAGTGGGTGTACACTTAATTTAAAAATCATAAAACTTTATTACCCTATAACATAATTTCACAAAATCTTTCGACAATATTAGAAAGTTCAGAAAAATAATAAAATAAAACGTTCACCATATTTTACTATATATATATTTCTAAAACACAATTCGTGAGGTACATAAAAATTGTATTTCAAGTATGACTGTACAGTATTCAGTTTTCCTATTCTTTCCAATTTCAAATGAACCTTACATAACACATTAATATTTATTATTAACTGCTAAATAGATATAACCATAATGTTTCTTTTGACGGCATTTTGAATTGATTTTCATCAAATATTTTTCGTTATTCCAATTTCACAATCAAATCTATTTACTAATAAATATATACATAAAATACATACCGATTATAATTAGATATATCAATCAGTTCTGTAAACATTCTACTACACATCACTATACTTATGCACATCACATAATTATATTTATTAAATACTTAGCAATCATTATTCTGATATATATATATATACCTTAAATATATATATATTAATATAACGCCATTACATTTAATACTTTTTGTTTCTCAAAATTTCAATCACAATTAATATATTACACAATCTCAACCCTTTATCAATTTCGCTAATTATTCCTTTTACTAACAATTTCGAATATAAAACATATAAAATTCCGTATATTCCTTTACAACTCACACAACTCGTCTAATTAATTTTATTAACGTCATTATCAAACTTTTGTCTAAAAGTTACTAATCGATTATTTCATTACCTAGATAAAGTACATAACTCATTTCTTTTCGATTTTAAATCAAATTATCATCATAAATGATTTTCCCTTTTTTCCCAAAACTTAAGTCATAAATTCAGATTTCATAATCTTTAAATATTTATTTTATAACATAATCCATTTCATTTCAATCATGTTTAACACGGTAACTCAACTTAAATTTTACAATAATGAAATCAAGCGAAATATATATAACAATCAGTTTTTCGAAAACATATATATATATATATATATATATTAATATATCAAACCTAAATCTATATAAACTACAATTCACATAAACTTTTTCAAAGATCCATTGTCAACCACACCTACAATATATCCTTTCAACTCAATTTCTATATTATAATCATCCCTGTACTTCCGAAAATAATATGTTATCATTAATTAGAAATCAAAACACAATATACGAATTTTAACGATATATTCGTAATACATTAACTAATCTTTTAAAAATTTTAACCAATCGTACAGTTCATGGCATTATGTCAATGAATAAATAAAATATCAACATTCATCATGTCAACTCTTACTTGTCATATCTAATTACGATAATGCTCTTTTTCTCATATCATTTCTCTTTTCAACATATTTCGCATATTTTACTTTATCAATTAACATTTATCAAATATATTTACGATTCTACCATTTTTCTTTAATTAGAGCCCTTTGTAAAATTCTATCACGATACCATGGATCGGTAACGGGTTTACTGGCATCAACCAGACTAAACGGCAACCCCGGCAACGACCGCTCGGTGTTTATCCACCGGGTTGCATATCACAATCTGTTTCCGTTTCAGGACCGGGCACTCGGTGCCTCTCAAAGTCCGTCATACAACATCTGATATCAATCGTAACGGTGCAGTACTACTAAAATTCACTCTATTGGCTAGCCAACTACCAATCCCCACCTACCGGTGATTAGATTTACGCGGGCCCTTATAATTTATTTATTAATCACTAAAAATCTTCACACACACACATATATATATATATACAACTTTTATCTTTTAACAAAGATTTCATTTAAACACCAATAAACACAATTATATATTCAATTAATTCATCAACTCTTTTTCAAATGTTCATACCTTTATTCCGATATATATATTCGGTCAAGGTACTCAATTTATTCATTTCTTTCCGTTTCGTTTCATTTTCTTTTTCGTTTACATTCACAATTCAGTCAAATTATATTTAAACAATCTTTCAGAATAATTTATCAGACACGCACTTCAAAACACAACAAAATTTAAATCTCATATATATATATGAATACTTATTTAAATCTATTAGTTAAATTTCTTTGTTTTTAACCATCAATCATTCAAACATCATTCTAATAATATACAGATGGTATAGAATGACAAAATTACCCCTAGAATACGCTACACATTAATTTCGATCATAGGGTATATTATTTCCGAAATTATTTTTCAAATCCATTTTTCATTAAATAAACTCATCCAGGAGTATACCATTAATATCCAAATAACATTTAAAATCATTTTACATCTCAAATAATTAACAAAAATAATTTCAGGAGGGTATATATAATTGATTCAAAACTAATAAAATTAACAGTTCAAGAATGAGTGTACACCGACCTATTTGGGCTTTCCAATAATTTTTCACTCACCCAATGGGAGGTTTTTACGCCTCCCTAGCCTTCCCCAAGGCATCACGCATACCAATCCTCACCTTAGAGTTCAAAAATAACCAAAAATAAATAATAATATCAACTTAATAATTCAAACTCCTAAAATAATTTCAAATACATGTCTATGGATGTATTTATCACACTTTTAAACATAATTAATCCTAAAATCACACACCCATACCCATTTATTTAATTAAATCCCATTAAACCCGAAATTAAACTTAACAAATAGATGAGTTTTAGGAATTTTAAACTTAGAAATAGGTAGATCATGGAAAAATTAAGAGATTAAAGGGATTAATTGAAAAATAAAATAAAACAAAATGAAGAAAATGGAAAAAGAAACTCACGGCGGCAGCAGAGAAGAGGAGAGAACCGGCTGAAGCTGAAGCAGAAAACACCGACTGAAAAATCTGGAATCAGCCAGTTTTTATAATAATCAACTTTTCATAATTGTGTTTTTGACCCAAAACTTTTGATATTTATAAATTAACCCCAAAAGTTTTTACTTTTTGCACTTACACCCCTGCTCGTATACTAACATCCCATTTGACATTTTTGACACCCCACTCTTCCACTAACTTATTCAAATTTATTCATAACCTTATTTTATCCACAAATACATAACTTATTTTAATGGAAAATAATAATAATAACGATAATCATAATAATATTAATAATTATATAATAAATCATTTATTTAATCCAAAAATTATTCTCTATAATACAATCTAATTACACTATCCTAACTTTCCCATTCTGCTATTTAGTTTATTTAAACTCAAAAATAATTCTTTACGGGGCAAAAACGTTTTCGAAAATATTAAATTTTACTAATTAACAATCAAAACATTTTACCACCGCTCGAATTTCATAAAATTCAAATTTGTTTCCATTTAATAAATTACTTATTAAATCAACAAATATAAATCGGACGGAAATAATTATCAGGGCGTTACAGTGGTGGCCAGTAGAAAATCTTGTTTTTATGTTTTTTTTTTCAATGGGATTATAAATAAATGCATTTGTTGTAATTGTGTTTGGTTGATGGGAAAATATGGTTTTGTGTCTAAAAATTGCTTCTATTTGCCTGCTGATTAATGGATCTCAACTTATCAAATGCCAACCAATTCATCATTTTAGTTCAATATTTTGTTGTCAAGGATGAGGATAATGATGTGTAAGTGATAAGTCAGCAGTGTTTGAAGACCTTTTTTAGAAAAAAAAAATTTAAAATTTGTTTTTATTTTGTTTTGTGTTATAGATGTTTTCATGATCAAGATAAATAGGTTGACAAAAGTCCAAAGAGTAGGCCTAATATTCGAACAACCAAAAAGGCCCAACTTTCTACTCGTCTATCTACTCACTTATCTGCTCGATTATTTGCATATGCTTGCTTATCAGCTCACCTATTAGTCCGTTTATGGTATTGATTATGTGCTCGTCCAACTATTCGACCCTTTCTACATGTACTCGCCTGTCAGCTTGTCCATCAGCTCGTCTATGAGGTCGATTGTCTGCTGATTCATTAGTTCGTTGGATAGCTCGCTTATTAGCTTTATCAGCAACCCTTAATGAGATAAACTCGGCAATCTTATTTGATTGTTAGCTTGACATAATATTCTTCTCATTAAAGAGCTCGCTTCTGCCATATTTCTCGGATTACAAGTCAACTACAGTCAGAATTATCAGAACCAATTACAGCTCAAGACGTATCGTACATGTCAATCCCGTCAGAGATTACAATATGAATTACGGACATCTTATCTAACCAACATGGGTTTAGCGTCTAACCTATGCTTTGACAGAATTAACTTAACAGATGTCAGCCACATTAATTGTAATCCATCATTTCATTTTGACTTATTACAATTTTGTCTTATTATAAATTATTATAGCACCTTCAATTTCTCTATAAATAGGAGAGGAAATTCATTGTAAAGAGAATAATCTTTTAAGTGCCGTTACTCTGTAGAAATAAAGAGAGAGAACAGTAGATGTAAACACCAATTGGATCGAACCACTTAAAACTTCTCGATACACCTTGTTCTTCCTTAACCTTTTCCTTTACTTTCTACTTATTTCTTGTACTACTTTGATCAAAACTGTAGCTCGAACTTAAGAAAAATCCAGTCGGTTAAATCCAAACGTTGATATTTTGTTAATTTTATTATTATTATTATTTCATAATTAAGGAATAATTTTATCTTTTTGCTTACTATCACTGTTAAAATCCACTTTTCACCAACAGAGTTAATAAAATGGGGAAAATGAGATTTATCCAAACTATAAATGGAAATCAATGATTAAATCAAACAATAGGGGGATATTAGAATTATCCCCTTGTTTTTTTCACTCTAGTCAGCCCGGGTTCAAGGTGCACACTCTTACCCTGTCCAATTTGTACTTTGTAGTAGGCTTATAGTTTACACTTGAAAAATTACTAATGAAATTTTCTAACCAGGATTTATTAATTTTGACTTTTAGAAACCTTTAGATTTAACAATTTATTGGTTTATTAATGCAAATTTTAACTTGGAGTTTGCACTAGCAAAGATCAATAAAATAAAATTTCATCCCTTTATATTTCAAATCAATACAAGAAATTATTGAAAATATCCTATTCTATAAGAATTGGTCTCATTTAACAACTATATATATATATATATATATATATATATATATATATCTTCCCATCTTCATGCATGTCTCTCCCGCGACTATTTTTGTTTAATTGAGAAGAAAACATTGGGTCTATCATGAAGACTTGGGGGAAAGCAATTTATAGGGTAATTAAAATTTTGATTTGGGTATTAGTTTCTTAATTGTAAATTTATCTAAATTATATAAGCCATATTATGAATCATCGCTATTATTTAATAATAGTATTGCACCTATTCTTCATCTTAATTAATTGTCATCTAATTTGTACTAGGATGTAGTTTTATGCAAAGAGAAAACATTTATCACATTGTATCTATGACTTCATGTACAATATTCGCAGAAAAGGAAAAGTATTGTCAATGGAAAAAGCAATGTTATATGTATCATGTTCATTTCACATGATAAATCAGAAATCCGATCTCTTCTTTTTAAAGAAGAAAATTATTTACAAGTAATATGTACAATTAACTCATCAATCAAGGTAGCATCGAGAAGGTTCCATACAAATCAAAATCCTATCAACAATATTGCTCATATCGGGTCTAGCTTCTGAATTCTCAACCAAAGCAGAATTGGCCATATCAACCAACACTTTTAATTGCTCTAAATTTGCATTTCTATTGAGTTTTGGGTCCAAAATTTGAACCAAAATCTCAATATCGTCATTTTTCCTCAGCTCTTGAGTCCAATCTGCCAATGTCTCCGAACATTGTGTAGATTTTAACCCCATTATAAGTTCTACAATTAACACTTCAAAATTATAAACATCACTTTTTAATGAAACTAAACCTGCTTTAAGATAACGAGTATCAACGTAGCCAAATGAACCTTTAATACTGGTGGGAGTTTGTGGACTGTTATTACTTGTGTCATCATCATGGCCTAATTTGCACAGCCCGCATTCAGCAAGCTTGGCGTGATCATTATCGACCAGGAGAACGTTAGAGGACTTAACGTCTCTCTGAATTATAGGCGGGTCTGCTTGTGAATGGAGATATTCTAGGGCTCGAGCAATGTCAAGGGCAATACTTAAGCAATTCGACCACGAAAGAATTCCCGATGACTGGCCATAGTGAGTGTGCACTCTATCAAACAGGCTCTTGTTTGGAATATATTCAAGTAGCAGAAGTTGCTCTCCTGATCAAATTTACACGTAAAACTTGGAGTTAGAATAATCATTTGAGATAATGATCTGTGTTACAGTTTTTGGAGTTTGGGTTGGTGTTCAAATGTAGTGTGAAATTAGCATAAAGTCTTGATTCCGACGAAAAATGGGCCGGTGTCGAAGGTCTACTTGTTTAGCCCACTTGAGTGCGAGTGAAAATTAAGGCCCAGTCTCATATGTGTAAAAAAACGAATACAAGATATACAAGTCCAATCTGTACAAGTCTGTGAGAGAATTACATTCATCTTGCTACTGTGAATGATGATAGAAAACAAATAAAAGATCTTAAATTTCGTTACAAATTCTTTATACTATTGAAATATGTTTTGAAATTCATTAGAGAACAATCTGAAATTTCTTGAACTTTTGAAAAAAACTTTTTTTTTTTTTTTTAAATTAAATTTTAAAGAGATTATCGAGGGAAAAAACAAATCAATTTAATCTAAGGATATTATAACTTGAACATATTAATCGAATTGGATTTGATGTTGGGAGAGAAGAAAAGAAGTACTAAAGTGGAAAAATTAAAATGAAGTTTAGGCATACCTTTTTCAAGGCAGAAACCCGATAATCCAACCAAATTTGGATGAGAAATCCTAAGCAAAACCGAGACTTCATCCAAGAAGATCTTTCTGCTGCCACCTTTCTCCTCCATGACTCTTGACAGCCCCAAATCTTCCGTCTCCAAGCTCTGCTAAGTACACGAAAGACGTGGCGCCTACCCCAATCTGAATCCTGAAATCTCTAGTAGCCATTTTCAGCTCTTCAAGGGCATAAGTCCTGACAACACCAACATTGTAACACATACACATTTTATGTGAAGTGACATCTATATTTGGACCATTTTCCACATCTCTTTGTGTATTGTTTTGTGAAGATATATCTCTTGCTTGAGCTTCCAAATACACAGCAAACTTCCTCAGGATCAAAGTGAGAAGAATCACAAACACAATTGCACCAATTATCCATAAATTTCTTCTGTCTGTGGAGAATCCAAGGAACCACATGATGGTGATGATACGTTCTATACATAAAATGTTTGCTTGTTATTGACACCAACAAGGCATACCTTAAATGGAACTACTTCAAAGTTGTAGTGAAGAGGTTTCAAGATTCATAAACTTGGAATTTAGCATGATAAAAGTAAGAAAAAAAAAAAGCTACAATGTGGCTTATTATCATGGGAATAAGTCACAACGTAAGAGTCTCAAAGTTGTCCTTTTATTTACTTGTCCATTTGATCATAAAAAATACCACATATTATACATAATTTGATGGATGACAATAACGACAGTAGTTTGTTGATATAACATTATGAGTCGCAATTCACAATAAGATAGTTATATGTATACTTCCAATTTTACAACTAAAGGTATAAACTCAAACATATAATTGTAGATATAATAAAAAAAATCATTCCAAGATTCCCAAACTTTGGCTTCATCTATATCTAGTAGTAATGTACTTGTGGGGATTGAATAGTCAAGATAAGACGTAATTTCAAAACATCAACAAAATTTAAAAGGGGTGTATTTAATAAAAATAAACAATAAAAAAAGGTGTTCATTCGTTATAAACACAACTTAGAACCAAATATGGCCCATGTTGTTCATATAGTCAGCCCACACTGATAAGATCAGCAGAAGTGGCAGTGTTACTTACTAGCCCGATTCAAAGAATATCTTAATAAAATATTTAAAAAACCTAATATTACTTTTTTAAAAATGAGTAACAGCTTCCTAAATATTTTGACTAAATTCATGTTTGAGTTGTCAAGATCTTATAATTTATGGGATGATATAATAACTAATAGGATATTGACAACTCACATGTCATATTATTTATACAAAATATTTGAGAAGTTTAGAATTACTCTTTAAAAATCTAGGTATATTCAATCCAAATTTGAATAAATTTTATTGAAATCTATGTGTATTCAACTTATATTTGTATGAAATTCATTAAATCTTAAATGTATTTAATTTAAATTTGTATGAAATCTAGATGGAATGATTCATTTAAGTGATATTAATTATTGTTGTGTTGTATACAATTTAATTCCATTCAAAAGGTTTAATGGTTTTGGAAGATATCAAAAAGGGGTTAAGATATGATATTATAGGTAATAAAAATGGTGGGGGTGGCGACAATACAGATCTAGAAACGGTGAGGTTGTATTAGTTCCAATTTGACCCAAGCCAATCTAGCAATTAGACACCAATTTCACATATTTTAGTCTCTCTCCGCATATTCACCAAATCATATCTCAATAATTATCATATATCTAGTCACCCCATCCTACTTTATTCTAAATCAATTTGATGAAAATATAAGTGAAAATGCAGATGAGACACATCTTATATTATCATTCCACTTCTCCACCACTAAAACACAACCAAGCCACCAACCTGTTCAATTATTATTGTCTGGTATTGACCATATAATATTAATATCATAAATAGATAATAATTCTTTTTATTTAAGTTAAAAAAAAAAAAAAAAGAATAAATATGGTTGAGTGATTGAAGACAGGCGAAGAAGTTGACCAGCTCTGCTAGGCTGCTAAACACCCATAATAAAAAATAAGAACAAAAACAAAACAAAACAAAACATCGAAAACCCACCATGAAAAGTTATCATGACTGAAACTCAACTAATGTCTTTGTGTGAAGGGCAACAAGAATAATGACGATTTAGATGAGAATCTGAAAGAAAATGGGTGGGTGGCGAAATTGGTATCAGGAGGTGGTGAATTCGAAGCCATTGTTCTTGACGATCTACACAAGTGTGATTGTCGGTATAGTTGTCTCCTCCTTCTACGTGTTCTCTGCTATTTACTCCTCCACCTCTCACGCCACTGACTCCACCAACTGGCTTTCTTCTCCTTCTTCTCTTACGTGTAAGTAATTGGATGATATTGTAGATTTTTTCGTGGCTTAAATGTTTGTTTTGGAGGGTTTTAACATGTGCGGTTGTGTGTAATTGGATGATATCGTAAATTTTTATATTTTTTGATCAACCGGGAGTATTAAAGCTTTGATTTTTCGTTAGCTTATAAAGTTTGAAGTGGGGTCTGTATTGCATCTGTTTGTTAATTAAGATTGATTTTTCATGTTCAGCTTCTTTTATACATATGAATGTCTATTTTGTTTAGGTCACCATTTCCTTTTGTTAACTTTGATGTACATCTTCGATAACTGTTGTATTCGACTTTCCTGATATGAGGACAGAAAGTTTACACTTTCTGTTTTTTGATAAGACACAATGGAAAACTATGTTTGATATTTTTCGTTGTGTTCATGAGCTGATCTTGTGTATGTTGTAGCCTTTCGGTCGACAAACAGGTTAATAGCACTGTTGTGTAGTGTTCAGGAGTTAGAAAAGAAGGAAGTTGATGCTTCCGCAAAATTGTGAATGTTTGTTATTCGAAATTTTCCACTGATTTTTTTTAAGGTTGTCCCCTTTAATGATGTTCTGCGTGGATACTTTAAGCTTACTCTGTTTTTGATTGACGGATGTCCATTTATGTGTGCATACATTTTGGCTGCAGATTCTTCTAATGTAAATCAAGCACCTAGTTTACCCCAACATACAATGACAAATGGGACAATGCCACTACCTGTATCTCAGCCACAAAGCACTGGGATAAAACCTATATGGGAGGTTCCCAAACCCAAAAAAATGCCTCCTTTGAAGACCTTTCGATTGACCAAAGAACTGGTTGAGCAAAGGGCAAAAGATAATGTTATAATAATGACTTTTGGCAACTTTGCATTCATGGATTTCATCCTGACTTGGGTTAAACACTTGACGGATTTGGGGCTTTCAAATCTTCTGGTTGGTAAGAACAGGAGATTCAACTTAGTAATTTGCTTACAATTTTGACTTAGAATCCTGCTAAATGTTTCTGAGAAATGAAAATTGTAATAAAAATTGATATTTTTGGCACTTACAGGTGCTATGGACGCCAAACTGGTGGAGGCATTGTATTGGAAAGGCGTTCCAGTATTTGATATGGGTAGCCACTTGAGCACATTAGATGTTGGTTGGGGTTCCCCCACATTTCATAAAATGGGAAGAGAGAAAGCTATTCTTATAGATTCAGTCCTCCCATTTGGTTATGAGTTATTGATGTGTGATACAGACATGGTCTGGTTGAAGGTACCTTACTGTGCATGTTGACTTTGTTTCTGTCAGGATCAAGTCTTTTATTTGTTTCATAACTATTTTGATTTTTATTCATCCATCTTCTTCAGCTGAATATGTGAATTCTTTTATAAGTGCCCCAAAATTCAGAATTCAGTGAGTAATAGTAAAAGATATTGTCACATATTCTTTTATAAGAGCATTTGTACAGTGAGTCGGCTGCTTCCCATCAGGTATATTGATGTTCAATTGGTTTTAAGTAGATATACAGGCCAAGCTCTTACCATGACAAAATAAAGAAAAAAGATATATCAATGCAGTGAAGAATAGCTCCATTTTTGTGTAGCTGAGAAGAAATGTGTTCAATCTTCTGTTTTCATAGCATGCATCTTGTATAGTCCCAAATGATTACCAAATTATACATTTGTTTTATTCTTTCCCTATTTTTTCTGTATCTTCTCAATTTGTTCTTCTTCATGCTCAAATTTGTTTTTATATGCTACCGTTATTATTATATCCACATTCCACACCTTTTATGTCCATTTATATGATTTCCATGACTTTGTTTCATAAGCACATCTGGGAAGTTGTAAGTGAATTTTGATTTACTTTGTTTCTATAACAGAATCCACTTCCCTATCTTGCTCAGTACCCTGATGCTGATATCTTAACTTCAAGTGACCAAGTGGTACCAACGGTTGTTGATGACAGTTTGGACCTTTGGCAGCAAGGTGAAGTTTATAAATCAAACACTTTATACTTCATATATGCTTGCTGTTTTAATTTTGTTGTTTGTAGTAACCTTTTATGTTTCCTTATAACATCATGAACTTCTAGCAAACTTGAGATATTTGCACCAAATATATGGCTATTTCTTTACACTAGGTTCTTTCTAGTAGAGCCCATAAAAGTCTTCAGGGTTGCTCATTCTTGTAGATATCTTATTTCAAATTAATTGAATGTCTTTCACCTCTATCCTTTGCCGTAAAGTCATAGCATGGGTTATGAAAAACACACTAATAAAATTTTCCCTTACCATTATAGTTGGTGCTGCATATAATGTTGGAATTTTTCACTGGCGACCAACGGAGTCTGCAAAGAAATTGGCCAAGGAATGGAAAGAAATGCTTCTAGCTGATGACAATATATGGGATCAAAATGGATTCAATGATCTTATACGCAGGCAGTTAGGACCATCTGTCGATGGGGACAGTGGACTTGCATATGCTTATGATGGAAAGTTAAAGCTGGGAATTCTGCCAGCAAGCATATTTTGTAGTGGGCATACGTATTTTGTTCAGGTAGTATCCATATTGTATTTCTTTATAATTATGATGTTGCCTCTAACTGTTATACTTTTTAGTGTCCTTTTTAAGTAACTATGCATCAAACTTAGAACAGAGTGAATTGTATGTTATAATTTCTTAAGTCCTAGTGCTATATTAACAGGCTATGTATCAACAACTAAATTTGGAGCCATATGCAGTGCATACCACATTCCAGTATGCAGGCACTGAAGGAAAGCGTCACCGACTGCGAGAAGCCATGGTTTTTTATGATCCACCAGAGTATTATGATGTACCAGGTAATATTATGTTTTAGTTTTCATGGACTAGACTTTTCTTAAGGTGTTATGGTTT
Source organism: Dimocarpus longan (assembly GCA_022984855.1). Taxonomy (NCBI): domain Eukaryota; kingdom Viridiplantae; phylum Streptophyta; class Magnoliopsida; order Sapindales; family Sapindaceae; genus Dimocarpus; species Dimocarpus longan. The sequence goes on from CM041026.1 coordinate 21,319,558, forward strand.
TTGTGGCTCAACTTCTTGTTTTTGTTTTTTATTTTTGGGTTCAACTACCTTACCCAATCAGTAACATTACTTACAAATTGTAGCCCTTGGATTGGTTGTAAGGATAGTTATTGAAGTCAATCCAAGAGCTATAATTTATGGGTAATGTTAGTGGTTGGGTAAGGTCACCACACCTTTTTTCCTTTTTTTGGTATGCTGGTCAATTCCAGTAAACTCTTGTTTTGTTCTGCTCTGCATTTTATTGTGGGTTTACCAGTATGACTTGATTCGCTAAAAAGTTCTTAATTCCACAATGTCTGAAAAACTGCTTCATTTACATTGATTATGTGTGCGTGTTTGATATTAGTTCTGTGAGGCCTCACGGTTGCAATTCTTACAGCAAGGAATATATGTCGATAGTAGCAATTATATTTGGAATGTCAGATCTCCAATATGTTGTGTGCACCATTGCCACTGTCTTACAAGGATATTGACTGCAATTCAAACTTTCTGGGGAATTTGTGCAGGAGGTTTCATGTCATTTAAGCCATCTATTCCAAAGAGCTTGTTGCTAGATGGGGAGCATAATTTGGAATCTCATTTTTCTCTTGTTAATTATCAAGTATGCTTGTACCCAATTTCTCTTTGTTTAGATGCTTTAAGTTGCATCTCATAATTTGTATTGATGTTTTTCAGATGAAACAAATAAGGACAGCACTGGCCATTGCATCATTGTTGAACCGTACACTGGTGAGAACTAATGCAATCTTTGGTGTTTTCATTTTACGTTTGATGTTAGACTTTGATGGTGAGAGTTTTCTTCCAGCAGATAATCTGAAATATTTGTGTTTTATAGTCATTATGTACTACATCAATTTAAGTTGTTTTTATTTTTAAATCCATTGATTACACCTTATATGTTTTGAAGAAGAAAGTAGAGTGATTGTCAAATGGAAAATTACGTTTGGATTGAATTTTAGTATGATGCTATATAATGCTCAGAGAAAATGAAAAATGGAAATAAAAAGGCATCATTATCGTCAGTCTCACCGTAACTATATTTTGTAATAATTCATTTCTTCCTTGTGATTTTGTTCTTCATAATACCAACACATGGCTGGTACAAAATTTGAAAGATATGGAAATCGTACGTTCAGCTCACAGCTTCTAAGGGCTTTGAAAGTTTAACTACTTATTAAAAATATTTATTAGAATTCATAAATGCAGTTAAATTGACTGATTAGTGCATCTGTAAACTAGTTGTTAATCAATAGATAAATGGTATATGTGAAATCAAGACAAAAAGTCAACTGTCATATGTTTGCACTTGCAACTGCAGTAGTACATACGTCTTCAGTTGCAAATGTTTATGACAATGAGAACCTGATGACCATTTTTTCATTTCTTTTAATGTGTTTTTAGGTCATGCCTCCCTTATGGTGCAGGTTGGATAGGCTATGGTTTCCTCATCCTGGAGTTCTCAAAGGGACTCTGACTAAACAACCTTTTATCTGCCCTTTGGACCATGTGTTTGAGGTATCTTTATGTTGTTGATGCTAAACTGCTAATGGTTCTCATAAAGTAATATTATTGATTTCAAGTTTTTGACTATTGGTCACTATTAATACAAATCTGTTTGAGGCAGTCTTTGTGGAGTTATTCATACTTGCATTTCATGAATATGGAAATTATGAAATCCATGCCTCGTGGAACTATAATACATTTTTGATGATAATCTTATGCAGTAACTAGATATAAATAGTATTTACTTCTTACCTATTAGGTCCTTGCAGTGAACTTATACGGTGTGCATCTTCTTGTTAGACCTTTCTTTTTTAAATTTTCACTATAAATTGCCTTCTATCTCTAAGAAATTTTGACTGCCATGCAGGTACATGTCATGCTGAAGGAACTGGCGTCAGACGAATTTGGCCCTGGCATTGGAATCAGAGAGTACAGTTTTTTTAACAATCCATCAATGCCTCAACAGGTAAAAAGCACGAGCTTCATTTAGATGAAGAATCCTCACTGATTTTTAGTACTTAGTCCAAGCTTCCTGCGCTATATGCATGTTTTAGGTTAAAGACTCATGGCTTGAAGTTCGGCTTTGTCAAGAGGGAACGGGTAATTGTCATGCATCAAGCAATACAACACAGCCAGGAATACTCAGGTTCCCAAAGCACAGCAGTGAAGAAACGGTATTCTTTTATGCAAAACTATGCTTATGGTCCTTGATATATAGAGATAATCATTGCTAAACTAACCATTCAATCTTGACATGGAACTTCCTGTGCATTTTATTTTTCATGACGAAGAGCTATGGAAGATGTAACATGAGTTTTTTTAAACTTCTTTGGTTTCATTTTTCGAAATACTTCAATATATTTGTTTTCTGGCCCTGATGTTTCTTTGGGGCATCCATGGACCATTGCAACCTGGCCAGAAACGCATATAAGAAACCAGAAAAAGCATTTTGACTTAGATGTTTCTTGCTCCAAAAGAGTCAGACTAAAACCATGCCTTGGAAAATATTCCTCCTTATCCTAAGTCTTTTAATATTGTGATATTTGCTGAATGAGTCAAAATTCATGCTTGTTGTCATGTTTGATCTTTTGTTATGATCTATAATATGCTATAGCACCTTGTGCCATGGGAAGGAGATTTCAACAAAAATGGATTGGTGAAAGATTCTGAGTGGTTTCTGGTTGGACATCTCGAAAAGCTAAAGCATTACACTCTCTCAAAATTTTATGATCTGATTGTTCTTCAAAGTTTTGTTTTTGTTTTTTTTGAAAACGATGGTTGTTCAAAGTTAACCTTTTTTCCTTATATTCCTGTACTCTTATGATGATAGTCAACTTAGTTATGTTATCCATGTTCGTCATGCTCTATTAGTATATGCATATTTGTTTTACTTGTTAAACTTAATTTATAGTTACCTATCTAACATATCAAATGTACTTCAAATACTCAGTTCAAGACAGTTTTCTCTGCATTCAAGGATGTCAAAGTCATTCAGTTTTCTTCGATGCAAGATGCCTTCCAGGGTTTCACTGACAAGGCAAGTTTTTGCTCTTCTTTAGTTGCATTTATAATAAAATTACGAATCAGAAGAGGCTCTTGTTTTCATATATTGATGTAACATGAAGTGTATGCTCAGATAAGAGAAGAGAAATTCAAGAGACGTATGAAACGATATGTTGGCATATGGTGCTGCGTGGAACACACTCCTGGGCACATTTATTATGACATGTACTGGGACAAAAAACCCGGTTGGAAACCTCTTCCACCTGCAACGGCAGCGGATGATATTCCACCATGGTGAAGCCTAATATCCTAATATCAAGTAGATATGTGTACAAGTATTAGGGATAAAAGGAGAAGGAAATGTGGTCCACAGCTGGTTTAGTTCCTAAACACAATATTAAAGCCAAGAAAGTTGTTTTTAAATTCGTACATGGAAAGAGGGTTGTATCACTATTTATAGATTGACAAAGAGACCCAATTTTTCCTGGTAGGAAAAACCAATGTATTCTAGATTTTTTCTTTACTGGTGTAACAGTAGGAAAATTTTGACTCTGTTAGATTTGACCTCACTCGCTACAACCGAAAGAGAAGCGCAAGTTATTATTTGTAAGGTGAGGATCATGGCAGATTAGTTGCTACTTTGAATAATGCTTAAATTATAGCGACAACTTTAAAGATTGTCACACTTATAAAGCCATTACTTGTTTGTGTTCTTTAATTTCTTACATGCAAAAAATGGTCTTAATCCATCTGAAATTTACAAGATATCACATCTTAATGCTGATATTTCAATTGAAGACCTCAGAGCCATTAGCAGTGTTACAGCCTATGAAACTGTCGAAACCCAATTGGCTTCCATGTGTTAGAAAAGCTGCCACGAAAAGGTCCACACGAAGGTGTCAATCCCATTCATTTCACGTAGGTGCATATCTACACGGTAACCAGCAAAGCCAACCATTATGAAAAGGGCAGCTTTGGGAGTGGACCATATACTGCAGTAAGAAACATGAGACAAATAACATGCTTAGACTAAGACAGTCTTTATTACTGTCTTCACCATCTCTGTTCCCAGCTCTTGGCTCTCTCTCTTACAATGCTCCTCATAAACACAAAAATCCCATTTCACCCACCAACTCATATTGTCTTCGAAGCTTACATGCACTTGATGCGTCTCAGTTTTATCAAGCGTTCGATAAAATGCCACAAAGAAGTCTACCTGCCGGTCTCCACTGTGTTCTTGGTCTTCTTAAATTTCCCAATACAAGTTGGGATATCGTAACTGTTGTAAATGTCCATTGCTTCGCTCTCAAGGCAGGTTTTCTTGCAAGTTTGCCAACTTCCACGTCTCTCCTTGCAGCTTACTCTAGAGCAGGCGATTTCAGGTCCTCGTGGGACTTGTTTAATGAAACTTGTTATAAAGATGTGATCTTTTGGAATTCTATGATCACTGCCTCTGTTGAGAATAAGTGTTTTAGTATGGCATTGGATATCTTTGTTGGGTTGACTGAAGAGGGAGTTGGGTTTGATTCCACAACTCTTTTGATTGTTGTGTCAGCATTGTCCCATTTGAGTTTGTTGAAACCAGGAGGAGTTGTTCACGGTTTGAGCATAAAAGCGGGGATGCTTTCAGATCCTAGTCTTTCTAATGCACTCATACATATGTATGCTAAATGTGGTGACTTGAACTCTTCTGAGAGTATGTTTGCAGGGATGAAATGTAGAGACATTGTGTCTTGGAATACGATAGTGAGTGGTTGTCTTCACAATGATCATCTAGACAAGTCCTTGTTGTACTTCAGAGAACTGACTTGTTCTGGAGAACGAGTAAGACCAGACATTGTGAGTTTGTCATGTGCTATGTCTGCTTCTCTTGGGGACTTGAGTTGTGGACAAGTCATCCATGGATTGGGGATTAAGTTGGGTTACATGGGCAGCTCTTACATTTCCATTGCAAATTCTCTCATTTCGTTATATTCGAAGTGTGGAAATATTCAGGCTGCACAGAGTATGTTTTGTGAGATGACAAATAAGGATATTGTTTCATGGAATGCAATGATTGATGGGTTTGCTTCAAATGGAAAGTTTGAAGAAGCATTTGATCTTCTGCATGAAATGCAGTTGATGGGGTCTGTTCAAGCTGATATGGCGACTGTAGTTTCTGTAATTCCGCTTTGTGCAAAATTAATGCTACTGAGAGAAGGAAGATGTGTACATGGATATGCAATGCGTAGATTGATGGGATATGATATATTGGTGATGAACAGCCTGATGGTCTTTTACTCAAAGTGCAACAAGTTAGCAAAGGCCAAGCTCTTGTTCAATACAGCTCCCATAAAAGACTTGGTTTCATGGAATACAATGATCTCTGCATATTCCTCTCATGGACAATCGAAAGAGGCTCAAAATTTATTTAAAGAAATGCTTCATTTCTGCTCACAATTCAGCTTGTCAACTCTATTGGCTATTCTTCCTTCCTGTAATACCCCAGAATTCCTCAAGTTTGGCACACAGGTTCATTGTTGGCAGCTAAAGTTGGGATTTTCAAACAATACTCTTGCAGTTAATTCACTCATGCACATTTATATTAATTGTGGAGACTTGATGGCCTCTTTCTCATTGCTGCAGAAAATTTCTCACGTAGGGGATACTTCCTGCTGGAACACTGTAATTGTTGCTTGCACACACAATGGCCATCTTCAAGAAGCTTTAGAAACTTTCAACTTGATGAGGCGGGAATCAAATGCTAGTCATGATTCCATTACCCTTGTCAACATCATATCAATTTGTGGAAATCTGGGATTGGCCTTTCAAGGGAGATCTCTTCATGGTCTTGCTGTTAAATCTTCAGTGGGATCCAATACCCGTGTACAGAATTCGTTAATTACTATGTATAGCAGATGCAGGGATGTCGAGAGTGCTAATTTAGTGTTTAGGTTGATGTATAATCGCAATTTATGTTCATGGAATTGCATGATCACTGCTTTCTCTCAGAATAACGCTGAAATGAAAGCCTTTGACCTGTTTCGCAGTCTCAAGTTTGAACCTAATGAGTTCACAATTGTCAGCATTCTATCACTTTGCACTCAACTTGGTGTTACAAGAAATGGAAAGCAAATTCATGGTCATGTGTATCGCTTTGGATTTCAAGAAAACTCTTTCATTTCTGCAGCTCTTGTGGATATGTACAGTAACTGTGGAAGGTTAGACATTGCTTCCCAAATCTTTGATAATTCAAGGGAAAAGTCTGATGCAGCTTGGAACTCTATGATTTCTGCATACGGGTATCATGGTAAAGGTGTAAAAGCAATTGAACTATTTCATGAAATGTGCAGTTCTGGAATTAGACCAAACGAAGGCACTTTCGTAAGTCTTTTGTCAGCTTGCAGCCATTCAGGCCTTGTCGATGAAGGTTTCTGGTATTACAGACATATGTTGGAGGAATACCAAGTAGAACCTGTGACTGAGCATCATGTGTGCTTGGTGGACATGCTTGGGCGATCTGGCAAACTCAATGAAGCCTATGAATTCATCATGAATATGCCAACACAACCTGAAGCTGGTGTTTGGGGAGCAATGCTAAGTGCATGCAACTACCATGGAGATACCCAAATGGGGAAAAAGGTTGCAGAACTCCTCTTTGAATTGGAGCCTGAAAATGTAGGGTATTACATTTCATTGTCAAACATGTATGTTGCTTCTGGAAGATGGAAAGATGCAGTGGAGATAAGAGAGAGAATTCAGAATAAAAGGTTAAGGAAAGTAGCGGGTTACAGCCTGATTGATGTTGGTTTAAAGTGAAACATTGAAGGTCATCGAATTCTCTTAACATCATGGTCATAATTCCTTGTACATTCTTTTACAGGCTAATGATATCCCTGATCAAGAATTCAGATTCAAATGATAATGAACACCTACGTTCAAGTATACATAGTTAATGCATATTCACTATTATGTAAACTACTATCATATGTAACATTAAGATATCTGAGTCTAGTATGTCACATGGTGTAGAATTTGATTTGAAATTGTATGCACAGTGAATGATATATAAGTCACCAATAAGGTATGTAGTATATGTGAAAGTGAAGGAAGAGAGAGCTGCAAGTTTGAAAATTTTCAATCTTGAATTGCCACCTTTGATTGTTTGCAAGTTTTTGGTAATCTAAGGCTGTGAGGGAACTCCCAATCAGGCAATTCTGAGACTGGAGTGCCCTTACCAAGAGCACAGAGAGGAGCAGGCAAGATGGAAGCTCTCTTTGAGTGCTCTTGATGTGGGAATTCAATCGCTTTGTTTTTGAAACTGTATATGTATCAGCAATTTGCATCTTCTATATAATTCCTCTAATTCCTCTATGTTTGTTTTCAAAACTTAATTGTTTGAGAAATTATGTTCCCTAAAACAAATGCTAAAGGGCAAATGCCATTAACCGAAGACAAGTGATTATATGTATGCAGCACTCTGGTCTACGATCCTTCCTGTTGTACCAAGTTTTTAAGTGGTAGGCCAACTTGGAGCCAGTTGCAAGATTCCGTGTCTACACAAACTGTGGAAAACAACAGAGCAACCGGCACATTTTCTGCTAATGAATAAGACTGCCGCCAAATCATTGGATATTAGTAATTGAGTATTATTGTTTCGATTTGGAATTTAGGATACACTATGGCAACTTCATCACTCCAATTCATTACTTATAGTTCAAACTAAAAGGAAATTGGCATCATGCTAGCTTTTTATAAAAAAAATTTCCATGTAACTATGCGATGTCAAATGTTGGCTTAGAAAAATTACAAAAAGACAAATAAGCGCTCCCGCATATAACTTAAAAGTCTCGCAACGTAGTGGTTGTCCCTCTACTATTTTAATAAACATCCAGATTCAAATCTCCTAATGCCATAAACCAAAAATGGGTGAATTCAAAGAGCACACTCCACGAAAAATTGTAGTAAACCAGCATCAGTCTATTGCTTGCAAACTCTTTCAAGTACAAAGATGATGGACTTCATCTTGTCACCAGACCAAATGACCTCTTCATTTGCCTGCCCTGTCTTCACAATTTAGTAGAGACTGTGCTGAGCCCAAGTTGATTGGTTTCTACTTTCACAGAACCAGCAACTGCAAAGTAATTCAAAACTCTGATCATATATCTAAGCCCATTGGCAAACTACATTTAGTGTCAATAATCACAGGCATAAGGAAAGAAATAAAAACCTGTACACTATTGGTTTCAATCATCCAGGTAATAATATGACCCTGCAGCTTTTTGGTCCCTGTCCTTGGTTGAGTCCAATTTGTTGATTCTTGGTCGGTAATTAGTTGGATCTCGCCTAAATGTTATGTCCAAATGCTGCAAAGAAAGTACCAACCATGAGAACCAAATCTTGCACTTATTATAGAGAAGCAGGGGGAGCACAAGTACATTAAGATCTTTAATTAAAAATGATATTCCAGTATATAGGGGATGGTTTAATAAAGATCATCTCGGAAATGTCCAAAAAATTTCTTATCTAATTAAGGTTGAATCATTACATTCCTCCATATCCTCTTCAATTTTCCATTTCTTTCCTCCTTACTAAAATAAATACAGCAGTAAGGGAATATGGTTTGTGAAACTCACAGATAAGAAGAGATTCATCCCAGTCAACAAGGACTGAGGAGAATTTGCAGTACAATCCACGGACGGTCTCCCCTCATACACAATAACTCTATCTGCCAGATAAGTAGCCATTATAAAATCATGCTCAACTACAAATGCAGTTTTCTTCGCATGCAGGATAAACCTCTTGATGACTTTTGACGCAACAATACGCTGCTCAGAATCAAGATATGCACTTGGTTCGTCAATAAGATAGATATCTGCAGGCTGCAATTAAACAAAATATGCATTAGACTACACTTAAAAACTAAAAATAATCTCATACCATTGTGTATTAAAAGAGAAATTTCCATCTTTTTTCCTGCCTTTTCTTGTCATAAGTTATAAAAAATTACCTTCCCAAGGCATAGGGTTAATGCAACTCTTTGCAACTCTCCACCAGAGAGATTCTTAACTTCTTGATCCATCAATTGTTCAATAAGAAGAGGTTTCATCACATCTGACATAAACTGAGGATGAGTGTAGGAATCACGTATCTTTTGATGTAGCAAGTGTCTAACTGTAGACTCGAATTTTGGACTGATCTTCTGAGGCTTGTATGAGACATTAAACTCAGGTATCTCCACATCAGAATTTTCTACATTATCAGGTTTCAGCAAACCAGCCTGCCAAATTCGGAAGAAAGATTGATCATTCAATTTGTTCAAGAGGTTAGGAGTCAGACCAACATACATGTTATCTACTACAATGAAAATCATCAGTGAAAAGATCAGTACCAGCATTCTGATAAAGGTTGTTTTCCCAGTCCCATTCTCCCCTAACATTACAATAATTTGAGAATCAGTAAATTCACCCTCAACCACGCGAAGCTTAAAATTGCCCTGAGTTTTAGACATGGTAGGATATTTGTATCGTGCATACGTCTCAATTTCCTCGGCACTTTCTTGTGGGGTCTCAGCAACCTAGAAAAAGCAAACAAGCGAATGGCAATAGAAGAAGAGCAAAATAAGAGGGTACTACAGCAACAAAATAACTGGTATACCTTGAATGTTAAAGATTCATCACGGAATCGGAGGTTTTCTGTAGGAACAAATCCGGCCAAGAAGATATTGATTCCTTCTCTGACAGAGAAGGGAAGGGTTACAACTCCATATGCACCAGGTTTGCCATATAAGCAGCAAATGAAATCTGATAGGTAATCCAGGACACTAAGATCATGCTCCACGACAATGACATAGCTGATACACAAAGTGAAAATAGTGTGATCAAATCATCAATCTAATTTAATTACGTAAAGCAAGAATTTTTTTTGGAAACTTAGATCAATAAGGTATAAAAGATTCCATACCTATTAGGCCTGAGCAACGATCGAATAACTTGAGCAGCCTTAAGCCTTTGTTTAACATCAAGATAACTTGATGGCTCATCAAACATATAAATTTCTGCATTTTGTATAGCAACAACAGCAATGGCAAATCTCTGGAGCTCTCCACCTGATAAATCTCCAACATTACGATCTATAACTTGATTGAGCTCAAGATCTGCACAAAGATCTTCCTTCATCTCTCTTTCATCTTTTTGGTCAAGCACCTGCCCTACATTGCCTTGAACAGCTTTTGGAATATGATCAACATACTGGGGCTTTATGATTGCCTATCAAATGCAAAACATATCTTTAGACGGATGATGATATGGAAAAAGGTACCAGCTGGCAGAAAGTACCAGCTAACAAATCAGAAGGTTACTAAACAATGACAGAATCCAGAAAACATAAACCTCATAACCATGCCTAAACCAGTACAATCCCGAAATTCTCCACAGTTAAATATACATGACATGATATAGTTTATTATATAATTTCTAGAAAATTATTTAGCAACAGCCACAGAGGGTATAGGTAATTCTAGCCTAACTCACGTCCTTTTGGTAATTTTAGCTTAACAGACTGCTTACTTAACTACAAAGCTTTTTAGCTATTTAGTAGATTCGTAACATAATTTATTACTCAAAAGCCACAGCCCCATATGCTCACCAAATAACTACGACATCGGATTTGCATTATATATAAATTAACATGGCTACAACTCAAAATTGGAGATTCATCCAGAACAATATCGCATCAAAAGAAGGAATAATTTATTGTTCTTGAACTGATATTGGTAGTTTATTTTTGAATAAGTGATGCAGAGATAACTAATTAGTTACACCTCAAAAACATGGCCAAGGCAGAAGGCACCTTTAAATTATCTTCCAGGATGCGAGTAAAGTAATTCTGCAGCTCAGATCCTCGAAAGTATGTCAAAATTTCCTGCCAATCTGGAGGGTTCTGAAAAAAAAAATAAATAAATAAATTCAACAAGGTAAATAACAAGTGTACATCAGGAAGCAATTAGATCTACAACAACATGAGAGTATTACATTAAAGCGACCCAAATTTGGTTTGAGTTTTCCAGCCAAAATCTTGAGGGCAGTTGATTTGCCAATACCATTAGTTCCAACTAAGCCAAGCACTTGTCCAGGCCTCGGCACAGGTAACCTGAAAAAAATAAGTTACAAATATCTTAATAATAAAGAAAAACAAAATTTGGCCAACTTTGAATAAGGACAGTGGTTAAGTAACCTGTGTAACTTGAAGGTATTGGGGCCATAACGATGAGTGGTGTCTTTGTCCAAATCTTTTGGGAGGTTGATAATTTGGATGGCTTCAAAGGGACATTTCTGCAACAGCAGATTATATAGAGAATCAGCTTGCAAGTAATATCTATAGAACACAAAGGCAAAGGAGGAACCAAACCTTAACGCAAATACCACATCCAATGCACAACTCCTCAGAGATAAAGGCAATCTTAGAGGCAGGCGTGACCTCAATACACAGTTTCCCTGCAAGCAGGCACACAATAATTGTGGAATCAAAAGACAACATCAACAACTACAAAAATCTCACCTTTGCATAAAACTAATTATCAAGAAAAAAAGCTAAAGCTTGTAAAACAAGCACGATCACAACAAAGCATGTTATTGAAATCGCGTTAATCAACGGTCAAAGTTATCAGTCCCCAAATATCAATTTTGGTGAGCAAAAGGCGAAGATCAACTTGAGCCTAGATTATCGAATGAAAATGACATCTTGCATATCAAATTTAATCAGGCAGGAACGGGATGGATGGAGAAGTTACCGGTTTTGACGACGGGGCAGCTCTTCTTGCACTCCTGACGACACTTTTTGGGCTTGCACCTGTCCGAGCTCACAATAGCGATACGCGTCAATCGCTCCGACATCTCAGAGGTGGAATCGAAGACACCGGCGTGTGCTTGGAACAACCTCTGTGTTTCTGGATGTTAACAGCCTACTGCACACGCAAGTTTTCCTGCTTTTCTTTGTTTGTCTTAGGGTTTTGCTTTAACCGGATCCAACTCGGTGGTTTCGCTTTTGCTTTGGTTTGTTGGATCTCTTATTAATATGGGCCGTCGTGTTGCATTTTCGGCCTTCAACTCTCCCTCTCTTTCTCTCTCTCTTTCCTTTTCTTTTTCTTTTTCGAAGACCTTTTTTCTTATACTTGGACTGCTTGAATTATAATCAATGGAAGTAGGCCTTGAAGCTTGTCTCTTGTCCATCACCAATTAATTGTTTATCTAAAATTGATTTAAGTTTAGTTAATTTTTTTGAGAGAAAAATCAACTTAAATTATTTTATTGATATGAGAAAATACAGAGAATGAAATTGCTATTTTATTTTCCGTTATTTATTTCAAGAAAATTAGATTTTATTATCGAACATATACACTCTCATTTTAATTTGTTATTTTATTTGCATTTACTAGCTCATATTTTAAGATCTATGAGTTTTTATGAATACATTAGATTTAAGTTAATGATCGTGAAGACTCTTACTTTTAAATTAAAATATTTAAACTTCATATATAGTTTCGATAATCATTATTATTATACTTCAAAAAAGATAATAATCATTACCATTAATATATCAGATATATTGTGTATTAATTATATATGAGATATATTGTGTGTTAATTATATAGAAACAGCATGAAAGGATCCAAAGCGCACTTCTCATGCATCACATGCCTTATTGACTGGCAATAACTTCTTCTCAGATGATGATCTTCTATATATGTATAATACATATGACACATATAAGACCGTAAAGCAGATATGTATCATATCTATCAACTGATACCAGAGTCCATGAAATGCTTATGCACCACTGCATTATTATAAGAAATTATACGTGAGTTAGCTGAGTTGATCATAATACACAATTATACAAGTGTATAAATGTGGATATCACTTCCACTTCTTGGACTTGCAATGCATATGCATCCCGGGGGTGGCAAGGCATTCCATATCCCGGCCAATGGCATCGGCCCCACTCCATGGCAATAGCATCAATGCTTGAATTTGGGGTGCTTGAAATATCCATGCAAACCTCCATTAATTACTGCCCCTATTTATTTAGCATTTATGTTTCAAAAACTTGAGGAAGTGAAGGGAAAAATTATGACAAGTAAACAAATGCAAGATGATGAAACTTCTACTCACAGGATCTGTTCCATTTCATCTGGTGACAACAGCCTATCACAAACACAAATTCGTTTGTGCCACTCAACCTCTCTACATGCAACATCATAAACTGACAGCGACTGCAAAGTAAAAAGAAAATAGACTTAATCTTTTCACCGGGCAAAATGACCTCTTCATGTGCCTCACAAGCTTTGAGATTCAGCATGCAGAGGCCCTGTACTAAGCCCAAGTTGATGCTTTTCAACTTTTGCAGAACTGTCAACTGCAAGCATTTGGAAACTCTGGTCACATCTCTAAGCCCCTCCACAAACTCAATTTAGTGTAGATAATCACACGCATAAGCAATGGAATAAAATTAAACCTGTCAACTCTTGGTTTCAATCATCCATGTAATAATATGACCCAGCAGCTCCTCTCCTTGGTTGAGTCCAATTTGTTGATTCTTGGTCGGTAATTAGTTGGATCCCGCCTAAATGTGATGTCCAAATGCTGCAAAGAAAGCGCAACCATGAGAACCGGATCTTGCACTTACTATAGAGAAGCAGGGGGAGCAAAGCACAGTAAGATCCTTAATTAAAAATGATATTCCACTAAATGGGGAACAGGTTAAAAAGGATCATCTCGGATATGTCCAAAAAATGTCTTATCTAATTAAGGTTGAATCATTACATTCCTCCATATCCTCTTCAATTTTCCATTTCTTTCCTCCTTACTAAAAAAAAATATAGCAGTAAGGGAATATAGTTTGTGAAACTCACAGATAAGAAGAGATTCATCCCAGTCAACAAGGACTGAGGAGGATTTGCAGTACAATCCACGGATGGTCTCCCCTCATACACAATAACTCTATCTGCCAGATAAGTAGCCATTATAAAATCATGCTCAACTACAAATGCAGTTTTCTTTGCATGCAGGATGAACCTCTTGATGACTTTTGATGCAACAATAGATACGCACTTGGTTCATCTATAAGATAGATATATGCAGGCTGCAATTAAACAAAATATGCATTAGACTACACTTAGAAACTAAAAATAATCTCTTACCATTATGTACTAAAACGAGAAATTTCAACCTTTTTTTCTTCCTTCATAAGTTATAAAAAAAATTACCTTCCCAAGGCATAGAGTTAATGCAACTCTTCACCAGAGAGATTCTTAACTTCTTGATCCATCAATTGTTCAATAAGAAGAAGTTTCATCACATCTGACATAAACTGAGGATGAGTGTATGAATCGGGTATTTTTTGATGTAGCAAGTGTCTAACTGCAGACTCGAATGTGGGACTGATCTTCTGAGGCTTGTATGAGACATTAAACTCAGGTATCTCCACATCAGAATTTTCTACATTATCAGGTTTCAGCAAACCAGCCTGCCAAATTCGGAAGAAAGATTGATCATTCAATTTGTTCAAGAGGTTAGGAGTCAGACCAACATACATGCTGTCTACTAGAATGAAAATCATCAGTGAAAAGATCAGTACCAGCATTCTGATAAAGGTTGTTTTTCCAGTCCCATTCTCCCCTAACATTACAATAATTTTAGAATCAGTAAATTCACCCTCAACCATGAGAAGCTTGAAATTGCCCAGGGTTTTAGACATGGTAGGATATTTGTATCGTGCATACGTCTCAATTTCCTCGGCACTTTCTTGTGGAGTCTCAGTGACCTAGAAAAAGCAAACAAGCCAATGACAATAGAAGAACAGCAAAACAAGAGGGCTCTACAGCAACACAATAACTGGTATACCTTAAAGGTTAAAGATTCATCACAGAATTGGAGGTTTTCTGCAGGAACAAATCCAGCCAAGAAGATATTGATTCCTTCTCTGACAGAGAAGGAAAGGGTTACAACTCCATATGCACCAGGTTTGCCGTATAAGCAGCAAATGAAATCTGATAGGTAATCCAGGACACTAAGATCGTGCTCCACGACAATGACATAGCTGACACACTAAGCGAAACTAGTGTGATCAATCTAATTTAATTACCTAAAACAAGAAATTTTTTCTGGAAACTTAGATCAATAAGGTATAAAAGATTCCATACCTATTAGGCCTGAGCAATGATCGAATAACTTGAGCAGCCTTAAGCCTTTGTTTAATATCAAGATAACTTGATGGCTCATCAAACATATAAATTTCTGCATTGTGTATGTCAACAACAGCAATGGCAAATCTCTGGGGCTCTCCACCTGATAAATCTCCAACATTACGATCTATAACTTGATTGAGCTCAAGATCTGCACAAAGATCTTCCTTCATCTCTCTTTCATCTTTTCGGTCGAGCACCTGCCCTACATTGCCTTGAACAGCTTTTGGAATATGGTCAACATACTGGGGCTTTATGATAGCCTAGAAAATGAATGCAAAACATATCTTTACTAGAAAGATCTGAAAACAATGTACCAGCTAACAATTTTAACATCAAAACAATGACAGAATCCAGAGATAGTAAGTCCTGTAATCATGCCTCAAACCATCACATTCCTGAAATCTTGCACAGTTAAATATTCATAAGAGTCTGATTATAGAAAAGTTTGAGTAATGGTCTCACAGGGTACAGGTAATTCTAGGCTAAGCCATAGCCTTTCACTAACAAGACAAATTAAGCAGTCATAATCACAGAGTGCTTACTTAACTACAATCCCACTCAAAAGCCCCAACTCCTACAGCATCAGAGTTGTATAATGTATAAAATAACATGGTTATAGAACACGCACATTCATCTTGAAAAATATAGGATCAAAAGCAACAAAGGTTGTTGTTCGTGAACGGACAGAAGGCACCTTCAAATTATCTTCCAGAATGCGAGTAAAGTAATTCTGCAGCTCCGATCCTCAAAGTAGGTCAGGATTTCCCGCCAATCTGGAGGGTTCTGCCAATAAAAAACAAAAATCAACAAGATAAATAACGTGTGAACATCAGGAAGCAATTACACAAATAACAAGTTAAGAGTATCACATCAAAACAGCCCAAATTTGATATGAGTTTTCCAGACAGAAGCTTGAGGGCAGTTGATTTGCCAATACCATTAGCTCCAAGCAAGCCAAGAACTTGTCCAGGCCTCCACACTGGTAACCTGTTACAACTATCTTAAAATAAACAAAAACAAAATTCAACCAACTTTTAACAAGAAGAGTGGTGAAGTAACGTGTGTAACTTAAAAGTATTGGGGCCATAATGATGAGTGGTATCCTTGTCCAAATCCTTTGGCAGGTTGATAATTTGGATGGCATCAAACGGACATTTCTGCACGGTAGATTATATAGAGTCAGCTTCATAAATTCCAAGTAAAATAGAAACCAAACCAAACCTTGTTTTGTTTACAAACCTTAACCCAGATACCGGATCCAATGCAGAGCTCCTCACAGATGAAGGCAATCTTAGAAGCAGGAGTGACGTCAATACAGAGTTTTCCTGGGAAAGAATCGAAATAACAGCTAAACAAAAATGATGATCAAACAAAAATTGCATTTTAAGAAAAAAGCAAGACAATCACGACCAGAACAAAGCATGTTAATGATACAAGAAAGGAAAAGTTACCGGTTTTGACGAGGGGGCAGGTCTTCTTGCATTGTTGACGACACTTGTTGGGCTTGCACCTGTCCCCGCTCACAATGGCAATACGCGTCAATCGTTCCGACATCTCTTTAACTCACTTGTTCTGATAAAACTACAAACTATTAACTATATATATGCAGATCAAATTGGGAAACACACAACTACAATGACAAAGAAGAGAAGCTGGGTGTTTCTACTTGGGGACCAAGTTGAGAGCAAGTATACCACGTTGACGTTTCATCGGGACCGTCTTCCGTTTCCCTTCCTTCAACCCATTTTTCCTCGGTGTGTTTGAATTGAAGACAGGCCTCTATGAGGTGGGTGGGATCTTGATCCTTATTTCATATGGGCTGGATGGCTCTGTTCCCTCAACCACTATTTTAAACTTGCTTATTTGGTTGATTTTTCATCGAAGAACAAGCAACTCCAATGTTTTGATTGGTATGAGAATATACTGCAACTGAAACTACCATTTTATCCCACAGGCAACGTGTCTACACCTTCATTTCTATTATATATTTCGCATAAGAGGCTATTTACCACATCATTATTTATTATTAGACTTCTTTTTTCTTTTTTTTTTTTAATATATACCACTTACGGTTGAGATGACAAACTTATATCATTACCAAAAGATAAAGATTCAATGGACCTTTTTTCCATTAAACTATATTGGACAGGAAATATATTACTATTTAGAGTTATTTTGATTTACGTGATCAACATGTTTTCAGCTAATACCATGCAAATTCATGGTGTAATACATATATAATTTGTTTGAAAGGAAAAAAACACAACTTATTAAGTTAAACCTTGCTATATTTACATCCTTCAGTCGTCGACGGTTTTCTTAGTGCTTTAGGAAACTGACAATTTGTAGGTGTTGATCACTCCAAAAAGTGAAACGAAAAGGTCCAAAAGCAGATGATGAGAGCGCTAGAATATACAACATTGATTGCTCTAAGATTTCCAAGCCCAAAATACAAAAGAAGCTCTTTTCTGTCATATATATCATGGGGTTGTTTTCCACATACATGACCTGCTGCCTTGAGTGAGGTCATTAGTCGAATCCAACAATTTAGTTCTCAACCAGGAACCCTGATGAATTCTCACAAACCTCAAAAGATCAACCAATCCAGGGTCTAGCAGGATCATTCGAACTAAAGTGATGACTCATGATTGCAAACTTCCGCATGGAAAACATTGCAAATACACATTCAGGAGAACTTGAGTCAAGCCAACCCGGGGCATTCAAATCAAATCCCAATATATATCAATCTAACATAGCTACCATAACTAGAAAGAGTAACAAGAAACATAATTTTATGTTACCTACCACTAATTTGTTCATTCATACAAACTGATAAATTAAACAATTCCAAAGGCAACTGTGAAAATCTGTCCCCAATTCTAAACATGCCCAAGTAGATACATGCACCTTGACAGGGTCCCAGGAATAGCAAGGTTTGGATCCACCCTATATAAAGAACAAGGTTTGGATCAGCAAAACCTCAAAGCAGCTTCTAGCTCCCGCTCGTCATCACAATCGTATCCCAATTGATAGGCCCTTGCTGCAACAGATACATAAGAACTTAAGAAGTGAGATGGATACACACACTAGCAAGAGTTTTCTAACACTAAGATTCTATTAAAAGAGTAAAATCCATTACCAAATCGGCCAGACCCCATGAATGGCTCCGCTTCATCTGTTGCACCACCTTGTTGTTCCTAAATTTGGAGAAAACAGAGAAAAAAGAATTAGAACGAATTGTAGGTGAAATATAACCCCACCAATTTTTACCTTCATAATAGAAAAGAGAGACAAAAGAAAAAATCTTAATGTGTTATCAGTATGCTATGATCAACTACGTAGAAGCACAGGGAAAGAGCTAGGTTACTGATTACAGTATGCCCAATGAGCAACAAAAAACTCAACATTTATTTACCATTTATAGTTCAAAAACTTAAGGAAGCGGACGGAAGTTTTATGACATGTTAAACAAATGTAAGATGAAGAAACTTCTACTTACAGGATCAGGTTCTGTTTCTTCTGGTGACAGCAGCCTATCAAAACAATGCCCAGAAATTTTACAAACCAGAAGCTCATTTGTGGTATCCAATTCAACCTCTCTACATGCATCATCACAAACTGACACCAAAGAGAAAACATAAAATAATTCATGGAATTCTGCACCAATTCATGAGTAAGCATTTGCAAGGAAGAAAATAAAGTAGCTGCCACAACTAACTAGAGATTCCTACCATGAACATATCCAGTCTTCTCACAAACAAATACATTTCCAATATGGTGGTAAGAGCACCTTTCCCCAGAACAAGCATGACCAGTGACCATCTTATCAGTCAAGCCCCTACTACTTTTCCACATCGACACTTGATCACTGACCGTCTTGTCCAGAATTATTCCATCATCCTTCACCTTTGCATCACAATTAAAACAAACCAAAAGAAAAGATACGATCAAGAGAATGCCAGTTCCTGAAGATATGGTTTCCTTCTTTTTCCAATTTTTTAAAGAAGGCAATCAAAAAATTGTAATCCAACATGCATGGTCTAAACATAAGACAAAAAGATTTTTAATAAAAGCATCCCAGATTCCCAATACCACAAATCAACAAAATCAAAAGACCGTCAATCATCATTCCCTTACAAGAGGGATGAAGGCAGCCACTAGTATCAAAAACTTCCATACAAATATGTAAAACAGTCATAGATTTAATTACATGAAAAACTACCCTCTCATCACAAAAACTGAGAGCAATGAATGCAAAGCATAGAAACCACTTATGGCACTAATTATCAAAAATATCGAACATGATTGTGATAAAAATAGAAACAAAAAGAAAAAAAAAAAATTGTTAATCCAAAAACTAATCCAGAATGTTCACACTTTAAAAAAAAAAATGTTGATGTAATCCTTAGAGGAAAAGCATTGATCTTGGGATTTTATGTAGCTTCAACATAATCACTACAGCAATGAAACAAGAAAAGTGTAGGCCACAATATTCCAAGTTACCTGTGAAGGAAGTGGCGCTTGGCTTCTCTTTGCCACTTGCATTTGGATATAGTACTCCTTAAACTCAGATGGGCAATTTCTAACAAGTTTGATCATGTCTCTCTCATCCCGCTACAAAAATAAAGAAGCACGACTAAAAGATTACTCTCTATACTTTCCTACGCAATTGTAATAACACATGAAACAATAGAAATAAGCCTAGAATATCTTCTGAAAAAAAAAACTGTATTTGCCAACTTCAAAACATGTATAAAGATATAAAAACATAATAAAGCCGAAATTCAAAAGCAGTGGTATCAAGTATTTTCCCAAACCATCTGAACATAAAAACAGATAATACAAGTTAAAAATGTACCTGAATATAAAGCTTTTTCCAAGCACAAACACGCAAATTCTCGCTAGGGGGCACAAGACCCCATCGCATACAATACCTAAACAAATTTAACAGAAAATAAGGAAATCTCTGTTTCAAAGTCCAAAAAGAACAAACTTTTAAGCTTACATTTGCACAAAACCAAACAATTGAGAGAAATGCACAATCTTTTTCAAATGAAGAGACTCACAGGCGACGCCACAAGGACTCATCAGAAGCAGCGGAATTCAAGAATTTACAAACCAGCGAACACGATACCAGATCCTGTCATAATTTAATCATATCTCAATATAATCAAACCAACAACCAAACATCCAAAAAGCAATGCAATGGTACCTCCGAAGAGAGGAATTTTAGTATGTGAATGAACAGCTCCGGCGGGATTTTGCTCAATATTC
Organism: Dimocarpus longan; assembly: GCA_022984855.1. Taxonomy (NCBI): domain Eukaryota; kingdom Viridiplantae; phylum Streptophyta; class Magnoliopsida; order Sapindales; family Sapindaceae; genus Dimocarpus; species Dimocarpus longan. The sequence continues at coordinate 21,340,064 of CM041026.1, forward strand.
CAGTCTCGATCCTCTTCGGATCCGAACCCGAACCCGTACCTTCTTCTACACGTAATTTCTTCGTTTTCAGCTCCGCTTCCTGTTCAATAAACACAGATTATGTCGTTATTGTCGTGATATTCAAATTGGATGTTTATGATGTGGATGCAAGAGCAGTGGTACCTCGGCATCGGAGACTTCAGAAAGGACTTCGGATTCTAGGAACTGAGCCAGGCTCTCGTCTTCGTCGTCTGATAGCGTCATGCCTCCTCCTCTCAGATCGGACACGGCGGTGCTGGATTTGTATTCGATGGTGGCGGTAGCGGTTACCGGATTTTTAGGAATTTTTTTTTAATAAAAATAAAAAATAATGAGAAAAATTAAAACCAAAGAATGCGTGACAAGCGAAGAGTTGAAATGGATGGCCTGGATGCGTTACCGGTTTCTCGTGGGGCCCACCTTCCTCCATGGGCCCACCTAAATATCTCCTTTACCCGCTCACGTATCATCACCACCGTTCACTGAAATCCGACGGTGTTCGTCAGTGGAAAATAACCAATAAATATTATAAAAATGGGCTTTTTTTTTTAAATGGACCTATAAAAATGGGTTTCCTATGTATTTGTTTATTCTTGCAAATTTAATATTTGTAATTTCCAAGTTTCTATTTTTTTTTTTTTAAATTAAGATTCCAAGTTTCTAATTAGTAATGATATGATGCGGATCTCATAATTTTACTTCACTAATCTATTGACTTTGTATAAGAGGCAACACTGGGCATTCCAATCCATATATTGAAATAAATATGATGAAACAAAATGAGATGTCTATTATTATTGTCAAAAAAAAAATTTTCTGTGATATAACAAAAAAAAAAAAAATCTAATAAAGGACAATATTCAACTTACAATAGAGTAATCAATAACTCATTGTTTTCTTGCAAGATCATTGTTTCCGCTTAGACTAAAGGTGTATTTATTAATTGGAAATAATTCAAAAAAAAAGGAACTTAATTTTTATTTTTGTTATTCCAACATTTACAAATAATGATTAAAAATCAAAATTTGTGAATCCCATACAAAATCAAAATTAACTTTCTTCCCTTCTTCTCACCTAAGCAATCAAATTAAGTCTATTAGTTCCTTGCTAATTATTCACCAAAACTTCCAACTTCAAAAAAATTGCATGGATATTTACTTTGATCAATAAGTAAATTGGGCCGGAGAGGTCTTCTTCTCATAGTCATAAGCATTTCACTGCAAGTGGCCGGTATTTTTTTGAGCTGACCAGCTTAGGGCCCGGGTTGGAGCAAAACCAAACAAACAGGTTCATTGCTTTGCGCCTGCATCGCCTTGGATGTGCCCACCATTTCTACTGATTAGTCCTTCTTCAGAATTATGAAATACAATATTCTCCAAAATGTACAGATATATACATATATGCATCCAATAACACCACAGCATACAATCTGAAACCATAAATTAAGGATAAAATAATTCTAACAAACAGAAATGTCATAACCCGCCAAATAAGTTTGAAATTTTATATATCTATGAGACCTAACTCTAGCTAAAAAGCGCACCAGCATAGGAATCAGATGCCTCGAACACATGTTTCAAAACATTTCCCACATGCAGCAAGAAAACACATGGTTTTCTGCTCATGAGTTAAATCAATCATTGGGGGTTCAGTTCATTCCTAAGACCACGGTATTTTTAATCCGAGCAAAGGATCAAGTAGATTTCTCAAAATGTTGGGACAGCAATTTGGCAATCTCTGTGAATCCAACACTGTCTTTTTCACCAAAAATAGTCTTCAACTTATCATCACAACGTATTTCCTTCTTGTTTGCAGGATTCTACAAAAGCAACATAGCTGTGTCACGGACATAGAATTCGGGACAAGCACACAAAGAAAAGGCCTTAAATAGTGGACATGGCAGATATCTATGGTATTGCAAAATACTGCCAGTTAGTTATTGTCTTTGGTTTATAAACAAAACTGATAAATAAGTTAATGCCATGGAACTAACTGCAAAGTTTTCAAGATTTGATTACGTTAACCTCACAAATACCCTTTTTTGGCCTTGAAGTTGTAGCACTGAATAAAAAATAATTTTAGTCATCCCAGGAACTTTATCAACTTATTTGCCATAAATTCATTATAGTTTTATCAAAGATCAAGTTTGATCATACAATTCCAAATTTACAAGGAAGATGAAATCGAGACATATTTTGTCAAATTGCAATATATTCCTATCTAAACTTGACCGACGAATGCAGATTCAACTGTTACAACAATGTTGCAAGATTTGATTTTTCCTTTTGTTTAGGTCAAAAGGTGTATGAGCATATACTATTTTGATGATTTGACAGGCACAAGTTGACATAAAAATAACAACTTGTATATTTGAAATCATGCAAGTCTATTTAGTACATGCATTACCATATTTCCCAACTAAAAGACAAGATTTTGATTGAGAATAGAAGGAAGGAACCTGGAGGTTGTGTTGTTTGATGTATTGCCAGACTTGCTTGACAGCTTCGGTGCGAGACACTTGATTTGATCCGAGAAATTTGCCGAGTTGTGGTGAGACAGGTACCGCTTTCATGATCCCAGATGCATTCTTCCCGCCACCCGACGACGCTGATTTGGCTGCCGCCAGCAGTGCCCTGCATCCCCTCAAGAACCTGTTGTATTCTGCCATTTCTCACTCTCCTCTCGCGCTCGCTTGCCTGCTGCTTTTTCACTTACTAAAACCCTAGAAGCACTTAGGTCTGGCTTTAATAATGGGCCTCCTTCGCATTTGGAATTGGACCCTAACAACTTCTTCTTTCTTATTTACGAAAATTCTGATAAATATTAACCATTCTTACAGCGCGAGTTATAATCTTTTGTATTTCTTACAAAAAAAAAAAAAGTTTAATCTTTTATTGCTCCCGACAAATCCTATTAAAATCAATTATTACTTGAATATTTATTCTCATAATAAGAGATTGTGAAAAATTATTTGATTTTATTGACTTTATTTACGGATTATTAAAAAATTTGGAAAAAATTTCCAGTATATTTCAAAACTATTTAAATCTGCTTGCTTTTACAAAATCATTAATATTATTTTGTAAGGAAAAAAACAAAAAAACCTTAATATTATAAAAAAGTGCCACCTAGTAGTAAGGTTAATTTGATAGTTTTAACCCATTAAACATTTCATATTAAATTTTGATTGCATCCTTTGACATAGAAAAATAATATATCAAATTTGCTGATAATTTCCTCCAAAATAGTATTAGATTGACAGATATATAGAAACATCACAAGTTAAACTCCACAGTTAATCTATTATAACAACCACAGAGATCAACAAGACGCCACTAATTCATCTTTCTGCATCATTAAACCACGCATGGAGTCTGTAAGTTGCAACAAAAATATCCAAGAAGAAACAAAGTTTTACAGCATGTTTGCACTACACTAGAGCAGCGTTTAGTAACAACAAATGGATTCAAAACAGCCCAAGCGAAGTCAAGCCAACAATCAGCCAGTTTTGACAAACTGTCCAGACAGCAATTTGGCAATTTCCGGAATCCCAACTCTGTCTTTCCCAGCCAATATAGACTTGAGTTTCTCCTCACCAAGAAGATCCTTTTTCATACCAGGGTTCTGCAAGAAATCAGAAGAGTGTGAATTTCCATAACATCAAACATTGACAACAAGGATTAGTTAACAACATCATAGGCCACACAATTTGGTCATTAAAGTGAATCATCATCAAATCCACATACCATTAGTTATTATAAGCAAGTGTGTGTTTGCTAAGCCTCCAATCTTCTGCAATTTTCATGATTACAGTTATATCTCTACACCTAATTATACGTATCCGATATTCTGGGAAGAAGAGAACAGCAACTGTGATGGTTGCTGAATATCATTTAAAAGGTGTCTCGACATGCTCAATAGAAGCTCAAATGGTTCGTTATAGATCAAAAACCTAAGGTGGCAAACTGAATGCAACGTATCCGTGTTGCATGCATATGCAGCAGCAACATCTAATAACTCAAATGGCAGCAATTTAAATATATATATATATATATTAAAAAAAAAAGACCTTCCAAGTTATAAATAGAGACTAAAAAGCAACAAACAAATATGGTTGATTGTCTGATGAAAACATTCTCTGTGAGGACAATCATCAAACACTTGGAAGCGGGCAGCATAAACGACCAATACATTACGAAACTTGAATTGGACAAAAGAAGGATATAGAGAGAATTGAAGTAAAAAAGAAAGACCTGGCGATTGTTGAGTTTGATGAACTTGGAGATCAATTTGGAAGTATCGGATCGAGTTGACTCAGGGATGTTGAGGAACTTCCCCAACTCCGAAGAAGAGCTAGGCATTAGATTTTTAACTTTGGCTCTGCCCTTGCCTTTGCTCTTCGATGCACCTGACCCCAATTTCACGGCCCCCATCACTCTTGCAGCCATCCTCCTATGACTTCCCCCTTTTGAGCCCACGTGTTCCCAAACTACAATTTATGACTTATTTATAAGCCCCCTATGACTTCCTTGTTACCAGTGATGTTACGAAAAAACCCACTGGAATGAAAACTTGTAGGGATTTACTCCTCATTTTCATTTAAATAGCTGAACCATTCTCTACCCGTTAAAAAAATCGGATGATGTTAAGTTTTAACGATAATTGATGTTAATAAAATTAAATAAATATTAAAAAAATAAAACACTCACAGTTTTTTTAACTCTCTCTACCATTCTCTAACTTCACCATTATCTTCTCCCTCTCACTACTCCATCTCTCTTTTTCTCACACCACCCGTGTCCTCGGCCTCCTCCATCACTGGTGACCAACCCACCCCCTTCTCCTCCATCTCCTTCTTCTTTTCCTTTTTCTTTTTTGGTTATATGATTCTGGATTTCAAAACCAAGAACTAGACTGATTATGGATTCGAATTGACCCAGAACCAAACAGTTCTAGGTTTGGTGGACCCAAAAGCAGTTTGGATCTGAGTTTCCAAACCTAAAACTAGGTTGGTTTTGTGTTCAAATTGACCTAGAACCAAACAGTTCTAGGTTTGGTATACCTAGAACCAATTGATTTTCGGTGGGGTATTATGGTGGGTGATTGATTTAAGGTTGTTCTGAATAATGGGTAGGTGTAATAGGTGGGTGGTTAAGGGTTGTTCTTGGTGATTTATGGTGGTGGGTGGAGAGACAGTTCCTATTAGGTGGATCTAGATACGATGGGTCTCTGGGTTTGAGTTTTCTTTTTCAAATGGTTGATGACAATGTTGTTTGTTGATGTTGATATTGATGAGATGAATGTTGTTGATGTATTGATGATAGTGATGGGCTAATTTGGGTTTCTAGATTTGGTTTTCATTTCGAATTTGATTTTGGTTTTTTCGGGTTTTTGCTAGATTTGAATATGAAACAAGAATTTTTATTGTTAATTAGGGTTTTTTGAAATGTTGTGTTATTTTTTTAATATAATATTATTATTAATTAATAATTTAAAGGGTAATTAAGTCATTATATAATTTTGAAGGGTGTAATAGGAATTTTAAATAATATTATTAAGGGTATTTTGGTCATTTCATAATTTTTGGATGGAAAATATTAATATTTTGGATGAAAAGTTAACTGGTTCACCTAATGAAAATAAATCGAGAATAAATCTCCATTAATTTTCATTCTAGGGGGCATTTCAATAATATCCCTTTGTTACCATGATGATTTTTGTATCACAGAATTTTATTTTTATTATGAAATATGTAAAAAAAAATACAAGGAGTCTAAACATCAACAAAAAGATTATATTTGGCATCTCCTATTCGCCTTTGCAAATAGTTAGCACAGGTGAATCAAAATTTGAACCGGAACAATTTCAATGAAATGAGCATTCCATTTACCATTACAAAATTTATTACATATTAATCCATATTAAAAATTGATGGTTGATAATCTTTTTAAAGTTCTACAAACATCACAACTTTCTGCAACAGTTCTTGTTTCACTTGATATGGTAGTTTAGCACACAACAAAGTTTAAATCTCAAATGTGATAAATCTACTTGTGAAGCACAAAGATTAGGCTTCTAACCTTAGGAGACTGGAATTTAGTGAGAGAGCAAAAAACTGAATACTCATTTATAGCTAACTAAATAAATCTCATTTTCATATCAACCATCCTTCCTCTGTGAAAAACTCAGCCAATTGATAAATATCCAAAAATAATTAGATTACAATATTATGCTGCAGGATACAAGGCCATTTATGACTTTGATGTTATGCATCTGATGAGACAAAACTAGAAGACAGTCCCATTGGCTACTTCCTCCTCCTGCTTGCTACAACAGTAAGATAACTATAAATACTAATGGTGCCGATGTTTACTTCTTTCATGTCCATTTGCATACTTGCTTCTGCTCTTTTCACTTCTACGATGTTTATCAGAGTCATTTGCAGATATATTAGAGTGCTTTTGCCTGCCTTTCTCACTTCTGCGATACCTATCAGCATCAGAATCTTCGAATGAATAAGGTCTCTTATTTCTTTTCTTTTCACTTGCATGATGCCTGTCAGCCTCCTCTTCAGACGAAATAGAATGCCTTTGCTTGCTCTTCTTCCTTCTATGATGTCTACAATAGTCAGAATCTTCAGATGTACAAGAATGCTCGTATCTACTTTCTTTGCTTCTATAACACTCATTGGACACCTCATCTTCAGATGAACAATAATCCTTCTGCCAGTTTCTCCTACTTCTATGATGCCTATCAGACTTAAAATCTTCCGATGAATAAGAGTCCTTGTGTCTGTTTTTTCGCCTATCTCGTTCTGAATCTTCAGATGAATAAGAGCGCTTGTGTTTGTTTTTTCTCCTATCCCGTTCTGAATCATAAGATGAACTCGGTACAGAATGGCTTCGCTTCTTCTTATGTTTCTTTTCCTTCCTTGATCTCTTGTTTCCATCATCGGAGGGTACAGATGAGCTATCTTCATCAGAAACTCTCAACTCTGTACTGCTAGGTGATGAATGCCTCTTGTGCTTACTTTTCTTTTTAGACTTCTTTTTAGGTTTGCTTGAGAAATTGGTCAGCAACTCAGGGAGGTTGCCCCCACCAAGGAACCCTAAAAATTGGCAGAGAATGGGACATAACATGCTGTCATTCACTATCACTAAAAAAGTAAAGTCATAATTTCTGCAGTTGGAAAAAGCATTTACCTCCATACTCATCAAATATGTCCTCAGCAACTATTTGCTGATTGGGATCATCAGGTTTAAACCCTCCACGGGGAGGACTAAAATTTCCTGGTTGTCGCTTCAGCTCCCACTTGAGTGGCTGTACGCAGGAGTATAGCACACAAAACACGTGAGTATATTAAGTCGGTAGGTATGTGCATAAAAGTAGGTAATATGAACCTGTTATAGCAACAAAGATGTTAAATGGCAACTACAAACAGCCAATGCTCCCTCTTTTCAAAATAAGGCAAGCCAAATGCTCAAAATAACGTGAGACAGTATGGAAATGCTTATATAGTGTTGAATACAAGAACAAAATAGAGTCTATGCTCTTGAACAACATCAATAGCGTTTCATAATTATCCAACTAGGGAAAAATTTTCCATGTATAATCATTTATAGATTAAGTCATGATGCCTCTCTACTTCATGCAGCAAGAAAAATTCCTTTGTATGTCAAATAAGAAACTTGGAAGGACAATTCCACTATAACAATTTCAGGATAATTTTTCATTCTTTAGATTTTTTTTCTTTCCTTTTCCAGAAAAAATTCCACCCTGCACCTCAAGGCCTATTTCCAGCCTAGCAAGGCAGTCAAGGCATAGAAACTAGAGATCTAACCACAAGGTCAGCAAGTTAAACAGAAGACACAAATCCAAGCACAATTTTAATGTAGAGGTTAAGCTATAACAGCCTTCACCATAAACCAAGAGAACCAACAGAGAAACAATACTAACCTCACTAGGATCTACATGAGCCATGATAGCAGTCAAAGGATCATCTCTTTTCAATCGACTCTCTTCAGTAGGCATAATAACATCCTTCAATGGACATTCACGATCACCACTTTGGTGGCCATAATTTCCACATCTTAAACATTTGACATTACGCACTTCAACACCAAAAGGTTTTACCCTTGCAGGAGCACCTGTCTCCAATCTGATATCATGTAAAGCAGGTGCAAGTGATCATTTCAGTACCATGTCACAACACATACAATATTAACGCACATAAATAATAGTTCAACCAATTCGAGCTAAAATCTGAACTCTTGGATGAAAGAATCTGGTACATTATCATGTATTGAAATAACACAAATTCGTTTATGATATTTCCATATATGCTTTTGGATTTCGACTAGTGTGGACAAACCTTCAACATGTACATCCAAATCATCATACAATATCCAAAAACAAATTCAGTAGTATAACAAAACACATGGCTTAATAGTTATAAATAATAGAGTAAATAAGCGTACCGTGGAGCATTTTTAAGGATTTCAAATTGTTCTTCAGTGGGCAAAGGACGGCCAAAAACATCTTTTGCCCTTGGTTTCTTCTTCTCCTCGGTCACAGGCACAGCTTCCGAATCCCTGACAGATAAACACAACACAACCATTGACAAAAGATTACGTACATATTTGACAAAACATACATAGTTGGATTAAGTACATATTTGACAACACAAGCATTACCAAGTAAAAGAAACAAAAGATTACGTACATAGTTGGATGTTGCTGTGTCCTCCTCTGGTCTTCGAGCTCTGCAGCTTTAGCACTCTCAGCATTGTAACCAGGTGGTCGAACATACATAAAGCTAACAGCTTGCATCGTCTCCATCTAAACAACAAAACCAAACCTCTTCAATTCGAATTTGACAAAACATTTTATGTCTTAATAGCAGTACAATATTAATGTAGTAACCTTGTCTTTGTCTTTCTTGGAGATGAGAGAGGTTTGTCGAAAAAACTCCTGCTCTTGAGCATACTAAAACAACACAAACACAATCAAATCAACAAATTGAAAATCAAAGTGAATGGTTCGAAGATGTAAATAAACATTACACATACTTCGCGAGCGACTTCTTCGGAGCGGCGTTGGCGGTTAGAGTGGATTTGCTCAGCGATCCACTTGCGGCGTTGATTAGGGTAAGAGAGGGGATGCCATGGCTTCTGGTTGAGGTACGAGTGACTCCATGCAGTTCCGGCTTTTGTCTTGTAATCCACTTCGTTTGACGATCCTGTTATTTTCTTCAATTTTTCCTTGCTCAATCCACCTTCTTCTCCCTCCATTTTCCTTCTCCTGCTTCTTCCCCTTCTTTCAATTTTTTTTTTTTTTTTTGGATAAATACATGCAAAACAGGGTGGCTTCATTCTCTTCATTTATTTTCCTTCGGTCCATGGACCACGTCTCAGCCCATAGTTTTGAAGGGAGTCCATGATGTATTTTTGGGCCTCCACTCTGTTAATGACGCCCAACCTTTCCTGTGGAGGCTAGTTTGTGGGGATTTGTTTTTTTTTTTTTAAAGTTTGTGGTGATTAGTTGGTTTGGCAAGTTTTATTTTTTTTAATATAATTACAAGGTAATTATCTAAAATCTATTAACACCAATAAATAAAAGTATATCGAGATTAAATATTATGTGTGACTTGAAAATATATCTTCATAATAGCAGAAAAATTCACTTTACGAGAAACTTTATACGTTTGTTTGTAAATATATATTATAAAACTCGAACCTTTATCCCAAATGTAAAGAAAAAATACATTAGCCACTTAAATTATAAATTTATGTGGTAAGTTCAATTATAAAATTAAACACTTGAGATTTATGACTACTTTTTCAATTTTTGATTTGACATTTTTAGTGATTGATATAGTTCAGATAGTTATCATAAAGTGTATTGCAGTAAGTTGCATTCTATCTCAACCATTAAAAGTGCTCTAATCTAAATGTTAACGATTTGTGAAACAAATTAGGGTTGTTGATCGTGATCCCAAAATAGAACATACAGTTACTTATGATAATTATTTTTGTATAAGTTAAAATATACAATACTATTAGTACAACATTTATTAATATTTGGTAAAGTTTTGATGTTTCGGGATAGTGTTGTCTAGCTCACCACCCATGGATTGGCATCGTCAATTTGTCATGCTTTGATCAGTCGAGCTTTTGAAAGAAATTTAAGTTGTGTTCGATCGAACCACCAACTTGGGATTTGTATTGTCCAGTCAAGTTTGGCTCGCTCTTCATTTAATTAATTAATTAATTAATTAGGAGGTCAAAATAAAGGAAATCAGATGGATCCAATAGAAATGAACTAATGTGTACTTGAATATATCCATCTGTTCTGGTATTTACACATGAATAATATTCAAATAAATCATGTGATGACAACTTCCACTATAGCATATAACATAGGACAGGTAAGAACTACGATCAGTAGACTGACTAATTAGTGTAAGTATATATGAAGCTTAATTATAAAGTATGACTAATTAACTATAATTGATTATTATTAAACATACATAGTTAGAATAATTAATAAAAAGTAATGTGAATGTGTGTGATTGTGTAGGCAGGCATATGTACTAAGATATACTATTTATTAATGCCCCTACATGAGTGATGAGAGTGACCTGACCTATAACAATAAGTGCCCACCAAGTTCCACAGAAACAGCAAATTGATGATTGACGATAGTTTCTATTATAAGGCATCATCTCTATCTCTATATCTCCTTGCATGACAGTGACATTCAGTTCACACCCACCTTCTTTTTATAAGTCTCCTACCATCACTAATATTTATATACATTCATTGATATCTAACATACATATCTTCTTTCTTTGCTTGATTCTCCTATATATATATGTGTATATATATATATATATATATATATATATTTGTCTTAAAGCTCAAGTAAAGCTAAACTATTTAAATAGGAAAAGAATCATTGCCCTTCTCCATTATATACAAATAATTTCATTGCTGTAAATCACATCATGCATGTACTATTGAAGAGTCTAACCACATTGGAGATCTTCATTAATCTTCTTATCAAGATGAGCCTAGCTAAGTGGTAGTAGCTAGCCAATATCATAAGGGTCTAAGGACACAAGCATTAGCAGGTGTAGATCACATCCGTAAATAATTTATATCTATATATATGTACAATATTTATAATTATTTTAAATTATAGAAATGAATAAAAAAAAATTTACAAGTAACCGGTACTACATAATATTTGGAGGCAAAGTGATGATCGATAATGAATGGTATATATAATGGTGAGAAGCAGAGATGACAATTTGAAGTAAATAAATTGTATCTATATAATGGGGAGTGCTCATGCTATGCTTACGTGAGAATGAGAAGGAGAATGAGAGATGATGATCAGAAAGAGATGATCAAGAGAGGGGGGGTGGTAATGCGCGTGCTTTAGAATGAGTATAATATAATTATAAATAACAAAAAGCAAGATATTCAAGCCACACAATCATTAATTCAATTATCATAACATTTCTTCCACTTTCAACGAGAAACCTAAGAGCCGCACTGCATCATTTCATCAATTAATATTATATAAGCATTATATGCTTTGTTATATAATGCTTCATCTTTTTGCCTTTTACACTCACTTACACAAACACAATCGACCTATCAACATCCATCCATACTTTTAATACATTTTCCTCTCAACTAGACTAGTCATCGTCATCATTTCAACAATAATAACGACCAATATATCTCCAACTTGTGTCTTTACTCTAAATATAACCAAAACACAGTAAGGTAATAATTTTACATACGGTCAATAATCTTTCACATTAATATAGTTTGAACGTTAATTTAATTATATAAGGTAACATTAGTTATATATGCACTGTTTTAGATGTTGTATCATAAGTTTTTTAAATCTATATAAGGAAGTCATATATAGCAAAACCTAACAAGTGCATATATATATATATATATACACACATATAAAACAGTGATATATGTAGGTGGTTGATGATGATGGATGATGATGATGATGAAGAAGTGGGAGTTGGTGAGCATGAAAAGGAAAAACACAAAACAAAGAGTGAGGGTGAGGCACACACGCGTGGGTATCTGTGGGTTCTGCTGTCTGATTTACAAAATCTGAAAAATTAACACAAGTCGCTGTTTGTAATGTTTACATGTCATTCTCTCTCTCACACTTTGCTCCAGTCAAATAGATGAAATATGCTCTCTTGCAGTGACAAATGGTATTGGTTTGGTATCTATCACATGGCTATGCCTGTTCGTAATGTGTATCACACTAATTCAAAAGCAGATCGATCTATCAGTCACTGACTTATGACATTATATTCACCACACACATTGTCCGCCAGAACAGAACCCAGAAGCTACTATATCTACCGGAGCCCACTCTCTTTTTTCTGGAAAATATAACATGGGTATCATTGCCAATCACTTTTTTCCAGATCTCTTCACTCCCTTTTTATCACTCTTTAATTATCATGTGACCCTTTTTTTTTTTTTTTTTTTTTTTTAAATCCTCTTTTGTCTTTTTTCTCTGCCCCATGCTTTTTTCATGGTTCACAATTTCTCATACTTCTTTATTTATTTTTTGCTTTAATTATCATATATCAATCCTTCTCAAGTTTTAAAGTCCATATATACTTTATCTCCATACAAATATCCAGATCATAGAATCAATTCTTTCGGTCGTGGAGCCAGTTACCTAATCCCAAACATCATTCAAGTTATGGGAATATTAATTGCTCATGTCTCAAATTCTATGGTTTAGAAAGTTTAACCGAACTAAAACTAAAAGCATACGGATGATTCAAACCGATAAACTTCATTAATTAAAATCATGGGTGGGTTTAAAATAATTTTCAATTAAGTAGATTTAACCATTCTTAACAATCATATAAGTTTTGGTTATGAAGTTATATGTGTGTGCATATTAAGATTACAATACTTAACAACCAAAATACATCTTTTGAGTATGATGCTCCTTTCTTTTCAGCTTTATATCTCTGTCTAGCTACTTTATGGGCATGCAAGCACTACAAATATTATCTCTAGTTATAGGAATAATTAACAAGTTTAGTTTCAAGTCTTATCATGGAATATTTAATAAACATTTCTGATTAGCTTTTTATTATTTTGTGGGGATAATAATCAAATGATGAACTAATGTAGTTGAACGGAAGATAATGTAAATAAAGAGAGTTAATTAGTAGGGAAAATTGAGTTGCGGCTTGTGAGAAAGTGGAGTTCCAGCATTACAAAACATGCATCATCATCAAAGATTTTAGGCCCCCACGCGTGTGCCAATAAGCGTGGGCGTACTGTCTCAGTTGCACTATTGTACTCATCTCTTCTACAGCAATCAAATTTTCCCATATTCCGGTAGAAAGTACACTAAATATTTACACTTTGAAACTCACATTTTATATGCAAATTAGTGCATATATTTTTTTCCTTTAGTTTCATGATCTCTCTTCACTCAAGTAAGACAACACAGTCATGCAAGTTCCTTTTTTTTTTTTTTTTTTTTTTTTTTTTAAGGTGCTTATGCACGGCAAGTTTTTGAGGCCTTGATTGGCATTTTCACTTCTGCTTTTGGGTTCTTACTATTAAAGATCCTGTTTGATATGGTTATTCGAAACAAGCTTTTAACTTTTTAAAAACAGAAGTGGCTTTTACATGTGCTTGATTGAATCTTAAAAAGAATTTTTAGTTATTGAAAGCTCTTCCAACGGAATCTAAACTAAATTTAATTAAACAAAATTTTTTCCAAAATACAATATCCAAACAACTATAAACCTCAAATTAAGTGCTACTTCTCTTTTAAGTGTATACATTCACACATTGTAAAAATTCACTAGTTACTCGACAAGTGCTAATAAAATATATTATGTTGTCTTCGTTTTAACTCTTAAACTTTAAAATTTAGGTTTAAATATAAATAAAAGTGCAGATATTATTAGTATAACCTTTATATTTGGATGTCAAAATTTGATGATTGGAAACATTTAATGGTTGTTTAGACTTTAAACCGAGAGTTGAACGAAAACGCAAACCTGAACAATAAAAACATTTTAAACAAATTTATAGAGTCAACAAGAAATGAAGAGGTTGCCAAAAGTAACAATAACGAGGAAGAGTGAACAGGGCGACAGGAAGGGCTCAAATAAAGAGAAATTGATGGTATATCATTTTCTAATTCAAATGATTATATTCAGGTGATTATAATATATATATATATATTTTACAAGTGTATGTAGAGAATTTTTTTAATTTTATTATAAAAATAGTTATATTTTTATAAAAACAAATATCTAAATTATATTAGTAGTAGTTAATCTTAATAATATTTATTGATCCTCTAGTGCCAGTTAAAAAAAAAAATGAGAGGCAATTTTGTTTGTGGCATAATAAAAAATGATAATTGAGAGATATATAATAAAGTACTGAATGGAAGAGAGAAAGGAGAAAATTGAGCGGACTGGAGAAAGGGTCCCACCAAATGATTTGGTTGTGTAAACGCAATCGACGCCAACACAAAACGACGACAACCAATTCCTCCCACTACAAACTGGGAGTGCGTGCCACTTGTCGACTTCCCAACTCTATTTACTAAACGACACTCTACATTACACTATATGTCCCCACCTTTTTTATTATTTTTTTCTAAAAATATTTCTTATTATTTTTTGAATAATTATAAATTTACGAGTTGGAAGAGAATTCGCATGGACGTCATAGGCTTATCAAATATTGTTCACTTAGAGACTTTTGAGGTAGAAGAATTGCAATGTGGAAAGTGGGCATCGTTCAAGTCAAATTAGAGGCACCAAAATGATGTGAAAAAACCTATAACCAATAGAGATTAGGTTGGATATTTATTGACAATTTTAGGTGGTGTGGTGTACTTTCACTTTATATTTGTGATTAGAATTCAAGTTCTACGGTACACATTTATTGCATAGGACTGAAGTTTTTCTTCCTCCTATCGTGAAAATAAATTTCTTCTAATATTTTAAGAGTATATTTGGAGATTACATATAATGTTTAATCTTATAAAAATATATTTCGAGGTTACATATAATGTTTCATTTTGATAATCATAGATATAAAAGTAAATTTTTGGACCGATTATAACATTTAATTTTGATAAATTTTGACAGACCTTTAACTATTGATGTCAATAGATTATCAATTATCTGTAATTATATTAGAAAAAAAAAATTAAGATATCATAATTATTTTTCAGACTCGATTATTCTTTTACAGAATAAGACATCAAAAGATAATATTTTCTCATATCAACCTTTCACGAGAATGTTTTAATTCGTGTTAATATGTAAGATGTTAAAAAAAGAAAAGGCATAAGGAGCATGCATGCATTCGATTCGAATTATCTGAAGTGACAGAAATTCTAAGGCCTTGTTAAGTGAACCAACAATATAATTAACATGTGGGGACAATAAAGAAAGGTTCAGTTTATAAAAATGGAGACCAGCACTTGATGGTCTCAAACTGTAAAGATGTTTTACAAGAGCTTGAAAGCAACCAAGCAGGGTGGTTTTTTTCTTTTTTTTTGGATTAAATACTCATCATCTTTAACAGTAATTTACGACAATCTTCACAAGTACTTGTTCTATTAGAGTTTCAAATAGTCGATTACTAGTTGGCCGTAACTGTGTTCAATGATGTCTTTAAATACAAATTGGCTTTGTTCTAAGATTCTTGATATCTTTATAGTGGTTCCACAATCATCACAAGATATTTTTCGTGAAACCCGGATTTAGATCGTGCTACTATTCGAAGCAAATCGGGAAATTTTCCACACAAACATTTGATGACTAAACTTGGTGTGTTACTACTATATACCTTTACAAAATGTAATAATGGTTTCTGAGTTATCTTTCCTTTCTTTTCCTATTACAGAAGCAAACTATTTTTGATGGTGAGATTAACTGAACTTCATTATCAGTAACTTTAATTATCTTCACTAATTATAAGTTGCACTAAGTAAATATATATATATATTATTAGAGTGTTACATGTCAAGAAATAGGATAGGTGATCATATGTACCTAGAAGTGCATGTCATTCTCATGATATCTGCTTATTCCACTATGAGAAGGCCTAGCAGACCTAAGAGCAGTCAACATAACATGAGGGTGCATATCTGTACCTGTATCTCTATCTCTATTTGATCACAACAATAATTGACAACTACGATGCCACATTTCACTATCTAGAGGCATGGGAAGAAAATTACAACACCTTTAATATGGATTTGGTTTGGTCATCAAATCTTTGTTAGCAGTAAATAACATTAGTCATTTGATGTGAAATGAAGATATTCGATCTTTAACAATGGCTCCATGCTTTTTATCTCCTATAACTATGCAGCACCACCTGATAGTTATCTGTTCAAGTGAGGATACCCGAATGAGAAGAGAAGAAAAATATAAAAGAGAATAATCCTGCAATTAGCTAGGTGCAGATAAAAAGTGATGAAATAGTAAAGGAATGTGAAGGAATATGTGAAAAAAGCAAGAGGCAGTAGCGAAGGAAAAACAGGTGAAGAATGTATATAATAAATACAAGTTGGGGAGCAGAAAGGGGTGCACTCAAAATGATGCGCACCCATTGTCAAGTAGCCAAAAAACCTCTCAAGTCTTCAACCATGGGAAAAAAAAAAAAAAAAAGGCTGGCTCCACCCATAACACACTCATATCGTGCTCTGCAGAAATAAATTTATTTAATGGACAGAAATTGGAATCCCAGTTTGATGTGTTCTTTGCTTTAATCACTTCTCTCTCTTATTCAGCTTCTAATAATAAAAAAAAAAGAATGGAATAGCGAGAAAAAGAAAAGAATATCAGGAGAAGACTTTACACAGCATCTAAGTTATAGGCTACTGCCTTTTAAATGAAAATTTAGAGATATAATACAAGAAGCAATGATAGAATTGTCATATCGAATATGGGTTGATACGAATGTTGAAAACTACAGTGAAAAATCAAAATAGCAGTTCAAAAGAGAATAAAAGAATCAGTTTGCTTTACAAGGAAAAGCACCATTACTTTAACTTTTATTTCGCTAACTCTTTAGACAATTCTTTTTTTCTTTTTTTCTATACTAAACTCATCATAACTTTAATTTTCTCCTTACCGACTCTCCACCTTCCCAGCTCTTCTTTTTCTTTTCAGATTATTCTTCCCTGTAGAGCTGTGAATATACTTGAGTCTCGTAAATCCAACGCAATAATTCTGTTAATTTAAACTAGTTTGGACGGCATTCTATAATTAGTTTTGGTTTTGACTTGTTCGCGAATTAGAATATACTGAAAGAGGAAAGGCTGCAAAGTCTGACTAACGAGAGGTTGATGGCAAGATCAATGAAATCGTAGCTTTGGGTTGTGTAGATGAAATTGAGAAAATGGATGCTCAAGAGTCAAGAGAGAGAGGTGTAAGAAATAATATTTGATGGGGTAGTCACACTCATACATGCATGCACACAAGGGGAAGAAGAATCTGTGACTGATTGAGAGAGACTTTTAACAAGTTTCACTGCTTGAAAATTGGTCCCAAAGGCACGGAATGCAGATCGGTCGCACCTTGTCATTGTCATGAGAAACTACTAAAAAGTATGCGAAAATAAGCAACCTTCCATATCGTCTTTTAAACAGGTAATCTGCTTTAATGAATTTGTACAAAATGAGGTCAAATAATGAGTAGAGATGCCATGCATTACAATATTTCTCAATGGACACAAATGATGGACAAAGCATAGGTGTTAGAGCTCTAATAAAGAGAGAGTTCTCCCTTTGAATTTGTTTAAGCTTTTCTAGAAGAAAGTAAAAGCAAGGATGAAAAGAACGAGGCACATACATGCAAAAAAGCAATGAAAAATTAACTATACAATAGTAGCTAAATTAAATTTTCTAAAAAGACTCTCATGTAAATGAAATGACCCCACAATATTGGTGTTTTTCATGTTTTAATTACTGTACCTTATAATGAAATTTGATTCTATCATTTACAAATAAGATTTTAACTTCTAATTCATAAGATTGAAACCTTAAATATTTAAAAATTTCCTTTATCTTTTAATGCACATTTTTCAAGAGAATTTTTAGCAATCAAGGTCAAATACATCATATCGATGTTTATAATAAGATTTAATGTAAATTTCCCGGTTAGAGCAATCCAGGAAATATCAACGTTACCAAATTAAAATAAGAGAAAGGGGCATGCGTCTAAGTACAATAGAATTGAAATAGTTTACAGGCCTTTTGTCAATGAAATGGTGGGAAACACCATCATTGTCTTCTGAGGAGTAATCCATTTTTCACATGCACACACAGCATGTATAATTGTCACAAGTATAGTATAATTATACAACAAAAACCAACAAAAAATGGGTAATGACTTTGAAACCTTAAAGTATTTCTACCTTAGGTCCTCAGATCTCCCACTCCTTTTATGATTGGTACCTTGTGTGAAATGTGTTGGAAGCACTATTAGTTGTCTGCTAGGAAACAATCAACAACTTGCTTCTTTCTGTTTTTGTATTTTTTCTTTTTTTACCCACACGCAACTGATGTATACAGTATACACATAAGGAAAACAGAAACAGAAAGCTGTATTTGCTTATGCTTAGAGTTACCACGTTTAGTATTTGGCTACTTCCATGCGCTAGTGATCAATTTCCCTTAATCAAGCCACAGTGCTCGCAGGGTACTTGTACGAATGGCCAGAAATAATGATTCTTATACGTGGCATAATATGATGTGGCCGCATAAAAAACAGATGCAGTCAAGGTGAGAATAGGAGATAAATGATAGGGAGAAGATGCTGATAAAGAAGAACTAAGGAAAAGATTAGTATAAACAATGGTTTATAGTTGGTGTGAGAATAAATTTAAAGGAAAAGAAGGTGGGATCCCACCAAATACACATCACTGAGCCTTGGCACACAGGAGAAATCCTCGTCTATATATCTACTATATATTGCTGTTTTCTCTAGTGCACTTTGGGAAGCCAAGTTAAAAGGAAGTCCTTAACTTCTCCCAATAATCATCACCATCGTTTCGTTGTAGCCATGCCCCTTAACAACTGCATAGCACCAAAACCAGAAAATGGCAGCACTGATCCGGTGGAATCTCTGACAGAAATGTCTGAATCCCAGAACAATGCTGTCCTTGCATTTCCTGTACTACCCAAATCACAACCTCTACTCCAACTCTCTTTGTTTCCAATAACTCTCAAGGTCTTTTACTCTCTCTCTGTGCAATAAGATTCAGTCTTCTTTCCATGATATTGTAGAGATATTTTCATCACAAGTAATGTAATCTTTCTAAAATATTAAAGTAGCTTCTTTCTGCATGTTACAATTTTATTAGTCATATGTAGTAGTACACTTTCATCATAACAGGAATGATCTTTCTAACTAATAAGGTAGCTAGTCTGTGCATATATGTTTTTTTTTGAATTGTTTCTATAATTGTTTGCAGTTTGAGGAGGTTGTGTACAAAGTTAAATTGGAGCAGAAAGAATCTTGGTGGGGTGGTACATGGGGCTCCAAAGAAAAGACTATATTGAATGGGATTACAGGTATGGTTTGCCCAGGAGAGATACTAGCTATGCTAGGACCATCTGGCAGTGGCAAAACCACTCTTCTCAGTGCTCTTGGAGGTCGCCTTAATGGGAAGCTATCTGGCAAGATCATCTACAATGGCCAGCCTTTTTCTGGTTCCATAAAACGAAGAACAGGATTTGTTGCACAGGATGACATTTTATACCCTCATCTCACAGTCCATGAAACCCTTTTCTTCACAGCACTGCTAAGACTACCAAACAGCTTGACAAGAAATGATAAACTCCAGCATGTGGAGCAAGTTATCACTGAGCTGGGGCTGACAAGGTGCCGGAATAGCATGATAGGGGGCCCATTAGTGAGAGGAATATCAGGAGGGGAGAAGAAGAGGGTAAGTATAGCTCAAGAAATGCTCATCAATCCATGCTTACTGTTACTAGATGAGCCTACCTCAGGTTTGGACTCCACCACGGCTCAAAAGATTCTGACCACTATCAAACGACTTGCTACCGGAGGTCGTACCATTGTCACCACCATTCACCAACCCTCAAGTCGACTTTACCACATGTTTGATAAGGTGGTTTTGCTCTCTGAGGGCTGTCCCATCTATAATGGTCCTGCATCTACAGCCTTGGACTACTTTTCTTCCATTGGTTTCTCTACATCCATGACTGTCAATCCAGCTGATCTTTTACTTGATCTTGCCAATGGTAATTCACAATTTCTTTACTTTGACTACTTAATTTTTCATCGCACTTTTTTTTTTCTTCTCTTCCATTTATTTCCTAGGCAAAACTATTGAACACTATAAGATTTCATTGTGGTAAGGGGAAGCTTCCTCTTATTCATCATTTCTTTCATCATTTCTTTTGTTTCTATTAACATGAGACGAAAAAATCAGTTGGCCTACTTCTTTTCCATTGGTGCTTGAACCATCATATACATGGAATATAATGAGACCCCACCAACCTAATCATCCCCACTATCATTTTGGTTTACTTATTATGTTGTCATTTTTATACCTCATCAATATAGTTTCTACATGTCACAACACATGCTGTCCATTTGCTGCATTCTTCTAATTATTCAGAACAGAGAATGTTTACGTTGCCATAAGACTTATGGAAGTTCCAAAAACTGCAGGAATAAGCCCTGACTTCAAGCACTCAACTGGGTACGGTGAGAACACAGAAAACGAGAAGAAGTCGGTGAGGGAAGCTCTCGTTTCTGCTTATGAAAAAAATATTTCTACAATATTAAAAGCTGAGCTCTACAATTCGGATGTCAATAACTACAGCCATGCTAACAATACTTCCACAAGTAATTTTCTCTCTTCTATCCCCGATTGCCATAGTCATGCTATGATACATAAAACCGAAACAAAACAAGCATTTTCCTTTTAACTTCAACAGTCTCTGTATGTTCCTTTCTGAGTATCAACTGTGAAATGAAACAGGAAATAACAGGAATGCGGAGCAGTGGTGTACAAGCTGGTGGCATCAATTCAAAGTGCTGCTGCAACGGGGGGTAAGAGAGAGGAGGTTTGAAGCTTTCAACAAGCTCAGGATTTTCCAAGTCATCAGTGTTGCTGTACTTGGGGGACTCCTGTGGTGGCACACCCCAACTTCTCACATTGCTGACCGCGTAAGAATCTATCTTGTTTGTCACTGAGTTGATGATTAAGGCACTGATTTAACAAATCTAGTTTGAGGTAGTAATGTCAAGGTCTTGAAATCCAACCAATTCTTTAAGACATTGTATCAACTTAACAAGTCAAACAATCTATACTTGTATTTGCAATAGCTACTTCAACCTCGTGTTGCATAATCAACTGAATTATTGGGCCAAGATATGAAATTTGGAACCTATCTCCAGTGCAAACTAGATAGAAACTTTACTGATACTAAAATTTGTTCCCTTTATTGCAGATTGCACTGCTCTTCTTCTTCTCTGTATTTTGGGGCTTCTATCCACTCTATAATGCGGTTTTCACATTTCCCCAAGAAAGAACAATGCTAATAAAGGAACGATCATCTGGAATGTATCGTCTTTCATCCTACTTCTTAGCAAGAACAATTGGAGACCTGCCACTGGAGCTTGCACTTCCAACTGCATTTGTCTTCATAATTTATTGGATGAGTGGCCTCAAAGCTGATCCTGTTACTTTTATTCTATCCCTACTTGTTGTTCTTTACTCGGTCCTTGTTTCGCAAAGTCTTGGCTTAGCCATTGGTGCCATTCTCATGGACATAAAACAAGCCACTACTTTAGCTTCTGTTACAACTCTTGTTTTCCTGATTGCCGGAGGATACTATATTCAACAAATACCTCCCTTCATAGTCTGGCTTAAGTATTTGAGCTATAGCTACTACTGTTACAAGCTTCTACTTGGTGTCCAATACAGTGAGGATGACTACTACGAGTGCTCAAAGGGAGTGTTGTGCCGTGTTGGAGATTTTCCTGCTGTCAAATCAATGGGGCTGAACCATTTGTGGGTAGATGTGTCCATTATGGCCCTGATGTTGGTGGGTTACCGACTGGTTGCATATATGGCACTGCATCGAGTCAGGTTGAGGTAAACTTATCATAGGTTGCATCCCATCAAACATGACAGTTTGAAGAGTTTTCTCCTTCTTCAACTGAGGAATAATATTAGGTGAAGATGGGAATCATGTGAGAATTCAATCAACTTGCCTGTCAGTTGATGTACTAGCCATTTCCTTATAGTTTTAGGTACTACTAACTTCAAGTCCAAATTTCAGAATAAAATTTATAGCATTCTGAAGAAAGTAATTGTGCTTTATATTAATAAGAAACAAAAGAAAATAAAAATGCATTCCTCATCGCAAAAACGGATAAAATAAAATAACAATCAGACCTTGATTCATCGTCTGCAGAAAACTGAACTCTAGACCTTTGTGGGGCCATTGAAATATAAAGTTGCTTCAGTCTAATAGCTTCCTGCAAGTGCAACAACAACAAAGAAGAAGGAAAGAACTAATTTAAAATAAATAAATAAATAAATAAATTGAATAGTTAGGGGAGCACTAGATGATGACAAAAACAGGCAGAGAAAAACGAAGCATTCTTTTCAGTTTCATTTAACATATTAGAGCACATGATGATGAAGAGAATTAAAATCAGTTTGGACGTTGGAGTAAAAAAGAATGTGACATGACCATAGGCATTTCCATTGAAATTGTGCCAACCAAGACAAATTAGTTAGTAAAAGAAGTTGGATCGCTAAGTTCACAGAAATAACTATAATGGTAAAAAAAACTGTCGTGTGGTTTTCCTCTTAGGGTGGTTTGGATCAAATATGTTATAGTTTAAAGGCAGAACAAGTACATTAAGACTACAAAAGACAAGAAAAATGGCTCTATAGTCCATAGCGGGGAAAGCTAGATTCCTCATCATCGTAGTCCCCACAGCAAGGAAAGCAAAAGCAAGTAAATGTGGTGTGTGCATATGAAATACGATTGAATTTGGATGGAGACCACATGCAAACAAACAAAAAAGAAGCAAGAGCCAAAAATCCTCGTCATTTTCTACTTGAACCTAGTGCATAATCCACACAAACAAAATGTCATCATCCTGAAGTAATAGGAAAGGACAAGGGAATTGGCAATCCATTTCAGTCCTCTTTATTTGCTCTGTTTATAGGAATTAGTGGTCTACATTTGAGCATCAAAAAGAGGCAATATGAGTAGGCCATATATATACCTCTTCAACTAATAAAACATAAACAACTCACTCTAACGCTATCTACAAGTCAAAAGCTGAATCACCTCCTCATGTTAGTTGGTTAACCTATTAATATGAACTGCCAACAATCATCATCATCATTCAAACCAACCCAATTTTCAGCTTCCACCACCCTTCAACTCATGCTGCTTCCAATTATTATCGTTATCAACAGATGTGTGTATGATAATGTTGCATGAAGACTGTCTTCTTCTAATGATCTTCAATAGAAGAACAGGAATGCATACATGGTGACAGACACAGTGGCGTATAAATGCAGTGTTTGAAACGAAAACTCACCTTTAAAGTAGCCGAATGTCGTCTGCTTTAGCGGAACAAAAACTGTGCAGCAGGCCCCAATTGCATTTTATCAAAAGTGGGGTGTTTGAGAACAATAGTGGGGGACATATAGTACCACCAAATTTTCAATTGTGTACTGAACGTTTGAGGCCCAGAAAAGGAGGTTGGAGGCCCAAACCACAAGTGGAGTCCAGCCCAGTTTTACTAAATACAAAACTGACGGTGAAGAAGGGGAGAGAGGAGGAGAGAAGAGATCAGAGGGGAAGGGAGATCAGAGAGAGAGAATGGGGACGGTGGGATTGGCGCCAGGACTGTCGAGGAAGCTGAAGAAGGTGTTGGAATCGAGAACAGAGACACCTGATCTGTTGGCTTCTCTCAAAACTCTCTCTACTTTCTACTCTGACAACACTCCACAGGCTCGTCGCAACCTCAGATCCACTATCGAGAAGCGCTCTCTCTCCATCAATCTCGATTTTCTCCATGCCTCCGACACCGCTCAACAGGTACTCTTTTCTCTTCTCTCTCTCCTTTCTTCGTTTACTTACGCTTGGTTTGTTTTTCAGGCTTTGGATCAAGTCGAGGAAGAAGTTAACGAGCTCGCTCAATGCTGCGACAGGTTCTGTTTTTTCAACTTTATTTGTGTTTTTAATGCTATCATTTATTCTTGCTGCATTCTAGATCCTTTCTATTGTATTCTAGTAAAGCAAATCAAATCATGTCCTTTGTATTCTTTTTTAATTTTGAATAACTGCATTTTCATTTTAAGTTTACGAGGCAACTCATTCGATATAGATTGTATTTGTACAAATGGATATGATATTATTTTTACAGGATTGAAAAGGCATTGAACAGTTGCAATGCTACCACTGGAAATATCATCGAAACCACTGAGAGACTCAAACGCGATCTTGAAGTCAATACACAACGACAGGAGATTGTTTCATGCTTTCTTCGTGATTATCAGCTCTCTAACGAAGAGGTCTAAATTTGAAACCTCATCTCCATTCTAATAGTCAAAGTTAAGCTTGTATTAGTTCGTTTATGTTCACTTGTCGTGTTTGTCCGTTTGTAGATAGAAGCACTGAGGGATGAAGAACTAAATGAAAATTTCTTCAAGGCTCTGTCTCATGTTCAAGAAATCCATGCCAACTGCAAAGTATTGCTAAGGACGCATCATCAGGTAAAATCTCTCATTCTCTTTTTAACTTCCAAACATTTAGGATTCTGAAAATACTTTATCAAGATTCATGGTTAAGGAAACTGATAAAAGTTTTCCTGCATGTATTATTTTTCCTTGTCTTTTTCTCTTCTTTCATGATGCTGTTCTCTGGTCTGTGTTTTCTTTGTCTTCTCCTAAGTTTACTGCTGTTCGTTAGTGAATATATGTCATATCATGATAATTATTATTCACCTGAGGACTCCTCACAGCGTGCAGGTTTGGAACTGATGGATATGATGGCTGTGTACCAAGAAGGAGCCTATGAGCGCCTGTGCAGGTGAGCTTATTCTATGATGAAAAGAGGTTTTCTATAGCGAATAAAACTTTCAGCTTCTTTTTTTTATTGATTTCATAAATGTGATTCATGTCCTAAGGAATCTACTGTCTTGCGACTTTCTTATGTGCAAAATTTTCTCAAAGAGTCTTATATGCATGATTCATAAATACTTTTACAATGTTAGAGAATTTAATTGTTTACATCTATAGAAAAACTATAGGAACTGTTTATACAACGTTAGAGATTTTAATTGTTGAGTGGATTTTTTCTGTTCTTTTTTTTTTTCTTTTTTTTTTTTTTCAAATTTGTTTATTTTTAGACTTAGTATGTTGTGGATATGTAAATTTTTTGTTTTATGGCATATTTTACCGCTTCTGTTTTCTTTTTTCTTTCTTTTTTTTTTTTTTTTTTTTTCTCTCTAGGTGGCAACTTTTGGGATGGCTTTTTATAATTACAATCTTAGTTTCGTAAATTTGTGTAAGTTTGTTTACTTTGGTGGTGTCCGAACTAGTTAGTTAATGTATGTCTTATTCCTTCTTCTAGGTGGGTTCAGGCAGAGTGTAGG
The DNA here is from genome assembly GCA_022984855.1 of Dimocarpus longan. Classification (NCBI taxonomy): domain Eukaryota; kingdom Viridiplantae; phylum Streptophyta; class Magnoliopsida; order Sapindales; family Sapindaceae; genus Dimocarpus; species Dimocarpus longan. The sequence continues at coordinate 21,365,801 of CM041026.1, forward strand.
AAATTGGGTGACACTGAGAATCCTGAAGTTGGTGAGCTTTTGAAGACAGCAGTTCGCTGGCTGAAGGAAAGGCCTGTCCTTTTTAAGTATTGTGCAGAAGAGGTGATTCTACAGTATCATAAGTTTAATCATCAATAATGACTGTGGTTCATGCCACTGGGTTTGCTTGGAGCTTGTCATAAGTATCATTTTCGTGTTAATACAGGTGGCAAATATGAGGCATAATGCATTGTTTAGAAGATTTATTAGTGCTCTTACGCGTGGAGGTCCTGGTGGCCTACCAAGACCAATAGAAGTGCATGCTCATGATCCCTTACGATACGTAGGAGACATGCTAGGGTGGTTACATCAGGTATAACACTAAAACTGTTTTAGTTGGGTTTCCCTTGTAGTCTTCTGATGTTGCTACATTTTTAGTATCACAATCTTTGTTTTATGATATTTTAATTATGTTCTGTTGCTTCTTGTGCAGGCTTTGGCATCTGAACGGGAGCTTGTCCTCGGGTTACTTGATCCTGATGCAGCAGTGGATACTGAATCTACTGCAAGTCGATTTTCTAGGAGCTTGGATAATGATTCTGGAAAGACTGACTCAAATCTGACATTTGTTCTGGACAGAATATTTGAAGGAGTTTGCCGGCCATTTAAAGTGAGAGTTGAACAAGTTTTGCAGTCACAACCTAGTCTTATAATTTCATATAAACTCAGTAATACCCTGGAGTTTTACAGCTACACTGTAAGTTGAGCTTTATCCCTCATTTTGCTCCTCCTAGCTGTCTTTAATCTCCCAATCCCATAATTATTATTATTATTATTACTATTATTTTTCCCTTTCTACAGATACAAGATTTACTTGGCAGAGATACAGCTTTATGTAATACTCTTTGGGTGCTCAAAGATGCTGCTCAAAAAACATTTTTTGACATACTGAAAAGTCGAGGAGAAAAACTTTTACGATATCCTCCCCTTGTTGCTGTTGATCTTTCTCCACCACCAGCTGTAAGGGAAGGAGTCTCTCTACTGCTCGAAATAATTGAGAACTATGACAGCATGATGGTTCCCACTTCAGGAAAAAAACCTGTTTTTGATCCAGTGATATCTGCTCTGCTTGATCCCATCATCCAGGTAATTTGTTTTGTTATTAGTATTGTAACTTGTGATATTATATTTGGTGGAACTACCTTTGGCTGCATGATTCTGAAAATTGATGACAGAAAAATACATTGAATATGAGCAAACTGTCATATTTTCTCCAAAATTTAAATGTATAGAAGATTCTGTACTGTAATGTTGTGGTGCTCTGTGTTGTGTATGTTATGGTCCACAAACAAACGTAGCTTGTAGAATTAGCATTGAATAGGTTTCATTTGAAGCTTTTAGGCCTAACAGGTGGTGGAGCCAATCTGTGCGATCATGTTAGCACTATAAAAACTGAAAACTGGGAGTTCTCTCTCACTCTCTCTCTCTCTCTCTCTCTCTCTCTCTCTCTAACACTTGATTCAGGTTTTAAATTAGGGTGCACCATGTGTAGAACTGATAGTTTCTTCTTCCCTGAATTCAATAAAGAAGATTTACTTAGTTATTCTTCCTGAATTTAGTGAATGAGAGAAAATTATTACTTCCTACTTTTGCAGATGTGTGAACGAGCAGCAGAGGCACACAAGTCTAAAGGAGGTGGACACTCATCAAGAAGAAGTAGTAGGATGAGTTCTGACTCGGGCCAACTTAATAAATCATCAGTTGATGCAATCTTGTCAAATAGCAACTCCACCTTATCTGCACAGGTTTCCACTTGCCTGGTTCCTTTTTTTTTTTTTTTTTCAATATATTCCTGCTTGTCAATCATCACATTATTTTTGCTGATCTTTAGGATAATGTTAGCTATTATATAGATGCAATTCTTGTTAGTTGCATACAATTGAGCCGTTATATATAGAAGTCTAGTCTATAATTAGTTCAATAGCTCTTGTACTGTGCCTGTGCCATGGAAAGCCATCTATTGCCCATAAAATGGACAATGTAATAAAAATCACATTAGTTGAGTGTATGGAGCCAAGGATTGTTTACTAAATTCTCTTGATCTTTGAATAATCTCAATTTGTATTTGGGGTAAAATGAAGTTGCTAATTTTGGTACAAGTAGATAGGCAACAAATAGTTTCAAACACTTGGATCCACAAGTGGGCCCTTCTTTGCTAGTTAGACGTATGAAGTAATGGAATTAAGTCTTTCTACTTTTGCGTGTATAGATTCTGAATAGTTTTTGCATCTGAATCTTCTAAATAATCTATGCAGAATACTGAGACACCGTCCAAGGTTTTCCTCATCAACTGCTTATGTGCCATCCAACAACCATTACTTGGTCGTGAAGCTGCTGCTGAATATGTGAAGAACCTTGGATTGATGATTGATAATCACATGCGTGTTCTTGTGGATAAAGAAGTTGACACAATTTTAAGAAGATGTGGTTTGTCACAAAAGATGCATCGCTTCCGTAGTTCACTTAACAAGGAGGTCAGCAATACAGTAGCTAGGCCACCATTGGTAGAGATACAAGAAACTTCACCTGCATCTCTGTCGGAGTGTTTAAAAGCTTTCTTTGGGCTTATTCTGGGAAGTGAGGGTTCCCTGCCTGAATTTGAGCTGATGCAGGTTCCCAAATTGCGATCTGAAGCTTGTCTTCAGGTGGCTAAGTCTCTTGCTGAAGTTTATGATCTTATTTACGAGGCAATTATGGCTCCAGAGAATGGATACCCAGACCCAAAGTCACTAGCCAGGCATCCTCCTGATCAGATAAGGACCATTTTAGGAATATGAGGTTATAAACCTCTTTTTCAATAATTTTTGTTCTTCCTGTTGGGTTACCAGATTGATACAGACGACGTTTATTAGGTATTAGGTCTTCTATATGAATACAGATGCTTTGTACAAAAGATTCAAGGTCATGTTCATTTGTTTTACTAGTAGTTTTGTAGATGGGGTCACCTTTTGAGTGTTGAAAAAGGAAAAGAAATTATTCATTTTTCTGTTGTGTTGAACAATTTGTCGATTTGGTGATGACGATGTAATAATAGATATATGAATTTTGTTTACTTTTCAATCCAGATTGAAGTGCTTTCTAAGGAAATGAAATGAGAATATTTTTAGTAGTTGTGAAGGTAATGGGATCAAAACTTATTAGAACTCACCTTCTGTCATGGGTCCGTCGAAGATTCTGACCTCAAACATTCTGGTAATACCTATTATTTGAAAAACAGTAATGTTTTCAAGTGTTGTGTAAATGTAATTGGGTCGTTCAGCCTTGTACACATGTTAGTTGTGATAGAATGCGGGCTTCATTTTGTAACGGTGTTGGGTCATGGAGGTTGTGTAATATACGCCAAACCAACAGAAGAACGAAACCACATAACGAATGCTTAAAAATTATTAACAAATGATAGATCCAAATCCGGTCTTGATTGGTTGATTAGTTGTAAAACTGTTTTTTTATCTACGTTGTCGTAAGAATAGTTTGACGGTGGTAGTAGTATGTAATCTAGATAACAATGTTAGAATTTCAATCAACCCGTGTCGTGTCTGGTCTTGGTGTTACAATTATAAAATTACCAAAAAAACCCCAGTCGTTAAGTTGCAAGCTGTAACGTTCGTGTAGCCTGGTTTGGAAGTCAGAGAAGAGAGCACACAGAGGGCCCATTCACTTGGGAAATAGAAATACAAAACCGGATGAGAAATTTTATATACATATATAAAGGGAATGTCGAAATCAGAATTGATAACTCAATCATCCAAAACCAGCAATGCATTTACTCTGAATCTGAACCAGATTTCAATAACTTTTACCTTAATTCCTTTTAAATGACTTTCAAAATCCATTCAATTCCGTGAACACGAGGTTATAATCTGACGTGACACCAACCAACAAAAAGAAATCTGAATTCAGGGAGGAAAACGTGATGGCGTTGGGTGGTTCAGGAGAGAAAGAGATATGGCGAGCACATGCAGGCATGGCTCTTGTTCAGTTATTCAATGGAGGTTATCATGTAATCACAAAAGTAGCCCTCAACACTGGAATCAACCAGCTCGTCTTCTGCGTTTTTCGTGATCTAATTGCTCTCTCCATTCTTGCCCCTGTCGCCTATGTCCGTGAAAAGTATGCTTCAGTTTTAGCTATTAAAGATTGCAACTTTAATCTTCATTTCTAGTGAGTTTGTTTTACTTCTTGTTCTGTGAGATGGGACTCACATGTCCAAAAATGCTGATCCCAGAATTATATAAAGTTATTCTTTTATACTTTGATGAACTGGGTATGGAATCTGCCTCTAAATCTGTGATTGTGGTTCCATTACTATGTTACAATTACATACTGTTGGTTGGCTAAACTGATTTATTTCTAGGACATTTTGGCGTCTTGTAATCATTTGTATTTGCTTTTTCCTCTTTGTAGAAGGACCCGTCTGCCTATGACGAGGCATCTCCTCCTGTCATTCTTCTTTCTTGGGTTAAGTGGGTGAGTCTCGATTCCGTGCTTGTTGAACGGATTATAGCTTCTGAATATATACTGAAAGATCTATTTTTGGTGAATTTGATTAGGATATTTGGGAACCAGCTTTTGTTTCTAATTGGTCTTAGCTACACCAATCCTACCTATGCTGCTGCTATACAGCCTGCAATTCCAGTCTTCACTTTTCTTTTGGCTGTCATGATGGGGTGAGTTTCACAAATTTCTTTCCTCTAATTCAATGCCATCAATACTTTATGCCTCTATACATGCTAATATGCCTATAATGCCCATGTTACCTGTTCTATATCATGAATGAAATTGTTCATGCAGTACAGAAAGAGTGAACGTGCTCAGAACTGAAGGTCAAGCTAAGATTGGAGGTACGCTCATCTGTGTGTGTGGTGCCATATTGATGGTTCTGTTCCGCGGCCCGGCTTTGCTTGGGAATATCAACCAAGACTTTGTAAGTCACAGTGAAATAGTTGCAAGGGGTCAACCAGAGCCTGCTGGATGGTTCATGTCTAGTTTTGTGGAGCTTGGACTTGATCATTGGCACCTTGGAGTTTTATGCTTAATCGGAAACTGTATGTGCATGGCCGCTTTTTTAGCCATTCAGGTACTGAATTCTATAGTTAATTATTCTCACAAGTCTTTATTCTTGCACAAGTCTCTTTGTGCATTTTTTGTTGGCTAATATGATGTATGTCAGAATGAGCTAGGCTTTTTCCTCTCTTCAATTTTGCAATCGTTAATGTGAAAACTACTGCCAATCTAAAATAGGAGAAATCCTTCAACTTTTCTTGATGTTTATGTGACCTTGCTAGATGCCTTATGATGTATATGGTGTTATTGTAATCATCTCTATTTCCTGGTCAGTACTTTTAACACGAGTGATTGGACTAATGGGTAACGTTTGGGTTTTATTGGAGACCTAGGTGAGCTTCAATCAGAATTCTATTTGACCTTTCAGGTAGTTTTTTAAATTATGAGAACTAGTCTAGTGGTTTTTCATTGCAGTTTGTAACTAGTGTTTGATAATTTCGACCTTTCTATGAACCTGTTTTAAGATATTCAAGTGGCATCCAGTGGAAGGATGTGAGCTCCTTAAACAATTGATAGTTCACATGATCTATTCGTGGCAACAAGTTTTGCTGTCAGAAAGACTTTAAAATGCTTAGCACAGTTCGTGTGCTTTAAATATTTATTTGGAAATTGGTGGAAGAAGTGAATGCATGGTCTTTTGACTCTGCTTGGTATTTTCTGTATCTACAGTAATTGAAGAATGAATTTCCATCTCTTTTGTTAATTTTCTTATTGGATTTATGAACAGGAACTCAACAAGAATAGTAGAGAAACTGGTGTTGAGTTGGTATCATTTACTGGCAGTGTTGAGATACTACTGCCAATATGTACTGGTTCTAAATATTTATCCTTTCTGTAAGTTGTTAGGAATAAGACATCAGCATTAATAAACTGACTGAAGAAATTGTTTAAAAACTCATTATGGAGTTACTGCATAAGATGTGATGTTTTAAGGCCTTGTTCTAATAACTGTTGTTGCTAGAAATCTTGTGCTGTAGTTGTAATTATGAAACCATGGCAGATGGAAATGCTTACTCTTGCTTCATGAACCCTTCCATCCATGTTACTGATCCGAAGGTAGTCTTAAGCATGTCATCATTTATTGAAAAAATATATATATTATCTTGTCAACCTCCACATTATGAAAATGAGGTTCTCATGGGTATTGAAGTTGAGTAAAGCTCTATCTTATGTATTCTCAGAATATTCTTATTTGGAAGGATTGAATTGTTCTCTTTCTCGTTTTTGAGTTGTTGATGTTTTTCTGCTCCTTTGCTATGCGACCCATGTCATATTTCTTGATAAATTCTACTCCAATCTTCCAAATTATTCCATTTTTTTGGAGCTATTCATTGTTGTCTTACATGTTTTCATCTCCTGTAATTCTTCTAACATTCAGTTCATTGTCATGGAAAAACATTCAGGCTCCAGTTTTAGCAAAATATCCTGCCAGCCTTTCTGTCACTGCATATTCGTACTTTTTTGGTGCTGTTTTGATGGTAATAACAGCATTCTTTACAACTAATGAGTCAACAGACTGGAGTTTGATGCATTCTGAGTTGTTGGCGGTGATCTATGCAGTAAGTATTGATTTGAAGTTATGTTTGCCTTGTTTCTTGAAATTACAGGTAGTCATTTAGCTCCATTGTTCTATGTCCATCTGGCTTTGGGAAGTTGTTTTATAGTAGCTTTTCAATTTTTTAGGCATATTCATGACATCATAGTAGTTGTGCTGGAAGAAAATAAGATGGAAGTGATTTTATTCAAATTTTTTTAATACCATGTAATACAATAAAATCTTTTAGTATAACCAATGGTATGGTGTGATTCTTGTAGAATATCTTCCATAGCTCATATTACTATATTTCTGCTGTTAAGACTGACTGAAGTTTTAGTTTATGCTAACTGTCCTGGTACATGCATATAGGACGATGGTACAATTTACTTATTGAGGCTTAGGCTTAGTGAAAATCAAATGCATTGTGTTAGCAGGTGACGTGCCATACTTGGATTTAGAAGTCATTATGATGAATGATTATTCTTTGTGCCATACCTTTGTTAGGATGCATTGTTCAATGAGTTGAAGAAATAATTGATATTTTAATGGAGATGTTGTAAGAAGGAACTAAGAAGAATGTTTCTTGCTTTCTCAGGGAGTTGTTGCTTCTGCAATTAATTATGGACTCCTGACATGGTCCAATAAAATCTTGGGGCCAGCTTTGGTGGCGCTCTACAATCCACTTCAACCAGCAGCCTCTGCTTTTTTATCAAGAATTTTCCTTGGAAGCCCTATCTATTTGGGAAGGTTTGACCCCTATATCCTATCGCTTCCATCACATCCTTGCTCTGTATTTGACAGTTGACAATAGATTTTGTTAAATGCATTAGATCATTACAGTGGCACCGAAGCTGGTGTGAGCTTACTTGGTGTTTTTTCACTTGTACAGTGTTGTAGGGGGATGTCTAATTATTGCCGGTCTCTATATGGTGACATGGGCATCATATAGAGAAAGAAAAGCAGCAAGTTTAGTTGTTATTCCTCAAGTCATTCGGGAGTCTGAACCACTCATTCACAATGACGCAGTAATTAAGCGAGGACATATTTTCTCGGGACCCTCAGGATCAAAATCAAGAGATTAGGCACTCATAAGATGAGATTTAGATGTAAAGTTTTCATACTGAAATTTTTTTATCTATTTTAAAAGTAGACTTTTGGTTGAGACAACTTTGCACACCTTATTACTTCTTCTCTGTTCGCCTTTTTTTTGGATGGTTCATTGTTTATTTAATGAACAATGGAATAGTAAAACCAGATACATTCAATTTGAAAATAGATTCTTATATGTGTTTGTTTGTCATCATCACTTGTGTGACCGATTAAATAAACGGGATGGTAATTGTCTACTAAGTAGTAGCAATATGATAGTGGTGCATTGCGAAAGCTATGAAAATATCAAGTTGAAATCAATTGATATAATATGTATTAAAATGCTGTCTAAAGATGAGACCTATAAAAAGAAAAGAGGTCAAAACAAATAAAAGCAGACAATACGCAAAGTAGAAGCTAACTCTTGGTCTATTGAATAGTTGGATAATCCTCCAAATTGTATCAACCTTATTTATATGTCTGTGGTGCATTCCAACTTATAGATTTAATTGGTCTTTGGTGTTGGTTTTTACATATCTGTACTTGTAGTTGTTGAGCATGTCCTGATGATAACTAGTAACCACGATGCCTCATCTTGTTTTTTTGAATTTGGTCTTTTGTATGATGCATATGCATATGCATGCTTTTTTTTTTTTTTTTTAATTTTAAGAAGGCTTTCATTATTTGTCCTACAGCTAGTTTTGAAGGATAACAGAATTACAATTATATAGATATGTTATCTGAAGATACAATTCATTCGTAAAAATTGTTGTGCCTAAAAATAGAATTCAGGCTTTGAATCCACCCGATAAAAAATTGAAAAAGCCCAAAAACCCAAAGAGTGACATCATTACTGAGGCCCATAAAGGATGTCACGTTAGCATAAGACTCATCACTTTAAACAATGAGGAGAGAAGCAATTAGCAATGAGTAGTTTGAATGAGAAGCAGCTCATGCTTTCAAAAGATTGCTTGAATGATAGAAACCTACATTATTTCCAATTACAATAGGATCTTGAAAGCGGAAAGAATTCTATATTAAATAGAAAAATTACTCAAATCAATAAAATCTCAAAAAATGTAATTTAACTCAAATGCTATTTGATGTAAAATAGGAAAGGAATCATAAACTTTCATATAATCTAGAATTTATTTGTATAAGGTATAAACTCTAACAATATAAATAGGGTCCTTTAGGCAAAGAAAATGAGACCTTTTGGATTCTCCTTCAATGAGTTTAGGATTCCTAGTCTCCAAGAGCTTAGTGAAACCCTAATTTTCTCCTACAAGCAATAACGCAACTATGGATGTAGACTTCATTTTATGCAGTTGAGCTGCGTTAAAAGTTCTTATAGCTTTGATTTCTTCTTATTTTTCATCTTTATTACGTTATTATTGCTCTTAATTAATTGTTAGTTTCATTTAACTTCCCATAGTTGAGTGTTAATCGATTTTTTGTGTTAGTAGAAATAAAAGCCTAATTAAAGAAGTTGGCATTAATTGAAAATGAATGAAGATACATAACAAGCGCAACGTAATGTCAAACTTTATAGAATGACGATATTGGCACCTATTATATACTGCATGTGAACCTATTTTTGCATGTTCATCCCATTAATTTTTCTAAAATTTTAAAAGTTTGTAATCACACCTTACAAATTATTGATATATGATTTTCTTCTTCCTAATCTCCACTACTATCATCATCATGTTCTCCACCAAAATTCCCATTGAAAAAAAAAAAGGTCTCTTTCCAAATTTTTTCCATCAACAACATAAATCGCTTCATGTTCTTCATCATAAAACCGTACAACCGCTTCATCTTCTTTATTAACATAAAAATCAAACCCAAAAATTCTCTACAACATCACAAACCCAGGAAATCCAAATTATTCAAACAAAATAAAAAGATCTATTATAATTTTAATTGGAAACAAAACCGAATGGGCTTGTGTGATGAAGAAAGAGGAAGAGCAAGGGTGAGTTTATGTGATGAAGAAATTATGGGTGATGGAGGAATCTTAAAAAAAGTCTTTAGTAAGGTTTATAATATGAAATTATAGGTGAATTTATGGGAGAGTGATGCTTCTGGTTTAATCTCTATTACATTGCCATCGTCTTATGGCTTTTGAAATATCACCAAGCCCAATCTCATCAACCTCTTCATGCAACAAAGCAAAGGTTTTTTGCTCGACGGTTTTGAAATCTCGGTTTTTTAACAATATTATTAAGGATGATGTTGAGATTTTAAAAATAATTATATTTTGTGATGTACATATAATTTTAGAGGGGTGGACATAGCACCACTGAGCTTTGCCATCATTAATATCCATATACATTTATATATGATTGGGCTCTATGTCCCAAAAACAAACAAGAGCCCAATCCAAAATAAAAAGAGAGGGAGTGGGAGCGAGACGGATTTAAAAAGTCCATTAAAAAAAAAAAAGAAAAAAAAAAAAATGCAAAGAAGGGGAAGGGAAGGGGAGGGGTTGAATTGAGGTAGACACTTTTGTGTGTCTTGTTATGGTCGTTGGCTCTGATCGATCCCCCATACAAGAAGAGATCACCTCACCACTCACCACTTTTCTCCAATCAATCGTCTTCTCTTTTATAAAGATTCTCAGTTTCCTCTGTAAGTACTTCTCAACCCTAACTTGTCTCTTCAATTTCAGATTTACTATTGCTCAACACAACATTGTTATCAATATTCAAAATGTTAATGCATCATATTGTATTTGTTTTCAATCTGCTGCTTTTCTTTTCTGGATCGGACTTGCACTCCAACTTGTGATTGACTCTTACATTGTTAGATCCATTAGTGTTTTTTGCTTTTGTCTCACTGATTACATTCCAATCGCATGCAGGAGGATTTCTACAAAACCATTACTTGTGTATGGCTGCGTATTTATTGAAATTTTGGTTATAATCTTGAGCAAACATGGTGTTTACTAGAATATCTGAAGTCATATCAGCTGCTGAAACACCTGAAGCCACTTCTGCCCGTAAGAACCATTTGCGCCTCTCCTCCTCTCTCCAAGATTTTTCTGCCTACCGTCAACTTGGTACCGACGAGCCTGATCTTCATATTGCAATTGATCGATATGCCAAGCAACCTCATCCCCTACTCAGAGACGGTGTCGGATCAAGTTTTTCCAAGGAGAAACCTGCATCATCATCCCCCTTCACCCGCACCAAGTGTGTGCGCATCTTCCTCCTTCTCTTCACTTTTATTTTGTTTGCTTTTCTAGTGTATATGCTTTCAATTTATATTTATTCTAATTGGTATCAAGGAGGCTCCAAGTTTTATGTTGTCCTTGACTGTGGAAGTACCGGAACTCGGATTTATGTGTATCAGGCCTCTCTTAATCACAAAAGAGACGTCAGCCTCCCCATCTTCTTGAAACCAATAATGGAAGGTCTATCTAGGAAAGCTAGTTTGCAGAGCGGACGTGCTTATGATAGAATGGAAACTGAGCCAGGGTTTGATAAGTTGGTGCACAATTTATCAGGCTTGAAGGCTGCTATGCAACCCCTTTTACAGTGGGCAGAAAAACAAATCCCTGAGCATGCTCATAAGACTACCTCTGTCTTCATTTATGCTACTGCTGGAGTTCGCAGGCTGCCAACTGCTGATTCCAAGTGGCTTCTAGACAATGTTTGGTCCATACTAAAAAAGAGTTCACCTTTCCTGTGCCGCAGAGAATGGGTTAAGATTATTAGTGGCACAGAGGAAGCTTACTACGGATGGACAGCCCTGAATTATCATACAGGTATGTTGGGGGCGATACCAGATAAAGCTACTTTTGGTGCACTCGACTTGGGTGGATCATCATTGCAGGTTACATTTGAGAGTGAGAAACACATGCATAATCAGTCTAACTTAAACCTTAGGATTGGAGCAGTTAACCATTATCTCAGTGCCTACTCCCTCTCTGGCTATGGTTTAAATGATGCATTTGACAAGTCTGTGGCTAAACTTTTAAGCAAACTTCCAGACATAAACAATGCAGATCTAGCTAATGGTAAAATAGAAATTAAGCATCCTTGCTTGCAGTCGGGGTACAAAGAGCAATATCTTTGCTCCCGATGTGCTCCTAGTCAACAAGAAAGTGCAAGCCCTGTAATTGGAGACAAACAATTGGGTAAGGGAGGAAAGTCAGTGACTGCTGTGGTGCTAACTGGTGCTCCTAACTGGGAAGAATGTAGTGCACTTGCTAAAGCTGCTGTGAATTTGTCTGAATGGTCGAATCTAAGCCCAGGAATGGATTGTGATTTGCAACCTTGTGCTCTTACTGACGGTTTGCCTCGCCCATATGGACAGTTCTATGCTATGTCTGGGTTTTTTGTGGTCTATCGGTTTTTTAACCTGACTTCAGAAGCTGCACTTGATGATGTACTGGAAAAGGGTCGAGATTTCTGTGAAAAAAATTGGGAAATTGCAAAGAAGAGTGTTCGTCCACAGCCTTTTATTGAACAGTATTGCTTTAGGTCCCCATATATTGTATCATTGTTAAGAGAGGGCTTGCACATCACGGATAAGCAAATAATTGTTGGTTCTGGAAGTATCACTTGGACACTTGGGGTTGCCCTGTTGGAAGCTGGGAAGACATTTTCAACTAGACTGGGGCTTGATAATTATAAAATTCTCCAAATGAAGATAAATCCGATCATACTAATTGCTGTTTTCGTTATTTCATTGATTTTTCTGGTTTGTGCATTATCATGTGTCAACAATTGGATGCCAAGAATTTTCCGGAGATCATATCTCCCACTATTCAGGCACAATAGTGCATCCACCACATCAGTGCTTAATATTCCATCTCCTTTCCGGTTCCAGCGTTGGAGTCCTATTAACTCTGGTAAGTTAGTGTACAAGGGTAGTGGACAACCATATTTCTGAACTGTTAAGGATAATACTAGTGAATTGTATGTGACTACTTGTTATATGTAGGCATAGTTATTTCCTGGTCTTGATCTCATTCCAGTAGGACTTAGGAGGCAAAACTTCTGTCCTACTCTAAACACTTCACTTGTCTTTCTTTAAAGGTCCTATTTTATTTTTTATTATTTATTTTTTTATTTTGTGTGTGTGTGTGTGTGTGGAAGAATTTAAAGGTCATTTTTACATATCCAAAATTGTTGAAAATTTGAGGTTATATGGGATTGATTAGGAGGTCTTGAGAATCGAATGCACAGGTTCATATAGAATCTTAACTTCCTAGCCTAATACTCAAGAAATTGTAGCTAAATCTCAGTTAGTGAAAACATGAAGTTAGAATCTTGGAATGTGTCATTTTGCAAAACAATTATTAGAATTTGCTGTTGGCTGAGAGCAGTTTGCATGGTTTGAACCTTATGACCTTTCACTTACAGCTTTTCTTTCATTTGTTTATTTACTTGCTTTGTCTAAACTTAATTTTTGGTGTCACGAATGTTTCATGTTTGAAATTTTCGTCATTTATATGGATCTCAATCTTGATTTCTTTCTTTGACATTATTTGTTTTCCCGGATTGCTCCTCATAGTGCTTTATATTTCTCTTGATTTTACTTGATTATCTTGATTTGGATTTGTCTTTAATTGTTTAATTTCTGAACACAATGGCAAATTTGGTATTTCAGGGGATGGTAGAGTTAAGATGCCTCTGAGTCCGACAGTTGCTAATCCCGCACAAAGACCATTTGGCTTGGGGCATGGTCTTGGTGGCAGCAGCATTGAGCTCATGGAGTCTTCCTTGTACCCATCAACTAGCGGTGTTTCGCATAGTTGTTCTTCAAGTAGCTTGGGGCAGATGCAATTTGACAATAGTACCATGGGTTCCTTCTGGTCCCCTCATAGAAGTCAGATGCGTCTTCAAAGTAGGAGATCTCAATCTCGAGAAGATCTTAATTCTTCACTAGCTGAGTCACACATGGTGAAGGTTTAGGGCATACTCTTCTTGAATTTTGGTATGGTCATTTCTTCTCCAAATTATATGTTTCACATATAGAAAAATTCACTAAAAATTATCTACAGTTTTGATTCTCCATTCAGTAGGTCTAGGCATTCTTTTTGTATCATACAGATCTTCAGTTGAAAAGTGAATTGACAGATTTGATTCTTCTGCTTATGTGCATCAGATGTGTTATAAGCTGTTCTATTCAATAACATAATCATGAATTTGTGTGGTGATTTGAGGGATCAAAACATACTCTTCAAAGATACTTAAAACTTTATGTTCTGACTCTCTTTGACAGTGCTAATCGAGAACTGACACAATGAAACAAAAATGTAAAAACCTACTCTTGTTAGCGTTGATGATTAGATGCATTTAGGTTGTTGTGGATTTGGTATTTAAGGACACTTCATAGTGGTGCCAAAATATAAGTTACATTTCTTTTCACTTATTATTTGATCACGAAACATGTTCCAGTACATTTTTGTAAATGTAAAACACATTACAGAGAGTTTGTGGAAATATGATTGTGGGGCTAATTGTGAGCTGGTCTTATCATTGTTCAAACAGATGTTGCTCTGCAGGGATATTCAGGCTTCCATGGCAAATTGCCCAATTGAAAACAAGCTTACATTCCTTGAAATCCCAAGATGTTACTGCCCTCAGACAGTGGCTAAGAATCCATAATTCTGACAATAATCTGTTGCCTGGACAACTTTAATCATGGCAGATTCAAATGACCCTATTGACATGATGAAGCATTTGTCTATAAGGCTGATTTAAGTAACTTTTTCTCTGATATTGTTGGAAGGATTTGACTGAGAATTTTTCAATGTCATTAGTTAGCAAATGACGAGGTAAAAATTGACTGAAAGTACAGTATGATATAAAAATCACCATGTATACTTGCAATGGATAGTGTTAGAAGCCCATTTATTGGGAGACGAAAGATTATTATTGCAGTTTTTGGCGATTCTCTTGCCTCACTAAAATAAAGTTTTAGAAGCTCATCTCAGATTAGTAAGTTGCATTTTCAGCTATACTAGTATAAAAGACATGAAAAAAACAGGCCAATGAAAAATTGTTTTGACGGGTTTGAAAGTCAATTCTTCTTGGAAGATGGCTCTTTCTCGTGCCCGTTTTGTATTCCTCTTGATGGTTTCTTGCAGGTATGCTCTATAGTATTAATGCATCAATCTCCCTTGAAAATGGCTTGAGGGATTGCTTGACTACCTACTACTGAGTCACCACCCAAACGTCATGACTGTCAATGTAACTGTCAACGACAAGGTAAACAAAGGAAGTGACGTTGAACAACCTACTATGTAGTTGTTGCTGGGCGTGTATTCCCACTGGCAGTAACCCACCAAATACCAATGGATATTTCCATTACCAATATCAGAGTTCAGTAGCTGGTACTGTCCAACTCATAGTTGTATGTCTACTTGTTTTAGGGACAACCTAGCTGTTGCTTAAAGCAACATTTAACAAAATTATACTTTGTTGTCAATTGTCATTACTGGTCCTCATTTCAAGCACGTTCCTTCTCGTGCTTTGATAGGATATAATGGCTATCAATCTTAAACTTTGCCTAATTTAAATACCGGTGAGAAAAAAATGCACAAGTTTTAAACGAAACGTGGATCGTGAGGTTTTGTTGGTTATAAATTATGATAGTAGAATTAATAATAATATTTTTATTTTGTTGACGCCAAAGTTTTAGGGTTCATTATTACAAGGAGGGGCTCAAATTATTAATCCATTCAATTTGCCCAAATCAAATTGATTTAAGCACATTTGTTTTTGAAATTAAAATAATTGGTTTGATTTAGTTCTTTTTAATTTTATAATTAGTTTGGTTTGATTTATAAATTAGGGAACTAATTTAATCACATATTTGAATATTATTAAATTACATTTTTTAAAGAAAAATATTATTAAATTACTTAATATAAATGGTTTAATATATCCTTCTTTGTTAAGGTATTGGGGAATCCATTCTTGTCAAATGCATTTTAAATTTGTACAGATAGGTTTTTTTTTTTTTAAGAAATAATTTCAAAAACTCCATTGTAGTTTATAAAAATATTTATTTTATCACATACAGTTTTTTTTTTTTTTTTTTTTTTTTTCAAAATCCATTCTGATATTAATAAAAACACTCAAATTACCTCTTGAAAACATGTGAAAGGATGATAATACCCCCAATAGTCACAAATTAATAATGAAGTCATAAAGGGTAAAATGATCATTTTCTATTAATTTTTTAACATTAGGAGAGATTTATATCAAAAACAAAACTACAATGGTAAAATTGATATTTTTACAAACTATAATAGATTTTTTGGGATTATCACTTCTTCTCCCACCCCCTCTCTTTCTCTGTTCTTATTGAATTGCACTTGGCAGGAATCCAGGTTGCACAAGTTCAAAAAAAAAATTAAAAAAGGAATCTAGGTTCCATTTGATAGTAGTATTAAAAAAAGAAAAAAAATATCCTAAAAAACTATCTAACTTTTGAAAAATTATCTATTTTTTGCTATGCAATTCCATTTTATACAAGAAAATCTCATTCCATCACTCTAATAATAGAAAAATATGCATAGGGTAAAAAGATCAAACTGCCCCTGATATAATATTTTAAAAAATAAAAGAAGTTTTTTTAAGAAAAAAGGAGATCCAGATTTGATGGACGGTGGGGATCCGGACATGATCCATCATCATCTTTAATCTTCTACACTCCTGGATCCCTCTGTTTATCTCTCCCTCTCTTTCTTCTCTCTCCCTATTTTTGGGTTTCCAATAGCCTGAAAATCCAAATTTCTCATCATCAATTTCTCATAATCATCAAACATCAATCTCTCACAATCATTAACAAACACCATATTAAAAAAAAAAAACCATCGGTCTCCACTGTTTGCGACCTACAGTGGAGACCATTATAAGTCTCCATAATAAGGATTCGATTCGATCTCCAACCCAAAAGGGTCTAGGGTCTCCGATCATGGAAACCCTTTTGGGTCTTCGATTGAGGGTCTCGAGACTTCGATTTTGGAGACCCTATCGGAGACCTATCACGATTGGAGACCTGAATTGGGTCTCCAACTGGTTTTCGATGTTTTCATTATACAGTCGTCGTCGAACTCATTTGTAAATTTAATCGGATATGGAGAGAGAAAAAGGAAAAGAGAAGAGAGAGAGGGAGAAAAGAAAGGGACAGAGAGAGAGAGAGGAACTGAGAGAAAAAATAAAAATACTCTACTTATATTTTTTATTTTTAAATAAAAATATCTTATTTTAATATTATTTATTTTATTTTATATTTTTATTAAATCTTATTTTTTATCATTGAAATCAAACGATCAATTATAATAACTTAACGGAATCTGTTACTATTAAAAATATTATCGTTATTTTATATGCTTTTAAGGAAAAAATGAATAATCTATTAAAAATTAAGTAGGTTTTTGGACTTATTTCTTAAAAAAATTAATAAATGAAATCATTTGAAACCAACTCAAGCCCACCGTAACCGCAAGGGAGATCCTAGAAACACAAATTTAGGCTCGACAAGCCATGGACCATATCAACTCTTCTGTCAATTTTCCGTGATGACTTGATGTCATGTCTGAAAAATCGATCCGTCCAAGAGCTGTCACTTCAGGTTCTTATCGCATGTGAGGGGCAACTGTACATCTTTGTTTCTGTGTAGTCAACTTCTTATTGTCGGAGTAAAAGTGTATAATTTTTTTTTTTAATTGATATAAATTTAGAGGTCAATTAAGACCAAATGAGATTTATTTAACTGTAAGACATAATTTAGAGAATAGCTCCTTTACGGGAGTAAGCATTCAACGTAAAAGTGAGTGATAACTCCTATATAAGTGAAAGGCAACCCACACAATTGAGGTAAAAAGTTAATTTATTGGATGCAGACCTGAGTAAATGCTTATCACCAACGAAACTGAGTAAAAATGTATAATTGAGAAAAACAAGATCTTTATACCTCGTGTCTTGCTCTTGCATATCTTAACTCTTGAGAGAGACGACACATCTGCCCAAATCTGAAGGTGTAGTGTGCCCTCACTTGATTTAATGTACTAGAGTTTACAAAGGAAAGAAAGTGATACATTTTAGTAATTGTACTGTACCCTCATTTGATTGATGATGCATTTACTTCACTTTGAGGAATCGGAATGACTTGAAATCGAAATGAAGTATCGGAATCAGAATAAGTTGTTTACTTCAACCGTAGGAATCGAAATCGAAATCAGCAGTATTCCCATTGAGTTATTTACTTTACTTTGGAATAAGAATAGATTAATTATAAATTATAAAAATAACCTTTATTAAATTGATTAATTATAGTAGTGTGTAGTTTTTTTTATTATAATATGTAATTTTTTTTTAATATCAAATAAAAAACTGTACATTACAATTAAAAAAAAAATTACATATTATTTTAATAGTCTACTATGATAATTAAGAAATTTGTGATGAAAAACAAATGATGTACAATTTTTTATTATAATATACACTTTTTTTAATATCAAATAAAAAACTGTACATTATAATTAAAAAAAAACTGTATATTATTTTAATAGTTCATTATGATAATTAAGAAATTGGTGATGAAAAACAAATGATGTATAATTTTTTATTATAATATGTAGTTTTTTTTTTAATATAAAATAAAATTGGTTTTTCTTTATTTTTTAAAGAAAGGTATAAGAGATTTTTCGTCTTAACAAAGGGAATGAGAACGAGATTCCCAAGTAGATTGGGGGGAATGAGATTTTCATTCTATAACCCCAAATTGATGCAGGACCCATACTTTCATTCTTATTACGAAATGAATTTTAAGTAAGTAAACACTATCAATCAATCACATTCCTCATTTTCATTCTTCAATCTGTGAAATAAACGCATCCTTAACGTATAAGAGGCTACAAAGGAAAGAAAAGTGATACATTTTAGTAGTTTCTTACTGATGTTTCAAGGCAAGTATATAATTAATAAGTAGGGAATATGTGAGGTTTGACTATAATGTTACTAATGATTGTAACAAGCCTAGAGCTTATCAAGGTCATTTTGTCTGACAAAAAGGCCGTGAAATCCGTAAGGCACCCGGCGGGGAAGTTTAACAGCAGCGACAATATCAAGACGAGGGGATTTTGCATCCATAACCAAGAACCTGGACTCCCCTAATTTCTCATCATGAACATATGACACCACATACCCATCATCCTCCTCAGCTGCCGGCTGTTTGGCGACGAAGAAGGGCTCGCCCCCGTAGCAGCCTTCTCCGAACATCCTACTACCTACTATGCACTCTTGTCTCTCCCCTTTGGACATGTCCAACTTCACCACTCCTGATATCTTCGGCATTGGATCTCCCACTGCTGCATACACATACTTGTTCTTCTTCCCTACATAAGCCTGGTTGATCACTGCAAAGTCTAGATTTCTTGCTGACATTGGATGCCTTGTAACCAGCCCTGTTTTCAAGTCTATTCTCACTTTCTCTACCAGGGCATGCACAAGGTCCATTCTTTCCAAGGTATGTTCAACCGATAGTATGTTTGGTGCCACCAGCACTACAGTGTTGCCATCATCCTCGTCCCAAGCATTGATGGCGTGTATGATGTTGAATCCTGGAACATCAAACCATTTCATTTCTGACTCATCCTTTGCATATCTTGGGATGACTCCAAGTCTAGGCACTTTGTAGGGATCCGAACCAACCGGAGAGCCTCCTCCGAATATCATTTCCATTGGGTTCATTCCAATCTGTATGTCCCCGAATATTGCATACTTGTTGGTGATTGCAAAGTCATGAAGGAAAGATGGCCGGGTCATGGAGAATATGGGCACATCTGCTTGTTTTCTACCATCCGAATCAAAACGGAAGTAGGTTAGAAATGGAGGGACGGGACCGTATCTGAAAGCAAAGGTCTCTCCTGTGTCAGGATCTATCTTGGGGTGAGCAGTCATGCTCATAAACAGCTTCCCATCAAAATCATGGCGCCCAACAGTCTCTATGTCTCCCTTTGGAGTCAGGCATACAGCGTAAGGTAGATCAGACTCGCCAAGAGCATAGAGACGGTTGCCAAAGAAAGCCAAGCTAGTATTTGCAAGGCCTATGCCATCAGCAGGATTGAATTGACCTGCCAGGATTCTGGCTGCACAGAGAGCCCCACGGGCTGCAGAGGCGGTCAACCCACTGAAACCTGAAAAGACATTGGGGAGAAGAGAGGAGCCAGCACCACGCTCAGCTGTGTATTTGTTGGTCTTGACATAGCGGCTGCAGAGGATGGCTCGGCCTCGGGAGATTTTGATAGAGTGAAGCATGCCATCACCATCAAAGAGGTGATAAGGACCACGAGGCAAGTACTGCGGATTGGGGCCATTTCGGATGTAGGCACCGTCCAAACATGGTGGAAGTGATCCTTGTAAGACCGCACACTCTGTTGGGGGCAGCTCATCCACAGGAGCAAAATTGTTGGAGAGGACATGTCTAGGATCAACAGATTGTTTCAATGGAGGGTCTATGAAGTTGTTGATGATGTCGTCAAATGCATTGAATATGATTGTTGGAAGAGTTGGCTCTACTCGTCTCTTTGGGCCTGTTGTTGGTGATGATGTGGGCGTGGTTACTGGAGTTGCTGGAGATTGGGAGGTGGGGTTGGTTGTAACTTGAGTGGCAGCTGGCTTGTCTTCAATTCTAACAGAAGAAACGTTGAGGCGTGGAACATAATTAGAAGAAGAAGTTAATATGGATTTAGGAATGATGATGGTGGGAGAGATTGTGGATGTGAAGGAAGAAGAGAAGGCATCCATGTTGTTGATAGTGGAAGAACCAAGCAAGTGCGCCTTATTTATTAACAGGTACCGAATACTAGCAGAGACACCAAGCCGTGACACTAACGTTGATCAGATTGCATGTCAACTTGTCAAGTACCCTTGCAAGCCATTTCCCTGGTTACAGGTGTACCGCTCCCAACCTGGCGCCTGCCTTATTTGATACGTAGAACAAATCCGGCCCTTTCATAAAACAACCTCAATACCTTTTCTTCTTTTAAGGGATTAAATTCAGAGCAGTAAAACTACAAACCAAATCACTAACTACTACATTAGAACCTTCAATTTACCATAATGCTAAACCTAAATAACTTCAAAGCCTTGCAAATGTAAAAACAAAAAACAAAAACAAAACGTACTCATCCAGTGCCAGCTCTTTAAGAAGCTAATTTAAATCTATTCGACTTAACTTATTCTGCAAAATATTGATGACTACCTGTTAATATGCAAGAAAAAACTCTTATCTAGAACATATACATAATTTTAAATATATAAACTCTTTAACAATATATCTGAATACTTTATAAAAAAATATTTACCAAACAACCATAAAAGAGGTTTACTAGTGACTCAAACCAACATATTATCTGCCATTTATGGCACAGTGCCATCCAAAACAAATATGCACCATTATAAGATTTCAATTTCATATTATATCACACCAGGACATTTGACAAAATACTCATTTAAAAAATATTAATAAAAATAAATAGTACATAATGATAAAACCATTTACTTTCAACATTTGCAACTTCACCTTACAAAATCCAGTAATTACAAGAAAGTACGTTGAGATTGAAATTAGTAATTTATTTTGATTTTGATAAAAAAAAAAAAAAGAAGCTAAGCTTTATGCATTTTGATTCCTTTTCTTCGTAATCATGATGCTGAAATACAAGTGTTTTTCCAAAATTTTAAACTCCTTTATAAATAACTTAATTATTCTCTAAGCTTATCATGTAGCTCATATGAAAATGTTTAAGTTATAATCTTGTATTTTAAAAATCACTGTGAAAATGCTTAAGTTATAACCTTGTATTTTAAAAATCACTGTAATAATATGAAGCTGAAAATCTTCTTGTGGCAAATAATTCCACATGAATGAGTTCAACTTAACCCATCCAATATAAGAAAGTTGTATTAAATCAATAGAACTAACTTCTAAAAGTAGTCATAAAACCAACTTCTGAAAATAGTGATAGTAATTGGAAATAGATAAAATAAATTCAAAAGTTGGATATGAAAAGAAATTGATATCACATACCAATATAATTTTTTCATCTAATTTTATATGACAGCTGATATATTATTAAATATGTGGACAATTATAAGTTTGGATGAAAAAATTGGATAAGAGTGATAGATGTCTACCTTTGTCCATCACATAAGACCACAGAGCAATTTGATCAAACTGGATGAGACCACGCCACACGAGAAAAATCATCAAGCAGACCAACTTCCATTAGTAGCCACCCAACTACTCTGAGGTCTTTACTACATGGCACATCAACCCATATAAATCATATTCATGGGTTCTATATGATCATAATTACCAGCTGTCTTGCTAGCCCTTACTAAGATGTCCTGATATGCTCAAGTCAAGGACAAAATTAAACTGCAAAACTTTCAAAGGTAGTGCCATGGATTATAGGTACATGGAAGAGTGAAAGCGAAAAAACATCTGAGTAAGAAAACGTTTATTTTTATCATTTTTATTTAATGGGTCTGAATTATATCTATTAAGTGATTTATATATATATTTTTTTAAATGATCAAATCACTTAAAACCACCAAAAATTCATTGATAAAATTAACTTACAATTTCTGATTTTAACTTAATAGCTTTTTAAATATATTTTTTTAAATCTATCATTCTCAAAACATATTTTTAAATTTGTCATAATTTTATATTATACAGATTTTTTTTATATTATTTATTGTAATGTTATTTTTATTTAAAACAATTCAACTTAAATTCATTTTGTTTATTTTTATTTAAATATATAAATTTAATTTTTTTATTATAATAATTTATTTATGTATATATAAATATGTATTTTTAAAAAAATTATTTTACTATAATAATTAGTCATATTTTAATTATGAATAAAAATATTATTAATATATACATAAAAATGTTTTAGTATTTACTAAATAATTTATTATAATTATTTCTATTATATTAAATGAAGTTACATATCAACTGATAGTAAAAATATATAAATATCAAATTAATAATTTTTAGATAATTTTAATTTTAAAAAATAAATAAGATTATGCATTCAGAGATAAAATAAAAATATCATCCAGATTTCATATTTCAATAATCATTCAATCTTCAATTTTTAACAGCATTATTCAAATACCAAAATACAATCAACCCTAAGATTCAAGACGTGGTCACCCATCGGAGAAATATGATGTGGTTCGTGTGGACATTAACTAAAGTGATTATTGTATGGTGGAAAACAGTGAAAAGAGATATTTTTGGGGACTCATTATCACTACAGTTTTCAGTTTTGCTCAGCAGTCTTTCTATGTTAAAATTATTAGTCCATGCATCCAAAATCTGGTTGCTCTGCCAAGAACCACCAAAAAGCAAATAAAACAAATATAAATTACGTTGAACCTCTCCAGAAATTGTAAATGCGCTTGGAGTGGACACAATAACTGAAAAATCCATCAAAGGATCTCAACGAACAGTGAGGCACAGACCAGAAAAAATTGTATAAAATTCAGCCAAGAATAAATAAATAGATTCTCTGCATTCCTAGAAAATGTATGGAAATATGGAAATTATCCACTCCAAGGGAAATTTGTTATAAGTCTACCAATGTGGATAATAGTTTGTGTTTCAGCTTTCAGCTACATCTCAATCTCATTGTCACTTTCAATTAAACGATATCAATTGAAATGATGCAACAAGATATAGCGTAATACTCCACGCAAATTCCAGATATTAAGAAGTAGTCGTCGCTATATATGTGGCCCAAATTTCCAGCAACAAACGCAATGAATTGTAAGAGGGACCTCTTATTCAATTATGTACAAGTATGAAATGGATGTCTTATCAAATAAAAGATCTGAAAAAAAAGTATCACTTTTATTTATTTATTTATTTTTTTCCAACATTGGCATTGCTTCACGATATAGAAAAGATCAAAAGAGGAATGCTATCATGTCAAAATACACAAAACAGAGATTTATATAATACACCAAAAAAGCAAGCACTCACGAGTAAAGAACCTGATTAGAGTCATGTTACTCATTCACCATATCATTTTCCTTTCCCCCCATTTGGATTTGACCAAACATCGGTTACAAAATCATTGTAAACACTAAACATACATGTTTGGCAGTAAAAATAAAATATACACATGAATCCAACGGATGAAAAATCAGCTCAATGTGATAATGTATGATAGCAAACGTGCTGACTGCCATCCCAATTATTAGAATCTCTGAAACTCTCATTCCTTAACGGCTTGACAGATTTTTTTTATTATACATGTTTTCTGAGGGGGGACCAATATTTTGCAAAACAGGATCTGTGAAACTATCAAAGTAGCAATATTTAATTTCCAGCCTCTTGATAATTACCAGAGAGACTACCATTGCCCCATATAGCATTAGGTTTTAAAGAGGGAAAGAGAAAGACGTACAAAGATCACAGGAGTTGAAGAAGCTCCAAAGCACCGAGTGGGCCCAGCTTCAGCCATCCAAAATACGCCCTTCTTCTTATTTCTAATGCACGCGTCACGGCAACAACTAGTAATAAGAAATTGTTAATATCCAACAATCAGATGAACAAAGATTACAGGAATTTACTAAAATATGGTTCTATGATTAATATCATGATGTAAACTATTCAAGAGCACCTTAATCATCAACAAATAGCTGACTTGGGTGTTTCATTTTCTAAAGCACAGTTGACAGAATGACCAACATCTGAAGCCAACCTTGTCTATTTTGAAAATCATATTCACAAATATATTTATAACTATGTGAGTGACTCCTTTATAATGATAAACCACCGTCATTAAAAGAGCTAATGGTCACTAGAGAAAAAAGTCTGCAGCAATACATAATATAAAGGGGAATTCTTATGCTCTGTATGTATTATAACAGCTCTTTTCATCTACCACAAATGATCCTGACATCTTCTACAAGTGATTCTTGGACCTCAATTCCAGCTGCTTTCATCTGATAGAGAAACTTAACTGCTTCAACACAAAAACCATTCCTTACATAGCCAACGAGCATGGCATTCCAACATGCAATGTTCTTCTTACTGCCTATCATACCAAAAACCCTTTTGGCATCTCTAACTAACCCACATTTCCCATACATGTCAACCAATCCGCACTGCACATAATCATGTGAATCCACGCCAATCTTGATTGCATTGGCATGCACTTGTCGGCCACAGTTGCCATCATCATCCAATCCAGCACATGCCTTGAGAGCACTAGAAAATGTAAAACTATTCTTCTTAATACCTTGCCTTCCCATGTCTATAAAATCATGAACAACATCATGGAAACATCCCTCTCTACAGTTATTAACGATCTTAGCAGTCCAAACAACAGTGTTATGACGCAACAGTTGATTGAACACAAAGTTGGCATCCTCCAAGCATCCGAATTTCCCGTAGAAACGGATCAAGGAACCAGTAAAAGAAATATTTGGAGCAATACCCATCTTTAACAGCAACCCATGTAGTTGTTTTCCTAGTTCCATATTCAAGGTGCAAACACACGCCTTGAGCAGGCAAGCTATGATCCAGGAAGGAAATTCCAACAACAAATGACTTGATCTAGACAGCATCATCATATTTACAAAGAGACTTATAGACTCGACATAGTCAGCAACGTCAACATAAGCGAGGATGAGGATGGCCCAAGAGTACAAGTCCTTGAAAGGCATTTGATCAAACAGTTGGCGTGCAGTGGAGATATGACCACACGACACGTGCATTAATAGGAGACGGTTGAGGAAGAACAAACTGGGCCTGAAATTACTAGCCTTGATATGGGCATGCAACTCTAGAGCTCTTGAGGAGTCTTTTAAAAAGGTGCATTCTTTGATGAGACAAGTGTAAATATCGGGTGGTATGGGTAGGTAGAGACAGTCAAATAAGTTTAAAATGTCACTAGTGGTGCTCCTGCTCCTACTCCTACTGGGAGTGGTTTTATTGTTCAGCCTCTTAATCCAACTATCATTCGTTTTGAGAGGTTCAATGGGTTTTTGATTGGGGCGTACTAATTGGATTTTAGGTGAAGAGTTGATATGGTGCTGGTGGCGCGGGGGGAGCATCAATTTGCCTTGTAGGTGGGATGATGTTATCGTTTCCATTTTCAGCTATCAGTTCCACTCAACTCGTATACTTATGATCATATCAACAGCCTGGGTGGCTGTGGTCCCCGTGCGGTAAATTGTCTGCTTGCCTTTTGTTTTATAAATCTAACAGATAATATTAGCCACTTCATTATGTCAATATATATATATATATATATATATATATATATATATTAGCTAATTCATTTCCTAAGGTAAAACAATTGCACGAATAGAATCAGATTGAAAAGGGCTGCAATCACCCCTGTTGAATTAATTCGATGAATGATACAACTTTGGATTGAGAAACTATTAACAAACATAAAGAAACACCTTATAAGCGTAGCTTGATAATTGTTATGAGTAATTTTTAGATTATTTAAATGGACTGATAAAAATCCAAGACTGATCTAGTAAAATGTCCTAAAAGACCAAGGTTCAACTCGTCAAAAAACAAAGCCCATCAAGCAAGCAACTCGCGAGCTCAGATTCTCAGTTCTCTGTATACTTAGCTCGCATAAGTAAGTTCACAATCTACAGACCTCGGACATTCTAGTTTGTGGAAGCGAGCTCTCTACTACTACAACTCTCAGGTCACAGGTCAATTTTAGTCAGAACTGTCAGACGAAATTCAGCTCATGGTGTCACGTACATGCAAATTTTATCAGAAGGATTACAGCCTGATTTAAGAAAAATCCCAACTGCCCAGTATGGAGATGACGTCCAAACCATACTTTGACAGAAGATAACCATACTTTAACAGGAATTAACTATACCTTTGATAGATATCAGTATTGAAAATGTAACTTAATAATGATTTCTCTCTTATTTGACTGTAACATTACTATAGCCTCTTGCTCTATAAATAGAGACTGGAAATCCATTGTAAACAATACACAAGCAATAACACATATTGTCACTCTGCTGAAATAGCAGGAGAACAATCGTGGACGTAGGCTATTCCTTAGTCGAACCACGTAAAAACTTGTTCGTAACAGTGTTTCTTCCTCTTCATACTTTTCCTTTTCTTTAATATTTAACTCCATTTACAGTTTGGGCTTCAAGAACTTGGTCGACCAGATCCAGATGTCAACATTTTGGCGTTAGAAGGAAGACCTAAATTGTGGTTTCGTTGTCTTCATTCTTGATTTTTAGAGCTCTTATACCAGACTTTATAGCTAAAGGAAGAACCAACAGGAGTTCTGATCGACGGCTGACTAGTTTGACAACTGGGATTAACAACGAGATATCCTGCTCGTTGGAGGACCAGCTAACATGGTAGTGGGTACTTCCAACGTGTCTATGGCTGGAATTGCTCAAGGTCTGCCTCCACTTCCCTCTCATTAACCTGCACCTAATGCCACTGAAGTAGATGCCATGCAGGTTTGGCAACAGCGCCAGGAAGCATTGGAGAATACAGTGATGCAGCTAGCGTATGCTGTTAGGGCGCTGATACAAGCCCAAATTCAAATCACTCAAAGACCAATCGAGATCGCTGTAACAATGGATGTTCCATAGCAACTGTACATTGAAATTCTGGATCCGGGTGGGAGAGTTATCAGAGAAGTGCCAACACGAGAGGGATCAATTCATTCCTCTAACGTGCGATCCAGAGCTCAGATTTAGCTAGCTCGCGATGATGAAGATACGACTCATCCTTCAGGATTGAGGGTGAGGGTGAGCTAGGATGGACATCGGCAAGTTAAAGCGAGCCATGGATATATGCGAGTGTTAGCTCGAAGAGATGAGGATGAACGACGACATCGATATGAACGCTCGCTTCGAGAAGAGGGATAAAAAAGGTTTGACCAAGCGTATGAGCTAGGTCGTTATTCCCCCGAGCTCGAACACGAAAAAAGATATGGGGCATAAGGTCGATATTCCCTAGATAGGGAAAGTAGGCAAAATAGGCGATCTCCTGTCAGACGATATGAAGCATAAGATCCACTCATCGAGGAGCTTTTTCAAAGGGTCCAACAGTTGACTTGGAGCTTAGAAGCGGGAAGGTCAATATGGAGAAAGGACTCCATTCGCCTAGGAGATCGAGCTGGAACCACTTCCCTCCAGGTTCAAGGTCCCCAACATCCCACAGTATGATGGGGACACTGATCCTTATGACCATCTCGATGCATTTAATATTCAAATGGATCTACAGACAACCAGCTTGCCAGTCAAATGCCGCGTCTTTTAGTGACTCTTGAAGACATTCAGCGGACTTGGCTCAGGAACCTCCCACCTCGCAGTATCAATAATTGGGAGGAATGTCAACAAAAATTTGTCAACCAGTACAAGGCATTGAAAAGGCAGTTCACGCCACTTTGTCACCTCGCCACAATCTTCCAGTGTCCTATTAATCGTTGAAGGACTATATTGCCAGGTTCAAACGCGAGGTGAACAATGTTGAGAATCCTACAAATGAGGGGATTTTAACAGTTTTCTCGGTAGGATTGAGGAGAGAATAGAAGTTGTACAGAAGTATATACAAATCTCAGTGAAGGATTTGAGGGAGTTCTACGAGCGAGCAACCAAGGAAATAAGGTGAGAGGAAGCTTTTGGCCTAAAGAAGGTAAATAATCAGAAGGATGAAGCTATCAACTTCAACCAAAACAAGAAAAGGAGTAGCAGAGGAAATAGCAATGGGGGCAAGAGGAATAATAATCAGATTGCAAAGAATGCTAGGAATGGGCATGGACCAAGGAACGACCAGAAATGTGAGCGATCTCCACATTAAGGTCGTTATAGGAGCTACAACATCCTATCAGATACCCAGGAAAGAATCTTTGCCATAGAAAGGAATAGGAAGAACTTCGAAAGATCTGTTCCAATTCAGACCCTTGAAGAATTCAAAAATAAAAATAGGTTTTGTGCTTATCATAATAAGAAAGGGCAGAATACCTTGGAGTACAGGGCATTGAACGATGCCATGAAAGGCTTAATCAGAAGAGATCACTTGAGGGAGTATGTGGTGTAACCTGTGAGGTAGCAACCTCAGCAACAGCCTCCTCAACAACAACAACAGCCAGCGTAGCAGCCAACCCAGCAAGCCTCAGATCAGGAACATATACTCGTCGTGATGTCGATTTTCACCATCCATAGAGGCCCTCACATAGTGGGGATATTAAACAGATCACACAAGCGTTACGTGAATTAGAGGTCACCATCCATGAAGGCTAATCATATATAGCTTACAGGTCGAAGTGAATTGGAAGGACCTACAAAGAAAGCCAGGACGACATCTGAGGAGATTATTTTTACGGAAGAAGATGTCAGGGGTGTCTACTGGCCCCATTATGATGCATTGGTGATTTGAGCTCGCATCGGGAACGCTGAAGTAAGAAGGATAACGATTGACATTGGAAGCTCAGTCAATGTGATGTACAGGGGATGTTATGATCAGATGGGACTTGGAGCTAAACAATTGAGATCATCCTTTGAACCTTTGTATAGCTATACTGGAGATACGGTCATCCCCATTGGGTAGATCAGACTCCTTCTAACTCTTAGAGATGTAGATTGCCAATTAGCTATGCTTGCGGACTTCCTAATTATAGATTCTCCCTCTGTTTACAACGTGGTGTTAGAAAGACCCGCTATAAATGACCTAAATATAGTCACTTCAATGAGGACTCTTACGGTGAATGTAACACATTTCCCTCGATCCCCAGTGGAATGAGAATAGAGGCGAAGGATATTACTTTTTTTACTAAAATTCATTTAATCATTTAATATATTTTAGTAAATTATTTTATAGAAAATCTAGCAGAGTTTCCCTTATTTTTTTGAAAACCCAAATTTAAAACCTGCAGGTAAACCAATAATACTTCTAAAATATTTATTTTCTCAACTCCCATTCGGACCTCCCGTCCGTTTTCAAATCATTTCATCACACAAATATTTATAAACACAACATTTAATAAAAATTTATTAATAAAAGTAAATTCCAATGAAAAGAAAAGTTATAAATTTATTTACAGAATCACTTTACAATACCAAAATCTTTTATACTATTTATATACAATATCATTTACAAAATCTCATGAGCATATATTTGTATATATAGATATATACATGCATGTCGATAGACTTTAACAAAAATACATAGTGCCCAATAACTATCCAGAAGGTGGAGAGATATGACTCGCAGATAGCGCGACAGCTGATTTCTCATCTGTCTCTATTTACCGTGTCCAAATCTTAACCTACGTGTGGAAAATTTAATGCGCTAAGTATTTTTACTTAATGGGTGTACACGCGATTCAAAAGTTACAAAGTTTTATTACCCAACAACGTAAATTCACACTTTTAACATTTTTCGATATTTTTGAATATAACAAAACAAAAAGTGAATCACTAGTGAAATTTAAAAGTCATTTGTAACAACTATTTTTAAATTTTGTATCAAAAATTCACTAATTAATCAATTTACTAACAATTACCCCTACAAAATATATAAAATCATTTTTTTTCCAATTATAACCACACAATTTTTACTAAATATTAATATTTCCCAAAAATACAAGTCGTAAATTAATATTTTACAAATTTTCAAACTTTTATAAATAAGTTATAATAAACTCAAATTACAAATTAATACATATATAGAACACAATAATTTTCATTTTCAACTATATCTACACGATTTTTTTTTTTTATATTTTCAGCGTCCTTCGTAAACACTGACATAATACCATAGACTGACAAATGGGTCTCCTGGCATCGGCTACTCGGTGGCTACCCACCAGATTAAACGGCATCCCTGGCATCGGTCATTCGGTGACTACCCGTCAGGTCATATATCATAATCGGTTTTGACTTCAGGACCAAACACCTAGTGTCTTTCATAATCCATCCGTTGAAAACCGTGTGTTGGCATAACGATATAATACTGCTAATTTACCCTATTGACATGTTAATTACCAATCCCCACTTATCTGTCGACGTTAGGAATTAACCGACGAGATTCTTTCGGCCCAAGCTGCAGCTTATGTTGAGAATGAAGTAATAGATATAAAAGAGACAGTAAAGAGGGAGAGAGAGAAAGAACACTAGACAATAAGTTTTTAGAGTAGTTCGGCCCAAAGTATTTTTGCCTACGTCCACTGTATTTTTTACTATGTCTGCAGAGTAAGTGTACTCCTCAGAGAATATTGTGTTATGCGTACAATATGGTTCCTCTCCTACTTATAGGGTGGAGAGGTGCTACAGTAGTGAGCGATTATTTATTTTGTAATGATGAATTACAATTAATGCGTGATATTTAATGAGCCTGACATGTGTCAGACCAAGTGAATTAAAGTCTGCATTAAGCGGCTAATCAACGCGGATTAGGTGAGACTGCCGTAATACATGCTGTAATTATTGACGGAAATGGTGTGGACAGCACGAAACGGTGCGGGCGGCGTGATTTGCTGACTTTTGCTCTGACAGTTTTGACAATATCTGATCTGCTCTGGGCGAGTTGGGTGAGTTGATAGTTCGTCCGACCGAGTCGAAATCGATGATTCTGTCTCTGGACATTAATCAAGCGTCATGGCTCTGTGACCTGGCGATCTTCTTGTCTGATGGGCGGTGTGACGGATAAACAAAGTACTTCGGTCTGCTGTGTCACTGGTGACGAGCTGGGTTCTTCTGTGTTGGGATTGCTTTGTAGATTTGGCGAGCTGCGAATTACACATGTACTAGGTTGGTTCTTTCGACGGGCTATAAGTTTATCTCCTATGAGGGTTTTCTGGTATGTTGTCTGACGGACCAGGTATCTCCGCGAGTTGGGTGTCGGGAGAAACCACTAGTTAGTGCGTTTGAGTTTTCAACGAGCTATGTCTTAGCCAAAATGAATGTTCCTTTCCTCTTAGACGGCCTTGGGCTGTGTGCTATTCTGGGCCTTTTTTGGGCTTTTATCAGTCTTTCAATGGTGGCCCAAAAATATCCATAACACTATCAATGTTCAGATTTATTCGAGTTCTTGATATTCTTCCAACAATTACAAAATTATTGATGGGTAAATTCCTAATGCGCTAATTACAATAGGTCGCGTGCAAGTATACACGGTCACAATATAATATAATGACAAATCAAGGTCGTTCCCACAAGGACAATTGTTAAATTTTACGTATCAATTACCAAAATTGATTGAGACAATTTTATTCAAACTATCAAAACTAAACTAGAGGTGAATAAAAATATAGTAAAAAAAATTAAAAATTAAATAAACAACCAAATTAATGATGGAACTAACAGCAGATTAGTAGATCTAAGGCACAATTTCACATTTTTATTTCATCAACCTATTTTCATTTTATTCTCATAAAAGTAATGACTTTTACATTGTAATTAATCGGGTAAAGTTCTAAATCAATTACCAGCCTTTTTTGAACAGTCAGGTAATATAATCCAGAATAATTAATCTATTATATGTCTATATAGATTAAATTAATCCGAACTCATTAAGTTTCAATTACCCACAAATGATTACTCAATCCTATAGGTATATGTCTATCCTATACAGATTATGCTATTCTATTGCCGTCTAACACATGATATCTTCGTCAAACGCATCATAGTCACAAGATCTGTCAATTAACGGGCCTTATTTGATTGACAGCATTAAGTTCCAATAGAATATAATACAAATATAAAAAGAAAACAATAATCAATTAACCAAAAAAATCATTGACTAGGCGATGAAATAAATCGGCTACATTGTAGTCTTAGAAATTAAAATTAGTTTGACATAAAGTTGAGTAACACAGCGTATAAAATTGAATTAACAATAATCAACATTGAAACAAATAACTAAAAAGATGAAATAATCATGGTATTGTTCTCTGAGATGTCGCTCCTTCCTGAAATTGAATATTCTGGAGTGCTTTGAATTCTGACAATGTTGAGATCGTATTGAGACCAGTGTTCCAAAACTCGCTACTCGGACCTGACTCGGCGAGGCAGCGAGCTGGGAGTACTCGGTTTGACCATCGGTCAACGGTCAAACCGTTGACCCACGGTCAAACCAGGTCAAACTTGTAAAAAAATAAAATTTAATAATTTTCTATAGAATAAAATTTTAATCATATGACCACAAAACCCCTTAAAATCTATCTCATGCAACTTTCAAAGCCATTTTAACACCTTAAAAATTTCGACAGCATAACTACTATTTTTCCAACAATTCCACCTATAATATACCAAAATAACAATACTTTATAAATTTATCATATGATTCATATCTAAATTACTTATAGTTAGAGTCTCTCATCATTCTTTCATTCTCAAACACAAATACACAACCAAGTAACCAACATCATATATAGTATATAAATAGTAACATAACGAGAAGCCAACAATAAAATAGTCATCAAAAAGAAAAGTCCATGAAAGCAAGTCAATAACTTAAGGCCCTAAAAATCTTAAGGATGAGGAGGATAACGCAACCAATCTTCATCATCTCTATAAACGTCTTCCATAACTTGTTCATTGTCGGACTCAAACTCTACATTAATGTTCTTCTCCCCTCCCCTCTCCTCCTCCTCATTCTCCTCCTTTCCAGAATCAAAATCATCTTCATCAAGTTGCCTCGG
Organism: Dimocarpus longan; assembly: GCA_022984855.1. Taxonomy (NCBI): domain Eukaryota; kingdom Viridiplantae; phylum Streptophyta; class Magnoliopsida; order Sapindales; family Sapindaceae; genus Dimocarpus; species Dimocarpus longan. The sequence goes on from CM041026.1 coordinate 21,399,238, forward strand.
ATGTTCCAAACCGACTGATACTTCATCATCCTCATCACCCCCTCGAACAAGCCATCCTTGTGCATCAGTAGCATCAGCATTAGCTGATAGTAGCACATCAACATTCTTCTCATTCTCAACCTGTTTGTTCATTTTGTTTGATAATTGTGAATTGAAATTAACAAAAACTAGGTTGTTCAATCGATCCGTATTCAATCTATTCCTTTTCTTCGAATGTATCTACATAAGATATAAAAATTAAAATTGAATAAATCAGTAAACAAATAAAATTTAAATCATTAAAAATAAGTTATGGATATTACACATTTGCACTTACCCATTCAAAACTACTCCAATTTCTTTCACATCCCGATGAATTAGTTATCAGTGAAAGAATCCTTTTTGCCAAGTTAAGTAAGTACGGTGTGTGGGTTCCAAACATGCTCCACCAAGTAACTACACCATAAAGCATAATCAAATGTAGAACTAGTTAGTGGAAGATATATTTGCATAAATACAATGTGAAAAATATAATATAGAAATTAGTAAACAAATTAAACAACTAAAAACAATATATATGAATTAGAATGTTCAATCTTTTACCTGGATCCTTAGAAGCGCTATCACATCCTTTAATGGCCAACGGTTTCCCAAAAGAACCCTGCTTCATCTGATATAATGGCCATTCAGTCATGATAATTACATCTTGAGAGGCTATATCACCATGATGAAAAATCTCCACACACTCCATAAAACCACTCAACAACTCAGATTCATCGGAAATACTTGAATCCTTAAAGTGGTAATAGGGATTTAATAGAAATGCCGTTTTATGCAAAGGAGAATCTAGTCGATCTTTCATTTTTCCATCAATTTTTTCAATAATTGGCCGATAATTATTTTCCAAGTTGCTTAAGACCTCTCTAATGTCTTGTTTAGCCTTTCTTAGTTCTCCATATAACCAAGGCATTGATGGCTTTCGATCCCCATCCACCAATCTCAACACTTTAATCAAAGGTGCAAAAATCTTTAGACAACATGTTACACCATTCCAAAATGCCAAACTCATAACAGTTTCGTAGGCCAATTTCCCTTTTTTACTTTTTGAGTATTTGCACTTCTCCCATTCCTCACTACCAAACATTGTCTTCAAAGCATTTTTTTTTATCCATCAAACTTTGCAAAGTAAGGAAAGCAGATGCAAATCTAGTCTTTCCTGGCCTTACTATATCCTTCTTTTTCGTAAAAGACCTCATCATTCCTAAAGTCCTATGATGAGCATAAATGAAGATTGTCAGCTGCTTTGCTTGCTCAATATACTTGCTGAACTTAGGAAGCTTGCCAATACTTTCCAACATGAGATTGACGGTGTGAGCAGCACATGGGGTCCAAAATATGTTTGGCCTTTTCTCTTTTAAAATCTTGGCAGCAGCCATATTGTTGCTAGCATTGTCGGTTACTATTTGAACAACATTTGCAGGTCCTACTTGTTCAATGCATCCATTCACATATTCAAAAATGTGTTCTGCAGTGTGTGCCACATCAGAACACTCTTTAGAAGAAAGGAAAGCGGTTCCTAACCTGTAATAATCAAATATCAAATGTAGAAGTAGAACTAGGTTCTAAATCCTAAACATAAATTAAATAATGTAATATGCAACTAATATTGTATAATAGATAAATTATATGAAATTTATACCTGCAATTCACACACAAATTCATTATGCTCCTCCTTTTCCTGTCCGTCCAAGCATCCGTCATAATTGAGCATCCATTTTTAGCCCACTCTTCTTCTTGCCTTTTCAATAATAACTTAGTTTCTTCCACCTTATTTGGCAAATATTGCTCCCCGATTTCATAATAATTTGGAGGCCTATAACCAGGCCCAAACTGACCAATTGCTTCACAAGCACGCATGAAATCATCATTCACAACAACATGCCATGGAACGGCTCTATTAAACATCCAAGTTGTTACCCAACTGTGCACATGATCGAGTCTCTCTTTAAAAAGTGCTTCACTAATGTTTTGTTGTCGCATTGACTTCCTTGAACTTGATGATAACTCCGGATTAATGGGTCTTGTAAACTTATCTATTGGGCCAAGATGATGAGACTCTTTCCTTACCCCTCCTACCTCTACGTCTTCCATCTCCTCTGATCCATCGATATTTACTTCTCCTCTCTTCAATTTCTCCTCCATCATCTTATTTCTCTTTTTATTTTTTGACTCCATAAGTGCATTCCTACATTTATTTGTATCCTCCGGTTTCGCCTTTGGACATTTAGCCACATTTCCGGATATGTGAGCTACGTGTTCTTTCAATCTATGTATCCCTCCAAACATAATCTTCCCACACAATATGCACTGCACTCTTTCCATAACGTTTGGATCAACCAATTTTCCATAATCTCATCCAACATCATTTGAGTTTCGTTTGAGAGATGGGGTAACGGAAGCTCCCGAAGATTCATTATCAATAATTGATGAATATATAACAACCTAATCATCAAATATAGCTTTGAGCATAAAAATTTTTATACAACAACCATCAATTATCAAACAATCCATTGCTTCTAAATTGATAATATAACATAAATCACACAATATATTTCCAATCATATTCAGCCAATCTCATTTCCATCAATTATCAAACAATCTATTGCTTCTAAATTGATAATATAACATAAATCACACAATATATTTCCAATCATATTCAGCCAATCACGAAGGTGTCCCACAAAGCCAGTGCGCACAAGAGAAAGCAAAACAAAGTCATTTTGCTGACCTTGAAACTTATCAACCGTTGTGACCTAGAGCAGACATACATGATACACCAAAGCAGTTACATGAAGGAAAATCATTTTACAATTTAAGCCTAATCACTGATAATCATCAACCCTAAACAAAATGAAGTAAACGAATGATGATGGCGAATCTGTGAAAGTAAAAAACATAATGAAAAAACAAAAACAAAATTGAAAACACTAGGCGACTGAAAGAAAAAACCAGAATGAAAAATCTGTGAAATCACAGAACTCACAGGGACGGACGACACCGGCAGCAACGCAGTAGAAGGAGCGACGGACGACACCAGCAGCAGAAGTCGCACCCCACTCGGCGTCGGCGAAAGCGACAGCAACACAGCACGGCAGCAGACGTCGCACACATTGGATCAACGAACGACAATGGCAGCAACGCAGCAGAAGATATGCACCCAATACTCCAATTGGCGACAGCACACCAACCGGCGGCAGCAAAACTCAGAGGCAGCACGGCGGAGTGGCGGATAGAAGCGATAGCGGGTTGAACTTGAAGCAAAGTGGAGAAGCAGAGCTGAACGCAAAAGCAGATGTCTTCAGATCTGAGTCGCTCAGATCTGAAATAACTACACCAAAACGGCGTCGTTTTGGTGTGCCAAAACGGCGTCGTTTTGGTGTGCCAAAACGACGCCGTTTTGGCAAAAACAAAATTAAAAAAAAAAGGCCGACTCGGCCCAGCTCGGATCGGCAGAGTCGTCCCGAGCTGGGCCGAGTCGGCCCGAGTCGACCCGAGTTGGGCCGAGTTGGGCCCGATTCGGGCCGATTTTAAACAGTGTCCGAGTCGAACCCCCCGATCTGGGGGTTCTCGGCTCGGCACCCAGCGGAGCGACGAGAACTCGGCCGAGTTTTTAAACAATGATTGAGACTCCACTTTCTTCAAGCCTTCTCTGCTGCCGTCCAAGAGAAAATGATCAATGAAAAAAAACCCTAAACCTTTTCTCAGCCGACCAGTCTCCCCTTCTGTTTGCCAAAAGAATGAATTTATATGAGAAGGGAGATATTGAGAGCACCGGTTGACTTTCCTTATTTTTTTCCATGATTCTCTATCAATTGTCAATGAAAGCTTCCTTCCAAAAATCCTCCAAAATGCTCTCTGTTAATACCATATACTGACTGCTCGAATCTCTCCTTTGACTACTCACCAAATTAATTTAAAGATCTTCTGCAAGACCGCTTGAAACTTCTTTCAAAACCTTGATCTCTTGCCTAAATTATCTTCGACAAATCAACTGAGACATTAATGATGATTCTCCACGAGTGAAACTAGCAATGAATATTTGCAATGCACACTTTGATCGCTTAATGCTGGGCTGCACGTTATTTACGCGCAAAAACAAACAAATTTGGATGCAGCCTATAGACGCGGGCAACAGGCTTGTGTATACTTCCAGCAGCCAGCTGCTGGAAATCAACCTGTAGCTATGGGTTGCAGGAAAATTATGAAAAAGCCCCTCAAATTTTAAAAATTACACTTTTACCCCAAAAATTATAATTCAGTCTCTACATTTAATTTCTGCACAAAACACTCATAAAACATTAGAACACCCATATTTCACTCAGGTTTTTTTCATAAAAGTATAGGTTAAGGATATATAATCGTACATAATTTTAGTCCAATCAATTATCAATTCAAATATAATTTTAATCACGTAAATATTTAATCACTTATTGGTATCTATTTTTTGAAATTGCTCAAAACATCACTTTTTGTCATTTTAAATGACTATTTTACCCCTCGTTTTAACGTCAAAATATAACAATACCATCATTTTCCTTTTTCTCATACATATTCGGTTGAGAGGTGAAATTTGTAAACTTTTTCTTTCAAATTGTTAATTCAATCAATAATTTATTCAAACATCATTTAATCAACACATAATTGGACATGAAATTACAAAATTAACCTTGAATACAAAGATGACATATATGCGGCCATAAGAGGCTCATTTTGAACTTTCTTTTCCACGCATTAATTTATCATATAAATCATTCAAATATTATTTAATTAACACATAAGTGAGTTTGAAATGATAAAAATATCCTTAGGTTTCTCTGTAGGGTATATTTGGCCAAAGCCCTTCATTTTCAAAATTTTGTTTTCAATTTAATTTCTATTCCAAGAATAATTCAAAACACACCTCAAATAACATATAACCACATTCAAATATAATTACTAAATTAATTGAATCAAATTCGAGAAATTTTAAAATTTCTATATACTAAATTTTACTAATAAAAGCAAATTTGTAAAGTAAATGTATACCAACCGTTTTGGGTTTGTTAATGGTTTTCCCACACCACCAATTTAGAGCTTATAACTTTTTCCTACTATTCTCTTGAGCACCTTGCTCAAAACCCACACCTTACTAGTAAAACTTATCACACCACTTTCTTTGTATTTCTTTCACTTTCAAGCTCAAATGGATGATGATCTATTTCTCTTCACTTTCTTGTTCCACCGTAATTCTATCACTTTATTTGGTAGAGATTGATGAATTTGGCATGAAAAATTAGCTTGGATCACTTTGATTTCCTTCTCTCTTGCCGTCGTGACCTGTTCCTTCTTCTTCCTCTTTATTTCTTTTCTTTTGCCATTCAAAACAATGCCTAAAATGCTCCCCACTTCAACTTTATATACCCACTCATTTTTTTGGACAAAAATGCCCCTTAAAGTTAGTCAAAATCACTAAAATGTCATCTATGAGTTCTTGACACTTGACAAATATCTTCATCCTTATCTCTTATGCCACGTGTCACTTTTCTATGGTGACTTGCCCCACATGTCTATCATTTATTATCTCTTTTGGTTTGACTTTTCTGGGATGCTCGAATTCGACTTTTTTAGAATTTTTTCACAATCCTTTCAAAATTTACCAGGGCTCATATTCGGACTTTCTGCATACTCCTAATAACCTCGGTGACTCTTAAAAATCATTCCATACCTCTTTTTGGCTTACTAGATTTTATTAAATCGCCTTTGACGATTTCTGACTTGATACCATTTCAATTCGAATCTCTTTCGGAAGTGTTGTTTGAGTTTCAAAGATATTTCTTGAGTATTTTCATACTTATTTTGATACTTTTATTAATTTTTAAAATTTTTCAAAAATCCTTTCGAATTTTCGATCGGATTTGAAAATTATTCAATTTTACCTCAAACTGACTCATTTTTTATCTATTGCAGTTTCCCTTAATTCTAATATAATTTTTAATACTTTTAATATACGAGACATATTTTTAAAAAATTACTATTGACACGAACACTTTCCGTCCTGATATACTATTCACTGAAAAATTTCTATCTCTCGAAACTTAAAGAAATGTCCAATTTTCGAAAATTATTATTCACTCAAAAATACTATTCATTCAAAAATGCTAGTTATTCCGAAATACTATTCATATAGATATATTTTTGTTTTTCTTAAATAGAGAAAATTCGGGGTGTTACAGTGAAGTTCCCAACTTCTAATGTAGTAAGATGTGTGCGAGGCGAGCTAGCTCATCATTGCTATGATGATACGGTGAAGATGGGAGCTAGAGGGAAAAATATGAATGTGGTCTCAAGAGGTGAGTTACGGACTGTTAGTATTGCAGGGGTGAGTCACGACCTAGACCCTAGGGAAGTTGATACGTACAGAACTACAGGTCCAATGGAAGAGTTGGGGGACGTACTGGTCAGCGAGGTAGATGTTAGGAGGTGCCTCAAACTGGGAAAGAATCTGGCCCGAAAGTAAAAGCCTAGTTAATTGACTTCCTTAAGGCGAATTTGGATGTGTTCGCTTAGAATCAAGAAGATATGGTAAGGGTTGACCCGAAAGTAATGACGCATAAGCTAAACATAAACCTTCACCATAAGCCAGTTCGTCAAAAGAGAAGGCCTATGACATCTGAGCATTACATTGCTTTGATGGAGGAAGTGGATAAGCTTTTGGCGAACTAATTTATTGGTGAAGCTCACTACTCGACTTAGGTCGCTAATCCTGTGTTTGTTAAGAAGAAGAATGGGAAGTGGAGAACTTGCATCGACTTCACAGATTTGAACAAGGTCTACCTAAATGATAGCTTTCCACTGCCTAGGATTGACCAGCTCGTGGATGCGATTGCTTGTCATGAGCTCCTTAGTTTTATGGATGCATACTCAAGGTACAATCAAATCCCAATGAACCCTGAAGATGAGGGGCACACCTCGTTCATCATAGACAGTGTGTTGTATTATTATAAGGTAATGCCTTTCGAACTAAAGAATGTAGGAGCGACTTATCAAAGGTTGGTGAACATGATGTTCGAGAATTTGATTGAGAAAACCGTGAAAGTTTACATTAATGATATGTTGGTAAAGTCTAGACAGGCAGCTGATAATGTACGTGACCTCAAGGGGATGTTTCAGATTTTGAGGAGATATCAAATGAAGCTTAACCCCCTCAAGTGTGCCTTTGGAGTAGCTTCAGGCAAATTTCTGGGCTTCATAGTGAATAATAAAAGGATTGAGGCTAACCCTGAAAAGATAAAGGTTTTACTGGATATGAGGTCACCAATAAAGATGAAGGATGTGCAGAGTTTGAATAACCAAGTCACTGCTCTCTGTAGATTCATTTCTAAAGTCACAAACTAGTGTATTCCTTTATTTGAATTATTGAAAAAGGTATGAAATTTTGAATGGACAGAGGAATGCGAGGTGGCGTTCCGGCAGTTAAAGAAGTACATGGGGCTAGCTTCACTCTTATCAAGACTAAAGGATGGGGAAAGATTGATGATCTACCTGGGGGTATCTTAGCATACGCTAAGTGCTGCCCTAGTTAGGGATGAGGACAGAGCACAGTTCTCTGTCAATTACATTAGTAAGAAGTTGATTGATGTTGAGACAAGGTACACTCTTATGAAGAAGCTCATTTACTGTCTGGTGATGACGTTAAGGAAATTGTGTCCTTACTTTTAGGCACATAAAATTGAGGTGTTAACCAAGTATCCATTTAAGCACATCCTCCAGAAGCCTGATACTTTAAGTGACCTTCTCAAATGGGTTATCAAGCAGGCCCAGTTTGATATAGAGTTCAAGCCGAAGTCAGCAATTAAAGGGTGGACACTAACTGACTTCATAGTTGAATTTATAGGACTTGTGGAAGAAGAAGCTGAGTCTTCAGAGGGTCAATTCTGGGAAGTATATATTGATGGGTTTTCCAGTAAGTAGAGGGCTAGGGTTGGAGTGTTACTGATCAGCCCAAAAGAGCATAAAATCCTCTGCACGCTTAGATTCAAATTTCGGACCACAAATAATGAGGTCGACTACGAGACCATACTAGCGGGATTTCGTTTAGCCAAGGAAATACGAGCTGAACGGTTGAGAATTTTTAGTGACTCCAAGCTTTTGGTTTGTCATGTGTGAGGTGAATACCAAACCAGGGGGTCAATGATGACAATTTACATGCAGAAAGTTTAAGAGATATTGGAAAGCTTTCGAGAAATATGAAGTGAACCAAATCCCACAAGCTTAGAATTCTCATGCAGATGCTTTAGCTCGCTTGGCAACAACGCGAGATGTAGACTTTTTGGGGGCCATACTTGTAGAGTTGTTGCTAACACTAAGTACTGAGCCAAAGGAGGAGATAATGGTCGTACCTATGGCAAAGGACTTGTGGATGAGTCCCTTAATTGATTATTTACAAAATGAGAAGCTACCAAATGATAAGTTTGAAGCGCGTCGTCTACGAACTTGAGCTGCAAGATACTGCATCTACGACGACATATTGTACAAGAAGGGCTCATCAACCCCACTCTTGAGGTGCATAGATAGGCCAGACTGTACTATGATCCTGGAAGAAATTCATACAGGTCACTGTGGGAACCAAGTTGGGGGGCTCTCATTGGCTCAAAAAACATTAAGGTAAGGTTTTTACTGGCCTACAATGAAGCGAGATGTCATCGACATGGTCAAGAAATGTGACAAGTGTTAGAGGTTTGCGAAGATCCTACAAGCTCCACTTGCATACCTATAGCAGATGGTTAATCCATAATCCTTTGCAATCTTGGTTATGGACTTGATAAGGCCTCTCATAATCACAGCTCATTGATAGGCTGACCCCACGCAAATCATTCAAGGGGTTGAACGGCCACGAATTCGCGCATCTAATCCAGCTTGTTGATGGATCGGTCCCATGTAAATCCTTCAAGGGATTGACACGGTCGCAAGTTCGAGCACCTAATCGTAGCTCATTGATAGGCCGACCCCACACAAATCATTCCAAGTATTTCGCGATTCTAATCGTCAACATTAAAACATGGTACATTAGCAGAGGTTCATCCATGTTGGCTTAAATGTCATATGTACGACCTATGTGGATATATAAGCTTCATCGATGAGTTTATGAGTTTACGATCTATCTGGATATATAAGCTGGGGTCCATCCATGTTAAGATTACGAGCTATTCTATGCAACCTACTGAACAGCTAGCTATAAATCATTCTATATTATCAAATTATAATCTACTAGGCACATCTCCAAAGATTTATCGAAGTTATAATTTGTGAGCTAGAGCCCATTTGAGTTAGCAACCTCACAAGCTCGCATCAGGTTTGATTTTCACTTACGTGTTCAGCATTTTATTCTTCGGTTTGCAGGAAATGTGAATATTTAAAAAGAAAAAGCAAACAAAAACAATGATGATACAATAATGTTAAGAGCAAATCAAAATCAATAAAAAGCCTCAACACGAGGTCGAAAAGTTCATACAAACAACCTCGTGAAGCGAGGAGAATTTAATGCAAAAATAAAAAATTTTCCTCGGGGGTGCCTTATTTTAAGCCTTCGCCATGGGGAGCAGATTGATCATGAGTTGTATCATGTGAAGCTAACTCCAGAGGCATAGTGACCTGGCTCCTTTTTTTTTTGGGAGGTCGCACCTTGAGAAGCCGTGTTTGGAATATCCGGAGATTGGGCAGCCTCCTCTTTGAATCTGGCCACCTCTGCGAGCCCCTTCTACCCAAAGTATGAGAAATCCAGCTTGGGGTGAGAAAGTCATAAGGTGTAGAGGAAATTACTGACGTTCTTTAACTCGGCCTCCCCTCTAGCCTTGGTAACTTCCTCTTTGGCAATAGCAGTCTCTCTCTCAACAGTTTTAACTCACTGCATGACCTCGTCCACCCTCTGTTCTGTAGTTTTAGCTCGTTGCATGGCTTTTTCAGCTTGCTGTGCGGCCTCTTTTAGAACATTGTTGGCCTTATCTAGTTCTTCTTTGCTTTTGAGATATTTGGTGTAAATTTGTGACCTTGTACTCTCTTTGCGAGCTAGAGCATCGTCGGCCTCATTCCTATCATCCTGAGCATTTCTCAACTGAGTCTGAAGGAGTTGCTCTGACCTCTTGTCCCTTGCAGCCTCCTCAGACATGAAGGAAAGCTCATCTCTTAGCTTCTCCTTCTTGATCTTGAGCTTCTCCTTCTCGCTCTCAAGCTTCTCATTTTCTTCTCGAGGACCAGGACGTCTTGTATCTACTTCCTAATCCCCATGATGGACTGAAGTGTAACAAGTCAATATTCAAAGCAAAAAAACAAGAAAAACTAAAAGCATTGGAAATTACTATCAACCGATGACGAACGACCCAAATAGATAAACGATCGTTGCTCAAGTCCTCATTGTCTAAGTTTTTGGCAGAGACCGCCAAGAATATAAGCAGATCCTCTAGGATAGTGTCAAGATAGAGCTCTCTAAGAAAACCCTCGACTCCGTCTAGGCTTGAGGTCTAGCTCTTCTCTCAGCAACTTTGGGCTGCTTGCCTTTCTCAGCTCACAATCGCTTGGTCGGAGGACGCTGTCCCATTGTCTTCCTTTTTCTCCCCATGCTTGGGGTAGTTGGCACCTCACCGGCGGGATCTCTTATCTACTCATGTTTAGCTTCTGCTACCTCTGGCTGCGGAGTAGGTGCCTAGGCTTTCGAAGGTTCCGGAGTCGGTTCAGAAGTGGCTGCCTCAGTAGGGACCGCGACTACTAGAGTTGTGGGCTGAGCAAGTGGACACTTAAGGCGCTAGACCAGATGAAGCTTTACCATTGTTGGAGTCACTTGAGGGGCAGGAACTATTTCTACTTCGCTAGCTATTTGAAAAACGAAGGGGAGCTCATGTAGGCCTCGAACTCTGATGTCCTTCTTACTATCAAAGATCTCACTATCCAATAGAGGGGCTAGCCCGTGTGCCCTGAGGAGTTCGTTATTAAAGATGTGAATCGTTCTGCCTTCCCTTAAGGCTGCAAGTGTCTTAAGAGTCTTGACCTTTTCCTCAGTCAAAGTTGCCCTATCTGCTGTCAAATCTGGGAGGTGAAAGAAACAGAAAGCGTTAGAAAAAAAAAAAAAAAGTAGTTCATAGCAAGTCAATCCCATCTATCTACTTGGAGTTTGGACAAAGCTGAAGTTATAGAGCTGCCTAAGCGAAGGGTAAGAAATATAAAACTAAATTGATTTGTAATCTCCTACATTAGACTTGTCATTCGTATCGTCCTGAGGCAGGAGATCCTTAAAACTCGTCTTACGAGCTGTGAAATAGTAAATATCATCTCGCGTCGCCCCCTTCAGGCTGCCAACGCTCTTGAAACTGTAAAGGTGGCAATAGATTTTTGGATTCGGAGGTAAAAGGCCATTCCTTAGAAAGACCTAAGCCAGGGATGTGAGCTGGGAGTACGAGTTGGGTGTTAATTGAAACAAACTAAGTTTTAACCTATTCAAAAGCTTGATGAGATAGGTAGAGACTGGAAACCTAAGCCAATGCTTAAGATGGTAGGTGCTAACAGCAACAAACCCCCGAGATGGATGAGTTGCATGGTTGTTCATGGAAGGCTACATGATTCGGTAGTCCTTAGGAAGATGGTACTCCAGAGCTGTAACATCCTGATTTTTTTTTTAATTTCGTATGATCCGTACTCGTTGATTTAATATTTAAATTTGATAAGTGGGATTGAATTCTAAATTAAGCGAATTAGTACGATATTAATATATTTAGTTCGTTATTTCGGGAATTTAATAAATTTTGGTGATATTTTTCCCAATAACGGTTTTAAGTAGAGATTTAATCGGAGAGATTGAGTGATGGAAAATTACTATTGGACAATCAAGTGAGCACAATTGGGATTGCATTGCATGGAATTTATTAGGGGAACCAATGAGACTTTTCTAAAAATCTAAATGGAAATATTATTATTATTATTATTTTATTTATTTTTGGAAAAAGATAAGGTTATAGATAAGTTTGAGAGAGTGAATGAAAGTGTGAGTTGTCAATAGGATCAAATGGGAAGTTGTCAAGTGTTATATATGGGTCAAAATGCAAATAGAAGAAAGTTGGGGTGAAGGCGTAAATAGAGGAAATTGGATAGTATAAATAGGTGAATTTATTTGAAAAATCTTCATTTTCTTCTTCTTGTTGCCGACATTATTTCTTCTTCTCATTTTTTTCGTCTCTTCTTCTACTCTTCATCAATTTTCTTCAAATTTTAACCCCCAAATCTCTCCTAAATCATGTCATTCTCATTACCTACCCATCTAAACCCTTGATTTCATTGAAACCCCATTAAAACTCCAAGTTGATTTTTGCTAGAAAATGGTGTAATTCAAGGTATGTTGTCATGGGTCTTTGATTTTGTGTTGAATTAGGTTAGATAAGAGCTAGAGCATCTCATGAGCATGTAGATAAAGTTAATTTTTCATTTGGAGTTGTTTATTTTGATTTTTATTTTGATTTTTATGTTGATTTTTGCTCCCTTGAAACCCTAAGTGAGGGTTTGGGGCGTGAAGCCTTAGAGAAGGTTAAGGAAAAGTAAAAATCTCTCATTGAAAGTGTGAGAAAACTTAGAAAGCAAGCCTAAGAGGTAGGTGTACACATACAACATACAAATTATGTTTGTTAGTTTGCAATCAATGTATAAATTCCTTTGAGATTTAGTTAATTTATCTCTTGGAGATGTTAAATGGCTTAACTGAATGCTACTCCTAGGCTAGACCAGGGCTATTTTCATCTTTTTGCACCCATTTCTGTGTTAGTTATATGATGTTTTGGTGATATGTGTGATGGATTAGAAATTGAAAATGAAAAATTTGAGAATTTCTTTTTTCGAGGTTAATTTAAAGTATAAGAAATGTGGCAAATATTTTTTAAAGAGATGATGTGAAAACTAGAGACAAAATGATCATTTGAAACGACTATACGTGATGCCTCGAAGAAATTTGAAGAATAGATTTAAGTATGCATTAAAAGTTTACGCAATTAAAGTTTTATTGGAAAAGTAAAAATTTCGTAATTATAAAAAGTTAAAGGGCCCGCGTAAAATTAGTTACCAGTAGGTGGGGATTGGTAGTTGGCTATCCAATAGGATGATTATTAGCTGTACTGCATCGTTACGATTGCTCACAGACGTTGTATAACGAACTCTGAGAGGCACCGAGTGTTCGGTCCCGAAACAAAAACAGATTATGAATTGTGATCCAGTGGGTAGTCATCGAGTGTCCAATGCCAGAGTCGCCGTTGATTCTGACGGGTAGCCACCGAATAGTCGATACCAGGAGACTCATTGCCGATCCATGGTATCATATTAATTTTTACAAAAGACCCTAAGAATTGTAAAAAGGGCAATTTTGTTATTATGTATGAAAATTGAATTTGAAAAGGGTAATCTCGTAAAAGTGTTTGATAATGGAGTTTTGAAAAGTTTATGTTATTAAAGTTTGATTTAAATAATATTTGATCTGTATGTATTCAAAAAAGTTGATCGACTGAGCATGTTGTTTGATTTTACTGTTATATTTCGAAAATGAGTTTGGTTTTGTTATTTTATGTGTATACCTTCTGTTGTGTATATTTTTGGGATACTCCAAATGAGCTGGTAAAAGCCCAAAGGCCTAGCAGACAAGGGCCAAATTTACCAAACCCCAAATCGCGGAAACAGCCTAGCAGAATACTGGACGAGCAGTCCACGTGCTAGCAGGCCAGCAAACAGATGGACGAACTCCAGCTTGTCCAGGATGAGCTCTCAGCTCCCGGGGATGAGCTCCCAGCTCGAGCTCGCAAGCATGAGCAATCAGCTTCCAGCTAATCAGCTCCCAGCTCATCAGCTTCTAAGTTGAGCTCCCAGCTCGAGCTCGCAGGCATGAGCAATCAGCTTCCAGTTCATCAACTCCCAAGAGGAGCTCCCAGCTTCTAGCTCATCAGCTTCCAGCTCATCAGCTTCCAGCTTATCAGCTTCTAGCTCATCAGCTTCCAGCTCATCAGCTTCCAACTCATCAGCTCCTAGCTCATTAGCTCGCCCAAAACGACCTCATGAGCTCGTTTTTGATGAGCTCCACCCCGTCCAGATTAGAACCAGCTCACACGATGGCGTGACGTGCACGGCCAGCCTGTTAGATATTACAGCCTGAATTACGAAGATCTTATCTAGCCCACTTGAACTAGCCCACTTGGATTAGCCACCTAAGCAACTTGATTTAATAGTTGTCAAACGCATTTAATGTAACCCAAGCGCATTAAATACAACCTTCAAGTATTAATTGTAATCATCATTGTATTTTGATTTATTAGGCGCTACTATAGCATCTCCCTCTCTCTATAAATAGGGGTGAGAATTATTGTAAATGAGGGGCATTTCTCTCTGCTCTCTCTCTCTCCCTATAACCAGAAAATATAGCAATAACAGTGACTGTCTCTCCACCATTAGAGCAGGCACCGTGGACATAGGTCTTCCCTTTGACCGAACCACCAAAAATCTGCGTTTTTTTCTTCCTCTCTACCTCCATTCTCTTGCTTTTGTTCTATTTTTCATTGATTCGCAGTTTTGGGCTTGAAGAACCTTGTTGACTAGATCCCAACGTCAACACCTTCTAAGTAGCAATACTTAGCGCGTCGGATTTCCCACACGCAGGTAGTTGAGTCAGGCTTGAAGACAAAGACGAAACCTTGATAGATTTATTCTGAGTCACATCCGACGTCACTTTTTGGTAACGACCAATTTTTGGGATCATGTGTATAAGTTTATGGGCTTCATCATGTTTGTGTGCATTTTCCATAAAGTATAAATTTTGTAAAGAATAATTTGTCTAAAGTTTATTTAGTGTTGTAAATGATGTATATTAATCATTAAATGTGTCATGGATTGTATTATTTTCGTGTAGTTTGAAATTTTAAGGAAATGCTTATTATATATGTTTGTGTGGTGAAGTGACTTAGAAACAGACGGGAGGTCCGATATGGCAGTTGAGAATAAATTGATATAGAAGTATAAATTTTCTTTGTAGGTTTTAAAATTGTAGGGTTTTTGAAAAAAAAAAAAACCAGAAGAAACTCTGCAGGATTTTTCATAAAATATAATCAACGTTTTAAAAAGAGTTTTTTAAGAAAAGGAATTTGAAAACAAAAAAGGTAATATCCCTCGCTTCGATCCTCATACCGACTGAGAAGTCGGGGTAGAGATTTTACAAGAGCTATTCTCCCTAGCTCATCATACCTCAGTTTTGAGGGGTAGTGAGTAAACATCTCGCGACATCGCTTCTCCTCAGCGGCCGGGCCGGATGGGCCAAGATAGGGTCAGCTCGAACTATGAACTTCCTAACGACCTCACCATTCGGAAAGGCCGCTTCCTCAACAGAGTGAGATTCCCTCGCCTCAAGACCTTTAGAACCGGGGGAATCACTGTCTCCTACTCTGTGTGACTGGCGATTGTGATTTGAAGACATCTACATGTAAAGGGGGGGGGGGGGGGGGTGGGGGTGCTGTGGTCAGATCTCTGCATGCAGACCATACTTATAAATCTAAATTTACTATTTTAAGAAGCTTCTTAGTTTATAAGTCAAAAACGTCGTACAGATCGTTAAAGGTATGGAGGGCTAGACCTACAGTTTAGTGACATATAAACTAATGACTCATAAAGATCTTATCCTACAGCTCGCATGCAAACAGTAAACAGATCCCAGAAAGCATGCCAACAAGATCAAATTGAAAGAAAATGAAAAGTTACAATGAAGAACAAACATTCAACAACAAGAACACGAAATGAACAAACCAGTACCAAGCTCAGACAAAATGTAATACATGAAAACTACAAGTGAAAAAACAGAAATCGAAAGATGGATTCAAGAGACTTATTATGAACGAAACAGAAGAAGAAATGTTGATCTTTGACTAGTTCATATCTCTGAGATGCTAGTGTAGGAGCTTAAAGCAAAAAGAAAACGAAGAACGAAGCGTCTGAAACTTGAAAATGATAGGGTAAGAATGAAAAATGACTGAGCCTCCACTCTATATAGGGGCGAGAGATTGAAACCCCAACCGTTAGATTTGATGGCTTACCAACCACCCTAGATCTAATGGTGCAACGCGAATTGCGAGATTTTATCATCATGCATTGTCAGTTGGAAAACGTTTGCATTAAATATGCACAGACCGAGACTGCATGACAATCTAAAAAGCATCACGAATCTAGGGATAAGGCAAAATTTGCAAAGACGACGCAACAGGCTTCCCATGTCAGTTTTTGCCAACGAGCTATTAGCTCCCAATTCGTAGATCACATTGAGAGTTTGAGGACTGATGTTATGAGTATTTTTTGGATTACTTAAATGGACTGATAAAAATCCAAGGCTGATCCAGTGAAATGTCCCAAAAGACCAAGGCTCAGCTTGCTAAAGACCCAACTTGACATACGACAAAGTCCATTAAGCAAACAGCTCACGAGTTCAGGTTCTCAGCTCTCTACATACTCAGCCTGCGTAAACAAGTTCACAGTCTGCAAACCTCGGACATTCTAACTCATGGAAGCAAGCTCTCTATTACTACTGCTCTCAAGTCACATGTCAACTTTAGTCAGAACTGTCAAACAAAATTCAGCTTATGGCGTCACGTACACGCAAATTTTATCAGAAAGATTACAACCTGATTTAAAGAAAATTCCAACTACCCGATATGAAGATAACGTCCAAACCATACTTTGATAGGAGATAACCATACTTCGACAGAAATTAACCATATCTCTGACAAATATCAATCTTGAAAATGTAACTTAATCATGATTTATCTCTTATTTTATTGTAACATTACTATAGTCTTTTACTCTATAAATAAAGGTTAGAAATTCATTATAAACAACATACAAACAATAACACATACTATCACTTTACTGAAATAGCAGGAGAACAGTCATAAACGTAAACTATTCTTTGACCGAACAACATAAAAACCTGCTCGCAACAGTACTTCTTCCTCTTCCTACTCTTCTTTTTCTCTACTGTTCAACTCTATTTGCAATTTGACCTTCAAGAACCTGATCGACCGGATCCAGACATCGATAAAAATAATGACATTGGTTCCTACATTGTCTTCAACAATCCTTTATTTGATAATTACATGAACGAAAATCAACAATTATCGCCAATCACCAACAACATTTCTAACCACTAATCGATGATTGTTAATCATTCAATAACAACCAAGTCTAAACCAAATGCAAATCACTTTATCACTTGTCTCACCCTTTTAGTCTTCAAAAAATACTCAGTCTTGTTTCTTCGGTCCATCTATGTACCACCCGGATATAATTCACAGTTTTGCTGTTTAGGGGTATGATGATAGATACACATTTATGTTAATTTACAAAGAAAAAACTTTGGTTCCTTATCTTCTCATTGTCATCAAAGAGAAAAGAAAGTAGGTCCAGTCATAATAATCTTACTTCACGCGAGAGTTCCTATACATGGTTACAATATATATTACAACTAGCACTAATGAATTCTGTCAAGAGCAGAAAATACAAACAGGAAAAAGAAAGAAAAAGAGCAATTTGATACGCATATATGGGTGTAATTCACCCAATTACACCGGAAGGCTCATTAACTTCAGCAATCATGGATTATGGAGCCCATTATCGCATGTCCCATAATCTGAAATCCCGCTTCTCAACTGTTTAATTTGCAAGACAAGGAAACATTATTTCACGTTAAAACAACCATAATTTGCAGTCAATGTTCTCCATTCATTAATTTATTATTTACCAATTTTCTTTTTTCACTTTAAAGAGAATAGAGAAAGACTCAGAAAGCAAGTATTGCACCTTCTCAACAACATCCATCATTCCAGAGACATCTTGCTTTCCTTTCTTAAGTTGTTCAATACGTGCTAGCATGAGGTGTTTCTGTTCTTCAACCTGATAAACAATTTGGGATAAGAATACTATGCACAACAAAAAGATATGTTAGGTGGAACCTGAAACAACTAAAATCAAGAGAACACTATGAGCCACTAGTGTAGTGCACTTTAGCATGTTTGAAAATGAAAGAATCATCCCAAGCAAATCCAGAAAAATGAAACGGCATCATATCTAACTTAAGAAGCAAAAGTGACACTAACTTATATCAGGATTGATTGGAAGTCGTCACAAGAGAGCCCCAAATATAATGGTTTCCAGGTTTTCTATATACATAAAGCACAGAAACTGTTCTCAGCATAGCAATAATTTTTCTCTAAGCTGAAATAGACAAAAATCATCGACAAAGATTGGAATATTGAGAAAGCATGCATTTTATCATATGGACTATGTGGCATGTGCTGGCACAGAAGGCATTAAACGCCAAGCATAATATAACCCATTTCCAACTTTGGGTTCTAGGCTGCTGAGAGAGTAGAGCTTTGATATGATTCTACACGTTACTCACCCTTTCAAGCATACCCATCAAGTACTGGATCTCATTTTTCTTTGCTGTTGATAAATCACATTTGACATCCATTATATTTGTCCTGTATGTGAGTCAGCACTTAAATTAGAAGTCCACATACATAATAAGGCACCTCAACACATGGACTGAAACATTAAAAAAAAGAGAGAGAGAGAGATAGAGACTATATTAACCAGCTAAAGCAGAAAGCTAAGAAACTGTCCTAACGTGTTGTCATAAGGTTGCTACAGTGACTGCATCAAATAATATGAATAATGAGGAGAGAAACATAAACTTTCAGCAGTTCTCAATTCTGCTCCTCAGTTTTCAAATTCTATAATTTATCCTTTATTATCATCTTTATATCACAGTGGGATAAAGATGGTCTGGTCCCAAGGAAACAATCGAGGACATTTCAGAACAGGTGACATTTCCTTTCTTTCTTCTCTCTTCCAAGGAAGGATCAATACTAATATTAAAAAAGTCAAGAAAAAAACGGTTAATGCATAATTTTGTTCAATAGCCATCTGAATGCAAATAGAGCTAGAGGACTTAAAGTGGAATTTTGACATGCTACAGAGGACTTAATAATTCAGCATGAAGAACTGGGTAATCCTAAGGGCTATACATCACTGATCAATAGAGGTTCAACTATTTCCTCTTCTAAGAGGTGACAGCATTAATGATGAATGTATCAGAGGTCCTCCATCTTACTCAGCCTAATTTAATGATTTACTAACTCAATCTACAGAAGCCTTCTGTTAGATTCACATAATGTTTTTCGGTGTTCTAAGCAATTTTCTAAGTTAAACAGGCATTTGCATATTTTATTGATGGAGTAGATGATACTTACTTCTCTGAAAACAAAGGATCCAGACCTTGTTCTTCTACAAGTTGCTCTACAGTATCAAGAGCAGCTCCCACCTGCAAAACAAATGTAATTTGACAAGACAATACAAGAATACTACACAAGCAAGGCAAAACCGATTATATACACTCTACAAGTCTAGATCATTTTCTGGACTGCCAGTTTCCCACTACATGAGGCAAGAAGCATGGTGCACTGAGGGCTAATCATGAGAAGAATATACTTCCCTTTTAATAAAGTCATGTGACAATTATGTCACTGTTTTAATTGCCTTCAATATCTTTCTCACTGTTTGTAATATTTACATTGTTGTTCTTTTTCTATTGATCAGAAACAAAATATCTAATGATGAAAAAAAAAAAAAACCAAAATTAAGGCCTAACTAAAACAAAGCAATCCAAAAGATAGAAGTCTTGTGGCTGTCAGGGAAAGCAGACCAAAAGGGTTACGTTGAAACAGAAGGCTTGAACTATAGTTTCTGTATGCTTCAACATTACTACATTAGAATTAAATTGGTGTGTTGAGATTGTCATTAAATTTTGTGATAATTTCAAAAGGCAGACTGTAAAGCAACATATGTCATTAAGTGAATTCACACATGATATGGATTGCCTTTAAAATTGGTCAGCTAGGTGCTATAGTTTGAATTGATCAGAAATAATATCGGCACAGCTATTGTATCAATTATATGCTGACAATCAAGTCAACTCCACATCAGTTGTTCAGTAGATAAAACCCTATTGTTGCTATCCTTCTCTTCCCATTTCTATAATCCATGTACAATAAAGAAGAGGTACCTGAGTTTCAAGGCATAAAGACTCAAACTCATCCTGTAATATAACAAATAGGCAACATTAGATGTTAAACATCACAAATAGATAAGTAATTCTCACGTTACTTTGGATTAAGAGTTGCAACAGGTTTAAGTTAGAAGTCCAGGCAATAGGTTAAGTTTTTGGGAAATAGAGATGATCCTCTCTTTGTCCACTTTTATTGTAAACTACTCAAAGAAATATTCCATTTACTATAAACTAAGTATACAGTTATCATGAAAGCAAATGTCACAAAATTATACCATTTTGTAAACTAGCTCAAGACATAGGGATAAAACAATAGTCCTGATAAACTCAAGTAGAGAAACAGTGACTTGAAAAAAGCAGTGTAGTTTAGATAAACAGAAAAGTAGAGGTAGATAGCCCAAGTTGCAAGAGAAGACAGTTGATTGGGTGGCAACATAAATTACTAAAAGAACAATAAAAGTCAAACAAGAAGAAACAGAGCCAAGAAGGCAAAATTAGCTACTTGATTGCGAAGAAAATAATATGGTGTTGGTCAAATTTAATAAGCTGGAAGAAGTAAGATTTAACACAATCGACCAAATAAGAAATGAAGAGGAGATGGAGAATGTGTACCTCTATATTTTCATGCAAAGAAGTAATGACCTGTCAAATTTTCATACATCCATGACTTCAAACTTGCATTTATAATTATACAAAACAACAAAAAAGTTTTGAGGCAGCAGACACACCTGGATGAATAAGCGGTGAAGAGAGCCTTGTTGAGAAGTAGAAAAGTTTGGAAATGCATTTCCAAATTCCTATTTGTTCACAAAATGACATTATTAAACTGATAAGGGAACTCAAATCAAATGAGGATGCAACTTAACTTACCTGTTTGGAGCAGGCTGTCAGAAGGGAACCAACTGCCAGCTTGAACGACTTGTTCAGATCCCATTGCCTTGACATTTTCAAGATGGACGCCACACCCTCTAGGTTTCTTGGGACGCCGGTCCCTTTGTTGGCGCTGTCACGTGGTTGTTTCAAAGTTTGAAATGAGCAGTACGAGTGACTGGGGTGTGTTTTATATGGAGAGGACAATTGGGTCATTTTAATAATAATTCATTTGTTCTCTTCTCCGTTTTCTTAAAAGGTTATTTAAGCAATTTTGGATGCATGGCCATTTTAGTCATTAAGGGTCAGAAGCTATAATTAACTGTTTTAATGGATCAAAAACAATTTTCATAATTTTTTGGGTTGCAAACGAATTTTCACTTTTCCTTTTTGAAATTATCACAAAATTTAATGACAGTCTCAACACCCCAATTTAATATCTCAAGTACATTATTGCAATGAGCGAATTACAAAATAGCTACCCAATTTAAACATATCTACCGAGAGAATCAACTTTATAATTTTATTACAATTTAGCTACCTAAAGTTAATTTTTGTTAGTCAACAGTTAGTCCATATCAATGTATCCAGGGATATTTTTGTCTTTCAACTACATTTTAAATTTTTTATCCCTTCTCTCTCTCACCGGTCTCTCATTCTGCCTCTTCTTCTTCCGCATCTTCTTCTTCCGCTTCTTCTTCTTTTTCCCTTCTGAGATTCTTCCTCTCATTGTTCAACTTCTCTTCTTCCAGTTCTTCTTCTTCCTCGGAACACTTCTTCTCTTCTTCCACTTCTTCTTCTTCCTAACCGGGGTTCTCAGAGGAACTCCGATCTGGGTTCTCTGATCGGGGTTCTCCGGAGAACCCAGATCTGGGTTCTCTGGGTTTGTTTTCCAGAGAACCCAGACCCAGATCTGGGTTCTCCGGAGAACCCAGACCCAGATCTGGGTTCTCTGAGTTTTCAGGAGAACCCAGATCTGGGTTCTCTTACGAACCCAAATCTGGGTTCGCGAGAGAACCCAGAATCTGGGTTCGCTCTGGGTTCTCACGAACCCAGATTTCTGGGTTCGTGTCTGGCCCAAATTCTGGGTTCTTCTGGGTTCCTCAGAACCCAGAATCTGGGTTCTGTTCTGGGTTCTGAGGAACCCAGATTCTGGGTTCATACTGATGAACTCAGATCTCTGGGTTCTCAGTAACCCAGAAATCTGGGTTCATTCTCAGATTTTGTTTTTTAATTATTTTTGTTGTTGAATTGGTGATTGTTTGGGTTGATGATTATATTTAACTGATGATTTTGGGTATTTTTTGAGGATGAATCGATGAAGAACACTTGAAAAATACTGTGGATTGAAGTTGGGCATTTTTGGTCAAATAAGTCAACATAATCAGTTAGGGGTATTTCCGTCTTTTTAACACTATAACATTATTTGCTGTTAAAACTAACAGACTTAGATTAAAGTGGGTAGTTAATTAGTAATAAATACATAAAGTTGTTTCCTCAGTAAATAAGTTTAAATTGGGTAGCTATTTTGTAATTCGCTCTATTGCAATGGACAAGATAAAATAACACTTCTGCGGATGAATATGCAACATCGTATATTGTTTTTAGCCAAGTAGAACATATGATAACAATAACAATGCACGTACGCCATTGCAGGACTAAGTTAATTTCCATTCTATCTCCACCAAATTAACTAACATTATCAAGGGTAATTGGTACTACACATTCATCTTTGAGTTTGCAACAAATACTTTTCTGAGGTTGCGGTGTTTCATCAAAAATGATCTTCTTGGACACCACAAAACAAGAATTTAAGTGATATTTCAGTGCCGCCACAGATACAATCTTCAGGATCATTTTGTACAATTGGCTAGTGCTTTAGACTTAACTTCTCAATATCTCTTGGCTTCCAGGCTAAAAGAGTTCCACAAATGTACAATAATCCACACACACAGGGTAACAAGTCTGAATTCATTCATCTGCATTGTCTTTATTAGCGTCCGTATCATTCACTGCCAGTGTGTCAACTTGTACTTTATCTCTCAAGTTGTGCACAGATCCATCACATCCTAAATCTCCATATTCAATCTCAGACAATGCTGAATCATGGGGTGATTTGTAATGAATTGATTGCAAGAAGTTGAAATAGGCATATTTGATATCAAACTGCATATCATACCCTGCCACACACACATACAATAGTCATGTTAAGCATTAAAAAATATTATGACTCTAAATAAGGGTGAAAAAAGAGGCTTTATCCTTACAATAGTTTATGGCAATTGTTAATCCATTTTCATCAGGACTCTGTCTTACATGATGAAACCACATACTTGGCCTGCATGATCTCCACCAGATGGAACCAAGTATCACAATTTGCTAACAAAATTCAATTAATAGTGCAGACACTTGTCTTACTCCATATTCTAACATAAAAACTAATTATTTCTACATATTCACTAAGATTAATGTACATAGCGAGTGGTAATGGGTCTAAGAATATCTATATTTCATCGCACCTTTATTTTTCCCCATAAGGTTCGATTATGTAATTTTGTAAAGGCTGTTGTAGTACAAGCTACAATGGTCATGAAGCACTACTAAAATTTGAAATAGCATGGCTGACATATAAACAAACAGACACATACACAAATACAAGAGAGGAAAACTGCAATTATGCAAGTAAAATAAAACTATACACAGGGTCACTGCTGATCCATACAGATTAAATGCTGTTGAGAAATGCTCATAATCCTGTCGGCAATAGAGTTGATTAAATATTGCATCATCATAAA
Source organism: Dimocarpus longan (assembly GCA_022984855.1). Lineage (NCBI taxonomy): Eukaryota > Viridiplantae > Streptophyta > Magnoliopsida > Sapindales > Sapindaceae > Dimocarpus > Dimocarpus longan. The sequence continues at coordinate 21,423,043 of CM041026.1, forward strand.
CATTCCTAATTCACTCAAAACCTTAGACAACTAATACGGCTTCAAATTTATAGGAGCTGAAGTTGAAACTTTGCAATCAACATGTAAAGAAAGACAAAATAGAGAAGAATAAGGATGTTACAAGTAAAGAATGTCTCCTGCATTGACAGTGCAGAGGAAGGGCTTAGGTCCATTGAAAAACAATGGAAACTTAGCCATTTCACTTTCTCTGGTCTCCGGAGATGGATAAGGATTGACACTACACCAAGGCACATATGTTGTGGGCTCATCAAGCTCCAATGTGAACTCCCCCATATCCTAAAAAATTAAAAGTTGACAATCAGTAAAAGAGAAAAGCAAAATTAAACTATGGTATGCAATCCAATGCACCTGGGAATAGGAGTAATGGGCAGCAGGATATTGACGAATGTACATGCGATGGACATCAGTAGGAGGAAGCAGCAGAAAATGCTTTTGACCAGAAATAACGGCGTAAAGATTCTCATAATGATCCTTGTGAAAACTAGTCTCCGAAAAATGATTTCCAATCCAAAGATTTACAGCCTCAGGATAGCAGCCAAGTGCGTGAGTGGCCCAAGGAATATGGTCATCACAGTCACCACCCAAAACAGAATACTCACTTCGAAAACAGTCATTCTGTTGCTGTAAGTAGGCCACAACTTTAGAGTCAGTGGAGTTGGACAACACCAGTTGCAGTGCTTGGTCGAAAGGCAAGCGCGCAACGTGGGCAGACGCGAAACATGAGAGATCAAGAGAAGGGTGTTTGACAACAGAGTCAGCGCGTCCATTCGGGGTCAGGTGGAGAGAAACAAGGGAGGAGGAGAGGGTTTTCGAGAGATAACTCAGTTGGGGCTGGGCCCAAAGAGAAAGAGCGGGCCAGTGCTCAATGGCGTTTTTGATAACACATGGTTTATTCTGAGAGACAAACTGTCTCAGGAATTGGAGAGGTGATGGAGGTGAATCTAAGCAGTCGATGCTGGAGTTGTTACCTAGGCTTAGCTCCCTCACTTCCTCCCATAACTTCGCTACCTCTTTCATTCCCCCCACCCTTTCGCTCTTTCACTTCACAACTTACTGCCACAGACCAACACATGTTTTCATTATACATACAACTGTTGTTGTTTTTGCGGTACCTAGGGATGGATATCTCCAATTCAACCAGACAAATCCAATCCAATCCGATCCGATAAATTTTTAACTAAATCCAATCCAACCCGATAAACGTCCATTCCTAATTCTAAATCTAAGATTTTCTTATGCTTTTATAAGAACATTTGCTGAGGATAATGATTAAAGATAACTTTTGTGGTGGATTGAATCTCTTATTTGAATAATTGAATCTTTTTTTATATTAATTTTATTTGTAATTAAATTGGTTAGATTACGAGAGTTATTAACTAAACTTTTTATACATTTATGGTATATTAAATCTAATCCGATCAATCTAACACAATCCAACTCGACTATTATCAGATTGGGTTGGGTTAGATTGAAAAATTTATTAGGTTGACTTTGATTGAAAAATTTTCAACCCAACCCACATTGGGTTGAGAGATTTTTAACCCAACCTAGTCCGAACTTGAAAATGCCTACCTCTAGTGGTACCAATACAAAATTAGTCGATTTTTGGATTGTGTTTTTTAATAATAAATTGTTGTTGTTGTCGTCGTCTTTATTTTTTTCTACAGTAGGGAGATTTTTGAAAGCCCTCTTGCGAGTTCACTCTCTTCATCGTCAAATGTAGTCGCTCTAGTGATTAAGCTAAACCCTGTGGCCATTCAGTAAAGAAATGTTACCTACAATGCATCCCAATTGATTAGTCCATACGAAAAAGAATAATGCATCATTTAGGGAAAATTAACCCAAAACCATATAGCTTCCAATATAAGTTATATAACCTTTCAATTTAATATGCTACTCTCTTGACAAAGCCACATAATTTGGCCTCACCTGCATGCCAATTTTCGACAGACAGAAAGTCTCCTGTCATTTAACTTCTAGACGTTAGTGATTCCAGATTAAACTATGCTAATACATCTCCATGTCCTATTCTCTAATATCTAGATAAACAGAAAACAAAACCACACTGCAAGAACCAAACACCAGCCTTGAAACTCACTCAGGTTATACCACTCACTGATGATGGGTTGGTCGATCACTCCCCTTTTTTCTTGTCATATCATGAGCCCAAAGTTTTTAAATTATTTCTTTTCTTAGTATGAAAAACATTTTGACTGACAATTTTAATGAAAATATAGAAACAATGTTTTAATGAGCTCCATGGCATTTCTTCATCACTTGCCAGCTTACAGATGGTCAGGCAACCGAATAGACAAGAAAAACCGGATTATGTCATATCAGCTGGCAGTGGAGTCCACGGAACCAGGACGAATTCTATTAGATAAAGGTCTTGCAATAAGCCCATCAGTGACCCAACCAACTGATGCGCTGTCATTTTTGACATGATCGAATTCCCTTTGCACATACTCCAGAGATACGCGTAGCTTCCCACCCGGTCTACAATCCACAGCAGCGCTTCTCGCTATAATTCCTGCATTCCTCTCAAGCCAGAACAAATAATTGACTTGGAACAATGATTTCAGCATGTCTTGGGGTAAAGAACTTTCTTTAAGGACAACCTGATTTAAGCCAGTAAATCAATTAGCAAGAGTTTAGAAGGACAATTATGGTAACATCAAAAAAAAAAAAAGGACAATTACAGTCTTCTCACAGAGTCATTATCATGTAAATCATGTTCAAATCTGCTCTTCCAGTTGAATCAAAAATAGAATTGGCTGGAAATTGTTAAATATTAGAGACTAAACACTTCCCTCACAAAATTTACCAATTACTCAAAAAAAACAAAAACACCTTTTATGCATATATATCAATCATTTGAGCAGATAATATTTTAAACCTTCCTCAAAATAAAGTATCTGAGTTTTCTCAGTTTTGATGGCAGTGATCAATCAAGGAATCCAATGCAGAGCATAGTCAGGATCAATTGCCAAACATGTAAATTATAGCAACAAACAGAAAATTACATCTGCATTGGACATACAAACATGAAGATCTGATGAGAAGCCAAATTGGGTGGTTTACTTACACAAAAGTATCCTCCATGCTCAGTGAGAATGTATCCTTCAGTTTTATACAAATTGAATAATGCAATTGCATCCTCCTTGTTGTGAATAACATCACTAAGCTTTGACCCAAGCTGCAGCCGAGCATCAATTTCAGCAGCTGCATTCTTTGCTTCCATAGATAGGACAACTGATTGTGACTGAAAACGAAAATGACTTATATCAATCAGATTATACAATTAATAGTAAAACTTTATTTACATATACCTTATAAGCCCTATACTCTGTCTCATCAGTCAAAATTAGAAATCCTATTCACCAACTATGTGATTGTCATGACATGGATTTGGTTGCAGTTAATTAGACAAATGCCCTGGCTTGATGTATTTTTGGAACTTTAAATGCACATAAAATGAATGTTGAAACAAGGGGTTCAAAGTCCAACTTAATTCAATTAAAATAGAAAAAAAATTTAAAAATACCTGAGGCCTTCACCTAAGGTCATGTGATGAGTCAAGTTGGTTAATATTCTCCATTTATCCATGGCATAAAAAGATTTCAAGCATAGAAATATAAAATTCTAACTTCTCATTTTTTTCATTTCTTCAGGAAAGCAAAACCATTAACAGTACATGGAAGACAACAAAAAATAACTTACTTTATCTGCAAACTTTATGTTCAAAATGTGTAATGCTGGGAAAAGTGGTTCCTCGTCATTGACCTCTTTGACTGGAGGAGCTTGGCCAGTAAGGAGATATTCACTGAAAACTAAACCTGTTAAAAGAATAACATAAAAATGAAAAATAAGTTTATAATAGTAATGAAGATGGGTGATAATGCTGGTGGCAATGCTAATAGTTTTAGTTGTGCCCAGTTATACGGGCAATCCTTGATGATTCCAAAGAATCCAGGTTGAAATAATCACATTGGTATGATAGCAATACCTAAACAATACTAGAAAGAGGCTATCTTAACAGCAACATATTTAATCAGTAAGATACCAACCAATGTTTTAAAATGCAAAACACTTACTAACACCCTCAAAAGAATTTCATCACACTTTCAACTTCATATTCTCCTCTTCCACCTAAAGCTTTGGCTTTGTTCATGACTGTAAGCACAGTAAAAGCAAACTGGATCCCAAATCAATCAATTGTATCTTCCTTGTATAATCTCCAATACAAAAGGGGCATAAATGCTTTCATCCTTCTACTACAGAATTTTTGTGACAATGGGCATCTGTTACTTTAAAAATAAACCTTATTTTCACCCAAACTTGTCTTTACGGGAAGGATAATATAGAAACTTGGTTTAGGTAGTATTACCTATTGCATTACCTATCCTACCCATAAATTAAATAAAATATTGTTGAAAATAGGTTCGGATTCAGTGAGGGGGAGTGTGTGCCTTGAGACAGGGAGAATGAAAGAAAACCATTACTGCTTACTCAAACTCAAACTTGTGGGGATGAGAGTTGCAAAGAAAATGAGAAAAATCAGCAAGTAAATTGCAGAAGGAGTAACAAGGTCAAACACCTTCCTCAAAACCAATACTCAACTCCGGACATGGTGAAATTTTCAAATTCAAGTAAGCTCAAATCTGACCTTAATGTGCCAATTGTCCTCAGTAAAGGTGTTAGGTCTTGTCCTAAACATCATACATTCAACTTTGTTCCTACCATAGATTTCCTACTATAGACTTAAGCCATCTTTCAAAGCCATTACTCCTAATTTTTCATGTGTGAACATTCCTAGATAATTCAAGTTGGACGATGCAGTTTTGGATGAAATGAGGGCCTTGTAGAAAAATATTACAAGGAAACCACAAGGAAATGAGGCAGTGGGTTGTCAATGGGTATTTATTATTCAAAGTTGATGGGATTATATACAATGCCAGACTTGTTGCAAAGGGATTTACCATAATGGATGGCATGGGCTATCAAGATGCATTTGAACTGGTTGCTAAGGTGGACATAGTGAGAGTTCTCTTGTCACTTGCTGCATATTGGCCTCTATACCAAAAAAACAGGTTTCTCCATGGTGATATTGTAAAGTAAGTGTACATGCACTTACCTCCAGGTTTTGAAGAAATTCTCAGAAAGGAGAAGTTTGTGAATTGAAAAAATCAACTTTGGTTTAAAGCAATCGCCAAGCGCTTGGTTTGAAAAAGTTTGCAAATTTAGTTCATTGATTGGATATGTGCAAAGCCAAGGTGATCATATTGTGTTTTACATACATGTAGAGGGAGGTAAAATCACCATTCTAATTGTATATGTTGATAATATCATCTTGACCAGTAATGATGTTGCTAAAATGGAAAATTTAAAGAGTTTACTTGCAAAGGAATTTGAAAGTAAGAATTTGGGTGGTCTTAGATACTTACTGGGAATGAAAGTAGCAAGATCAAAGAGAAAAAGTTTTTCATCACAAGGTAAATTTTGGATCTGCTTACAGAAACCACTATGCTAGGATACAAACCAAGAGATATTCCAATGGATGCTAGCCACAAGCTTAGAGTGCCATCTGAAGGGACTGCAGTTAACAGAAAAAGCTATAAGAGGTTGGTTACTAAGCTAATTTATTTGTCTCTTACAAGGCTTGACATCACATTCGTTGTTAGTGTTGTTAGCCAGATCATGCATTCTCTAAATGAAGACCATTTAAATGCTATTATGAACATCTCTACATACCTAAAAGAAATAATCATTTCACAATAGAAAATTACACCAATGCAAATTTTGCAGGTTCTATAAGTGACAGAGATCTAACTTAGGATTTTGCATGTTTGTTGGTGGCAATTTGGAGGCTTGGAGAAGCCAAAAGCAAGAAGTTGTAGCTTGGTCATTTGCAAAGGCAGAATTTAGATTTATGGCTGAAGGTATTTGTGAACTAATGTGGCCAAGATCACTGGTGAGGAAACTCAGAGTGACAAATGACAGTTCTATGAAACTTTACTGTGATAATAAAGCTGTAATCAACATTGCTCACAAGTCACAACACCGTGCAGCACAATACAACTACACATGTTGAGGTTTATAGACATTCCATTGAAGAGGAGTTCAAGAATGATTTAATTTGCACATCATTTGTCTCAACTAGAAAATCAATTGGCTTATGTTCTCACTAAAGAAAAAAAAAAAAAACTTCTGAAATGACAGTTTCAACATTTAACCTGCTGGAGAAGAGTGTTGAGAAAGTTGAAATTTCTAAGGCTGATTGTGTGGAGTGTAATAAGTTATAATTCAGCTTGAGGGGGAATCCATGTCAGGTATAAGAGAAACAATATCATCATTTGAACACTTTCAGAAGAAAAACACCAGAAAAGAAAAAAAAAATGTTTAAAAGAAGAGACATTACTTGCACGATATGGATTTAAAGTCCTTAGTTCAATGGACTGATATGACTTCAAATTACAGAACATGTGAATCCATGTCACCACGCTGAAGGAAGCAAGAGCGAGAGGTGTAGAGGAGCCAACGCAATTAGCCAATGCTATACCAAGCATGATACCAATAGATTTGCTAACCATTCCTTGGGCTTCACCCTTTGCAATTACCTAAAATTAACAAGTCCTTTCAGTTAAAAATACTGGTATGCAGGGATAATTAATATATGCTAAAATCGAAAAAGGACATCCTGATTCATGCTGATTGAATTTTATTCCCACAAATTGGGAAGGCCTCCATGCTTCCTTAAAGGTGATATGAATTCATAATTTAACAAATTACCATAGAGGAAGTGCATTTTACCTCAGCAAAGTTCCTTTGAGCAGCAAAACCAGCATAGAAACAGCTCCTTGTTGCAGCCTGAGAATTGATGAGTGCCAATTTTCAGTAGCTGTAATATATATTAAGTCTTGAGAGAGAAAGACATTCAAAATCATCTTTCCTTTAGAGAAAGTGAAAGAAGGTGTCGTACCTGAATGAGTGCAGCTGCAGAGCGTCCAGCTCCAGCAGCAGCTCCAATGGAAACAAAAAGATGGGGAAAAGCAGGAGTTAACATCTCTAATCCAAAGGCAGCATTTTCCAATAGATCAGCAAACAACCTCCAGCCTTTTGGATTAACATCGAAATGCCTTCCATATTTGGACAACATAATTTTGCTAAGATAGCCAATTCCATCTTTAAGTACCCAATTAATGGCAGCTGCAGTTGGAATAGCTCCTTTACCCAATCCAACAGCATAAAGCAATGCCTGGGTGGCAAGGACACCGCTAACTTGGCTGGCAACGCCCTGTACACCTCGCCAGAGAGAGTAGTCCAAGTAATCACTGCTAACGCTATTTGGAAAACCCTGGGGGAGCATAAGTCGCATCAACATGTCTCTGAACTGTTTCCACAAATTGTCAACAGATAACAAAGAAGAAAGTGAGGTTGCAGTTTCAGCCACAAATGTATCTTTCGAAAAGTCAGGGATCAGCCTGCTCCACTTGCTTCCTTTCACTTCCCAAACTGTGTCGTCGGCAAGTGCTGTGGCCACATGCATGTGACAGACACAACACAAGAAGGAGGACATGAAGAGGAGAAGTGGATAGAGAGACCCTGAAGACTCATTGCCATCATCATGCCACCACCAAGAGTCATTTTTGTCGTTGTTGTTGTTGTTCCAACCTCCGTCATTGTTGTTGCCGCCGTTTGCCAAAACCAGAGGAAACCTAAATCTATTAAATGTTTTAGCATGAAAAAGGAGTCGTTTAGGATTAGGGCGCAGAGGGAGAGATATGTGTATTGAAGACCGTGCCTCTGACCTTGTCTTACTTGAAGTTGATGATACTAGGCTAGATTGACAACCCCAACTACCACCCCTGCAAGCGCACGCCATTTTTCACCTCTTCAAATAAAACGAAACGGCGTTTCGTTTTTATATCCCTCTTTAATTTCATGAAACGAATTTTACCATTAAAATTCAACAGGTGGGAGTCCGCCCCGCCCCGCCCCGCCCCGCCCCGCCCCGCCGTGTGCCAAATATAGCGTTGGGCGCAGCACATGCCTCTCCTGAAATAGAATTAATGTGTGGACCGCGTGGTGTTCGTATTGGCATGAACATTTCAAGTTTAGTCACCAAATTCATGTTAGGCTAGAAGGTAGCCGTGTGAGTGAACACATCCGATTTTACTTGAGCAACTGTACATTTTATTATTTTGGGGTTACGAAATTACAATCATTGAAGTCCTTTTATAGTGTTCCAGATTTTTATTTAATTTATTGTAAACAAACTGCTCTTAGGTTCAAGGCTTCTTGTTTGCACATGAATTGAATTGAAGCTTCTTTCAAATCCCTTGTTTTGGCAAACAGAACGAGCAAATAAGTTGTCCCATGAGCCACTTTACAACACTTTAAATTGAAGTGATAGGCTCGTCAGCCTCCAGCAGGCTGCAACTTAGTTTAAAGAGTTTCACGATGAGATGGTAATTGGTAATGCTTAGTTTACAGAGTTTCACAATGAGATGGTAATGCTGATTCTCGAGAGACTTACCATATGCCACAGGAAGTGACAATGTTAATTTTGTTGTACACTGTTGCTTGGCTCCACGGAATCCAGAAGACTTCCAAACTGAAATTACATTACCTTTAGGCGCAATAGGCCAACTGACATTGAAAAGGGTATAACTAATTTTGGTAGTCTACGCTGTTACTATGCATGCCACCATTCAAAAAAGGAATGGGGCTGCATTCAATGTATATAAGCCCTAAGAGCTGAAACTCTTTTCATTCTACTTGGTGAACATGCAACTAAGATCGATGTTGATGAGGTGGGGCATCACAAAGTCAGTTAGAAGTCATAGTTGAATAGTTTTCATCCATGTAGACTAGAAGGATACAGATACAGAGAACTGATTATATACAACTAAACTCATGGTACTGTCAATTGGCCGGCATGTCCCAATGACTTCCAGGATGATTCAAGCCGCAACAGATGCAATTTTTCAACAAATGGTTCTAGAACTTCTGCCTCTTCTTCTGGTGCAAATGCCATGCAAATGCTAAGTTCTTGCACTGCCTTTCCATACTCCCTACCATTCACTCCCACATATCATTGTTCAATCCACTTAATTAAATCAGACCATGTAATAAAAGGCAACAAGTTCCGAAATTCATACCTATTGTAATACAACATCATCCCATGGTCTCTCCTCAAAGCCCAATTATGTGGCTGCAGAATTAGCAATCTTTCTGAAGCCATGATAGCCAGCCTACAAAAGAATACGGTGCTTTAAAGCTGCTATACACACAAGAGGTTAATTGAATTGAGAAATATACAAAGTGCACATATATCTGCCTCTGAGCAAAGCAAAATAATTAGATAGTAATCAATGCCATGTAGTCTTCACCATCTCAGAAAAACAATTCTCAAAATGCGAAGTCCCTACCCGACACCTTGTCAACAAATATTAGCATTATAAGATATGGGTTAAGTTATATTCTGCACAAAAAGGATAATGTATACATGACAAATTCATCTTAGATCACAACTTTTCAAACAAACTGAGAATAATATTTTGCATTAATACACAGCCTTGATACAGCTAACTGATGCAACATGGAAACACCAATTTACTCCCATTCTGCTCTAGGTTTCTAGCAGGTTTATACACACAACACCAAAAATTTCTGCTAAATGATTAAATTTCGTCAAACATGAGTTGTCTGTAAAACTTTCAAATGCCAAAATCAAAATTACCATTTATGGATCAATAAGGCAACCCAAAAGGGGTGGAAGCAGGAACAGAAATGTGCATAAAAGTTTAAATGAACACAATGAAGCAAATTTCATGTCAAAACAATTAAGTTTTCAGGTATATCTCCCAAAATGAACTTTTACTATGTACATAGTTGCTTAATCATTGCAAATAGTGTTTGGAGCTGACAAAAACATCAGAACAGAACAGCTAACTTTGAGAAGGGGCATCCCCTTCTAAATATTTCACAAGTATTTATGCATTTTAACTTCAGCAATTGTACAAATGGTAGGCATCCTTAATGTTGCTGCTCATTGTAAGGGATCAATCAAAAAAGATAACAGCCCACCACCAAGTCAAGGCAACAATAGCTGTTTTACTGTAACAAAGACTACATACATGTACATATATATTTTCCACAATTTAAAATTCCAGTCGCTCAAGAAAACCAATACACACAGACATAAAGACATATTACACAGCAACAATGCACAAATGTATAAACCTTGACAAAAGCACACAAGTATTATTACAAAGACAAAAATAAGCATTAAATGTTCCTTTACCATATAAAACCATTCATTAATCAGAGGTCAACACCCACAAATACATACACAGAGTACATGACATTCTAAATAGAATATAAGATGAATTCAAAAACATATTGTATAAATCCTACTGCAGTTGATTTAGATCAAGGTCCAAAAGCTAATAACATCTAAGCCTATTCACCAAGGGCAACCTGCTTTCTCTTTCATAGATTTATACAAAAAGAAGATTTTTCAACATGGTATCTACTTATGAAAGGCCACACACACACACACATACAAAGGCATATTACACAGCAACAACGTACAAAACATATAAACTTTGCCAACAAGCACACAAGTATTTCTACAAAGAAATAATAGACGGTAAATGTTCCTTTACCAAATAAACCCATTAATTAATCAGACATCAATGCCCACACATACGTATGCAGAATATGTGGCAAGCTAAACAGAAGATACATGTTCAGGAACATCATATATTTATCCTCATCCTCCAGTTGATTAGATCAAGGCCAAAAAACTAAAATCATCTAAGTCTACTCATCAAGGACAACCTGCTTTCTCTTTCAGAGGTTTACATGAAAAGAAGATTTTTCAATGTGGCATATGCTGTTTATGAAAGGTCAAGTAACAAGGAGAAGAATGAAAGTCATTATCAGATTCACCAAACTCTTGAAGAATAAGGACAACTAGTAGGACTTTCAAGTAATTTTACATTTTGATTCACTTCCTATTCCTTAGTCAGTTAATCCCAATTACAAATTTATTGGAATCAACAGTTTAAATTTATTAAGAGACACTATAATCTGCACCTAAGTATAATGAGTAGAGGATTGAATGGTAAGAAGAACAGATTAAATGAATGGCATTGACACTGCACTGGCTGGAAAGGTTCCCGTCATGTTACAACATAAGCCTATATTACGCATCCTTTCACAAAAATGATATTCAATGATACATGAAAATTAAGTCTAATTTGAAACTATCTCTGCTAAATGCAGGATACAACAAGTTTAGACATGGATCTTCACCACCAACCATTTGAAAACACAGCTGCACAAAGAGACTTTTCGTTCAAGATTAAGCTTATTGAAGCTACATTAGGAATAGAAATTACATACTAATATCAATTCTCATGCCAATCTTGCCTAGATCAAGTGCTTATATAAATACAAACTTTATAAACGGCCTGCACAAATAAAAATATAAAGATGTTTCAGGATTTTACCTAAGATCTTGAGGCCGCAGTAAAGGGACATTCGAGTTACTCATCTTTTTAAGATTTTCATCAGCATTATGATTATGCCTAAGTGGAGAAGTCAACATCAATCCATGATTTGATCTTGAAGCACGTTTCCAGTAAAGCCTCTGCAATTTTTATTGATTTTACTTCATATATTAGGTAGGAAATCTAGGAATTAAACTTAGAGCATGGATAGATAGTAACTATTTATAAGAGCAACTGATTTTGAGATCAATTAAAAAATTACTATACTATAAGTTTGGAGGCATTAGCACTTACAATCATATTGGCTAGAGCAATCCCTATAATGTCTCGTTTTGTAGCTATCTCAAGTCCTAAAAGTGAATTTCCATTTAAATCCGATGCCATTGATCTGGGGTCTTCCACACACCTGCCATTGACAATCGCAAACAAGCTGTGTCCTGCAGTTTCTTTGAAGAGCTCCTATAGAGAGTAGACGTAAAAGTAATTCAGCCAAAAATAATAAAAGACAAAGCTACAAGCTTGGCCGAAAATGTTGGTTGTCCAAGAGGAAATGTAAGGGTGAATAGGTTAAGACATCAGAGATTCACTAGAAAAGGTAGGCATTAGTAACTATGGCACCATCAAAGGTCGAAATACCTCTGGGTACCCTGTTTGGGGCCATATCAAAAAATCTTCCCCAACACGAGATCCGACAATGTTTAGGCCAAGTCGTCGACAAACTTCAATGTAAATTATGCTAAGCAAAATTGCTGTGAACAAGGCAATTATATTGTCAGACAGATAGGGAAGAAAATAAACACTGCGTTGAAGTATGTAGAGATGAAGTAAAAAGAAGGAAGATGGAGCATTACCACTGCCACATCCAGAGCTAAGTACGGAGTGCAGGTAGGAATATTTAGAATCTACAAGAACAGGTGACCTTTTGAAGCCTCTTAACTCAAAAAGAACTAGATTGACTGCCTCCAAAACTTGGACCAAATGACAACCAATGTCCCGATAAACTAGCTCTGCTTCGACTTCCTTGGCAATTGTGTCCAAGACACTCAACCACTCAGATATAGTCCTTCCAGCCAAAGGCATCTGATCAAGATGATTCCAATCTTGAGCATCAGGCAGGGGTGACACGTTTATTCTTTCATTCATAAGTGAGCGGGCATCCATTTCTCGATTGTAAGCCATAAAGGCCTCATCTTCAGCAGCGACATAAAGCAAAGCCTGGAACATAAAATATTAGAAGATGAAGAGATGAATAGCAGAATGGAAGTGGTAAGAAAGAACCTTAGCGAGAGAGATATCTTTGTCCTTGGATTGAAAGGAGATCTCTTGAGTGAATTTTTGTCTAGCAGTCTTACGAGCCTGAGCAAAAGCAGCAAACAAGTAAGAGAAAGCGCCAAGGAGTTAAAAGCATGAATTAAACAGTGCAAGAAGAGGGAGATAAGCAGAATTGGATATGATTGACGGTTACAAATCAACCTCCTGGTAAAAATGGGGACGGGACGAGTCATTGGTTAGCTGATTCCTAAAGAGAGGGTAAGCTGAAGAAGAAGAAGTCATCGTTGTCGTCATCATCATCATCATCGTGATTGAAGGGGAATGTCTCCTCCTCCTCCTCCTCATCATCATCTTTGGTTCGTGATGATGATCATACCTGATGATCGTAAAGAATAAAACGGCCTAGCACAAATCCTTTCTTCCACCTCTAAATCATATACTACTACTACTAATACATTCTTAATTGCAATTGTAAAAAAAAAAAAAAAAAATGATTGATTATGGATAAAGTGGAATTACCTGATCGATGAGGTTGCCATATTTGCTGCTGATTTGGCTGCCGTCACGTTAATAACCGAGAGGGGGGGCAATGATGCGGACACCATTTCAATAAATGCTCAGATGCAGCACAAGTTGAAAGAGTAAAATCCAAACAAGAATACAAAGATTGCAGAAAAACAAGATCAGGCGTCTTCTCTGTTAAAGTGAGCAATGATTGGGTAACAAGAAGATGAAAAAGGTTTCAGCATGGAATTATCCAGAATGGTGTGGTTCGACTCTTGTGTGAAATAACACAAGCAAGAAGAAGATGAGAAAGGTTTCAGCATGTATGTTTTACTTTTACAACAACAAGAGCAATCAAAGAAGAAGTAGCAAGAATTCCCAAATTCCATAATATTAATAACCCAACAGAAATACAAATACAGATGCCCCCACAGCAATAACCAACTCTTCAACCTGATACTTACTTGTTGAGAAAAGAGTTGGCAAGCCAATGGGTGAGCCTCCTTCTCCAGTCTCCACCCCTTTTTATCTATGGTGGATGGCTAAGCTGCTGTTGCTCCCAACTTTTATGATTAAATTCAAAGGTCTGCACTTTGGATTCCACAATCACTCCCTTTTTTTATATATAATTCTAAAAAGTCTGAAATCTTCGTTTTCTTTTTCTTTTTCTTTTTTTTCTTTTTTTTTTTAATTTATCTTTTGGTATTTTATTATAATTAACAAATATTTTTATTGCCGTTATTACCGCGCGCATGTCCCCATAACTTAACAAACCAACAATATTTACCAATGGCTTGGCATTTGATTGATTCTTGCGAGTTGTGAGTTGAGCATATGATATCATATATAACATTAATAAAAATGTTGAAAATAAGAATAAAATAGGACTGAGAATGGAGATGGATAAGATTACAACTAAAAACTAAACGTAATATAGAGAGAGAAGAGAGGAAGAAGAGAAAGGAGACGTGGGGTGGGGGATGACGGTGATGATGGCATGGCAATTGACTCTAAATTTGATTGATTGGTTGGTAGCGAGCAACTTGGCTTTACCCAATCTGACATATCAATTGTCCCGCACCTCCACTTTGATTGTTATATAATGACCTTTTTGTTTTTGCACACTGGCTAGTATTAGCAATTCAGCATTATCTAATTAATACAAAGATCCCACTATGTAATTTTGGGGATTAGCTGATGAAAGCAAGCACACCATGGCCATATCAATTTATCTCCCTTTGATTATGGACCCCTCTTCCACCAGACTGGCCGTGGATAGGACGATCGTCACATCAATTTTCCTTTTTTTTTTTTCTTTTCTTTTGGAAGGGAAAACAATGATATTCCCACCTTTATTGAATGTACTCCAAACTCTGATTTGTTGTGGTGTTATATGATAAGATCCCAAATTAATAATTATAAAATATTTTGCTTCATATCATTATTATTTGTTAAGTGTAATTATAATTCGCCCTTATACTAATTGTTGGCAGTGACTCATGCCCAACGGGTGCCCGACAAATCCTAAATTCGGCGTTCTCAGCGTCAATGCAATCAAGTCTCTGTTAATTTAATTGTTGAAGCGGGCCTATAACCCATTTACATATCAGTTCAATCAGCCTGGAACAAAACAAGGCCCACCCACAGCCTCTCTCCCGTTTCCAGGCTTTCTATTTTGGATTTCAGAATTCTCACTAGAAAGAGGAAATTAGAAATTAGCTAGATTACACTTTAACTACCCACAGTTAGTTTAAATTAGTCAACAATTAACCAATTTTAACATATTTAGGGATAGTCAATTTTAACATATTCAGGATAGTCAACAGTTAGTCACTGATCTAATAGTAACACTTCCTCTCGCCATTTTTAATAGAAACAACTGATACTAGCTTCACTAAACGTGCATTATGTATTGAATTTGTCACAGTCAAATAACTGAAGCAACAAGTTCTTAAGATCTAACAACGCATAGGTTTCCAGTCGACTGGAAACCCAACATCAGTAATCATCAAACCCAAACGCCCTAAAATCATCATCAATCAACAAACCCAACATTGGCAGGCCCCAAAATCGTCATCAATCATGAAACCCAACATCATCGATCATCAAACACAATCACCGCCAAAATATCATCCCATAACCCCAATCACCATTAAACACCCAACACATACACCACTCAAACACCCACCCACCCACAGAATCAGAGGCCCCTAGAAATCACCCTCACCGCCACCCAATAATACCCCCAAACATCACCACATCATCACCAGCCAAAAACATATCCCCAAACACACCATCAAATCTCAGATTACAAGATTGTTTCATCATCAACGCCCAACACAACCAATGAAAATAACCTAATCAAATAAAACCAAATTACAGAGATGTTAGAGAGAATAAAGAAATGGAGAGAAAGAGAGCAGGGGCATTGATCTTCTTCACTGGAAGGAGTCCCCGCTTTCGCGTCAGCGGCAAGAGACAGTGCAGCGAGCGACAGAGAGAGAAGAGTGAGAGCACGGGATTCAAGGCACACGGTTTATGGCGACGTTGTCTGGGAGTGCTGGTGGCGGCGTCATTGGCGACACCGTTGTCAGAGAGGTAGAGGAGAGACAGGTGGGAGAAGAGAGAGAAAGAAGAAGATAGTTTTAAACCAATACTTATTGGATTTTTAAAATATTTATAATATAATTTATTTATTTATTATTATTATTATTATTTTTTATTACAAGACTGTAACTGGACGAACCCAGGGCTGCCCGAGACCAACTGAAATAAGACACGAAAGGCACGGCCCGGATGACCACTCCCAATGGGAAGGGAACCACTCACATAGAGGCGGGAAATCGAATATGATATATTTATAACTGTATGATAATATACATTATATATAAGATATTAGAATTTGGATACTGAGGGAGTAGGTGTCGAACCCCTGCCTCTGACAAAGGAGGCAAGGGTGGTTGCTGGCGCCGTTGGTTGGCGCCAGCAACCAAGAGACTATAATTTATTTATTTGGTCAAATAGATCAACACAATCTGTTGGGGGCATTTTTGTCTTTCTGACATTTTAATACTAGGTACTGTCAAAACTAATAGATTTTGGATAACGGCGGAAAAATATCTTATAAGAACAAATTTGAACTGAATAGTTAATTTATAAATGATTATAATTGAAAATCAGTTGTCATTTGTTATTTTTAAAAAATGAAAACGAAAATAAATGTAGTTGTTTATTTTGTTTTCTATTAACGTCGGAAAATGGTTTCCTTAGTAAACGAGATTGTTTTAGGGTTCAAGCTGCAGTTTCGGACGGTTAATGGAATGCATGCAAAGCAGTTAGAATGAGAAGGGGAGGTTAGAGGCGAAGAGAAAAGACACGGAGGATTTTTAGAGTGATTCGGCTCAAAAAAATGCCTACGTCCACTGTTCACTCTCTCACTATTTTGGTAGAGTAACGACACTCAGAAATTGGGATCCTTTTTACAGTGAAATTCGTCCCCTATTTATAGAGAAATGGGACATGCTACAGTAAAACAGAATAAGATAAAAGTAAACAGTTAGCTACAGTTACAATGATTGACAGCATTTAATGCACCGGAAACTCAATTAATGCGACTGACAGTGCATTAAATGCGACCGAATACGTCGCTTCTGAGGTCTGCCCGAGGGAGATTTCTGGTGATTGGCTCGGATATGTCATGATGGGCTATTGAGATCGTGATCACGTCCTCTGGTGGTAATAGCGTGCATGGCACGTTTTAGAACTGTACTATGCATGGCGCCTTTGACCTCTGTTGACTGGGACTCTTAGGAGCGAGGCGGGGATGGATCTTCCAACTGATGAAATATCAAGTCAGCCAAGAGAGTAAATAAATATCTGATAAGTATAGCTATCTGGAGAGTCGAGGAGGAGATTTCAAGTCAATATGTCCACAACTAGTCATGGCAGTGAGACGGGTAATATTACAAATGAATGAGCCGGTATACGGCCACACTCAGAGATTAGCGGTTAGTTTAGTCGGATCATCTTGGGCGAGGGGGACTTGTGAACATATCAGATGGATGGTTCCACTTGGCGGATATCTTGTATGGACAAAATGGGCGAACAGTCGGGCGGTCAATCATGGCGGATAATTTGGCGAGCAGGCTTAGCGGACACGGCCAGCGGCCAGCGATCAGTCTGAGCAATGAGAGCCAACGGTCAGCGATCAGGACCAGCGATCAAAACGAACGAGCAGAACTAACGGAGAGACTGACGGATGGAGATAGCGGTCACGAAGGGCGCTCAGAATTGGCGCATGCGGTCAGAAATGACGGACAGGCTGAGCGATAGCGATTAGCGGTCACGAGGGGCGGTCACAAACGGGCCCTCTGTCAAGAAAACGGATTGGGAGAGAGACGGATTATTAGGCCTTTGAGACACCGGGCCCGCACTGTAGACCTTTCTGGGCCCGATTATTCTGATCGCTAAAACATCTGTAACATTAAGCCCCCTGGCTCTTGGTGCTTTAAAGAGGACCAGAAGCCATAAATTCCAGGGCGAGCAGATTAGGCGGGAACAGTTACAGAGTGGAGGCAGTTACAGTACCTTTTGAATTCCACTTTATTGCCAGGCCACGTGGAGCTTCCCTAGACAACGGTTACAGGTCACACCGCGCGCCGTGCGCATTTAATGCACGTCTCTCAACTGACATGTTGCATGATGACAAAATCCCGGGAATCACGCCACGTCGTCAGATTGGGGGCGGTTACACAGCTGTCTTGATCCAACGGCTGGGGCTAAATTATTTTAAAAAGAAAAAAGACCCCCCCCCCCCCCACACATTTCCTTCTTCTTCCGGCATTTTCAAGACTCATCGGCACCTTCATCATCTCTTTCCTCTGCTTCGATTTTTCATCTCTGTTCAACATTCGTCGTCTGTAACTTCCGGTCACCACCACTTTCAAGGTAAGGCTCTTTCTCCCTGCTCACATTGCTTTCGTTATTGCTGTTTTTTCATTCTCTGCGTAGTGCTTGCTTCCCTGAGGATCTGGACCAGTTGGTATGGATAATCTTCGTACTGTCCCTGGTCCGGTAGAGTCCGGTAATAGTATGGGGTAATTTGCTCGCTTCCTCTCCTTTCTTTCCTCAACCCTGGGGGAAAACTTTACTGAACGAGGCCTTTATCCTCCCCTTTACTGCTTCCTAGGCACACGGCTTGACGCTTAGGCTTAGCAAACTTAGGTTTCTTTTGTTCTTTGAGTCTGGTTGGCTGTCAGCGGTCTAACTGACTGTTTCTTTTGTAGATGTCAAGTCGTGGACTCCGATACCGTCGAGTCATGTCTAGTGAAGAAAGCTCTGAGGGGAGGTCTCCTCAACATGACGGGGACTCTTCAAGCGCAACCGCTCAGGGTAGTGGGGATGTGTCGAGTTCCTTTGGGCGAGGGGAGACCTTTGCCTATCAGACCTTCTACCAATATGATTCTCAGATGACCCTTGATGAGCTTAAGACCGTGGCCGACGCATACCATTTCCCTTCCGGGTGTCGCGTCATGGTTCCTGCTCATCGCGACCATGCTGCTGATCCTCCTGACGAATTCATAGCGATCAGCGATCAACATGTGAAATCGGGGTTTAGGTTCCCGGTTCCCTCATATTTGGTTAACCTACTGAATGACCTGAAAATAGCCCCCTTCCAGTTGACACCAAACTCTTATGCTCAGATAACCACCCTGGCCTACATCTTTCTCAAGAACGGCCTTCCGCCACCAACTCCGAATATAATCCAGAGCCTTTTCTTCTTTAAGTCCATTACTAGTCCTCACACCACTAAACGAGATGACATTTACTATATAACCGCTCGTAACTCCCCTTATAAGACATTTCTGCCACAGAAGGCTGGCAAGTCAAACGTAGGGGACTACAAGTCCCGGTGGTTTTATGCTTCTTGTCTGTCCCTGCTGAGACTCGTCCATTTTGATTTCAATAACGGTCCTGGTGAGTGCATTTCTGCTCGCTGTTGGAGCGCGTACATACACATCCTCATGCCCCATTATTACTGACACTTTTTCCTCCTGTATGTAGCCTTCATCAAAGGATCGGTCAATCTCTCAGACGATGAGACAAGGGTGCTTAAAAGGTTCGTCGAGGTGAAGGACCTCGAGGACGATTATCTTCCATCCAACTTCTTCCTGGGGAAATACGGCTCTCACCTGGAACCGAAACAGCACCTCTGAAATTGGCCTTTGACGTTGGAGTACGAAAAGGACGGGAAGTTAAATCTGTCTTTGTAGGACCCGGAGAAGGTACTTCCTCTCCAGCCCCAAAGAAACCCAAAACAATGGTGGAACTCGAAATGGTCTCTCATCAGTCTTCACCAGCAGCCGAGACAGAGGAGCCTGAGATGGAGATAACGGGCTCGAAAGAGCCCCCAACTCCGTCAGCAGATCCGTCAGTCACAGCTGTTGCTCCGTCTGCCAAGCAGCCTGTGATGAAGTTCAAGAGTGTGGCGAAGAAGACCGTGAAGCAGATACCTCCACCGAAGGGTGTTGCTAGGAAGAGAGTCTCAACTTCTGAGGATGAGTCGGCTAAACCTTCAAAGGCCGAAGATGAGGACGATGAGACCATGGAGCCCCCTGCTAAGCGCATGAGATCCAAAGGCAAGGGCAAAGCGGCCATGACAGGAGGGACTGATGAGGGACCAACCCCTGAGGCCAATGCAGGGGAATACGTCGACGACTTGCTGGATCAGTTGCCAGCATTATTGGGTCCTCACAAGCCTGATGTGTACCAGAAACACATTCGCGGTGACCAGCTGGTTGACTATGCTGCACGCTGTAATATGCTTGTAAGTCCTGTTCT
This sequence comes from Dimocarpus longan, assembly GCA_022984855.1. Lineage (NCBI taxonomy): Eukaryota > Viridiplantae > Streptophyta > Magnoliopsida > Sapindales > Sapindaceae > Dimocarpus > Dimocarpus longan. The sequence continues at coordinate 21,443,199 of CM041026.1, forward strand.
TTGCTTTGTAATCATACTTCACGCCCATTCATACTGCTAATATGCTCCCTTTTCAGGCCTCACTGGCTATGATGAAGATACGTTGGGACTTCCCCGACTTGGTGGGAGAAAAGGCTTCACTTGAGGAAGCGAATAGAAATCTGGGGGCGAAGAACAAGAAATTCATGGAGGAGTCTGAGGCTGATAAGAAAGCTATTCGCGAGCTGGAGCAGAAACTTAAGGATGCGGAGAAGACCGCAGAGACTGAGAAGAAGCTTCGGTTGGCTGCTTCTTCCTCGCTCGCGAAAGCCACTGAAGACGTAGACAAGATCACCCCAGAGGCTATCCTTAAGAAGAAACGGGCCGATGATGCCGAGAAAAATAATGAAACGACGCTGAAGGACCTGACCGTGGCGAGGGATAAGCTTGCTCAGATACGGGAGGCATATCGCAAGGCGGACCTTCGGGCCAGACAAGCTTGGAAGGAGGCAACTGATAAGACAAGCAGCAAGTTCCTGTATACTTCGTGGCTACATCATCCCGAGCTAGATTTCTCGTTTCTTGGGAAGGAAGCAGTGGCGGAAGTAAAGAAGTACGCGGCTCATGCTGCCAGTGATGCCCAGGCGAAAGTCGCACAAGCTACTCAGAAGGGGACAATTCCTCCAGCTCCGTAAAAAGTTCCTGACCCGCCACTTGCTCAGACTAATGCCCCATCGGACCAGGGCGGCTCCTCCTCAGCTCCTCAAGGATTGGCAAAGGATGAGGGGCAATGCTCATCTTCACAAGGAGCCCCCAGTAAGGAAGATCCGAAGGACACTTCCGTCAGCTCTTCAAAGGCCCCTCTAAATAAATAGCTTTAATACTTTTCTTTCCTGCCGATGAGACTTATCTTTAAACATCGGTGCCATTGCAATTATGATTTCTGTTTTATTTTTGGAACACTCTGTAATCATTATTTAATCACTATCTTAGTGGGATTTCTTTCAATTTGCTCTGTCGCTTTCTTATCTTCATATATACGCGTGATCAGAGTAGAGTACGAATAGACATACCCTGCAAGATAGACAACAAATAAAAATAATAAAGGGGCTGACCGTCCCTGTATGTACCTTTGGGGGAGGTATCGTACAGAAGATGACCCTTTGGGTTGCAAATGCTCTCTAGCAGATGACCTCAAATACGAATAATAATCTGAGGGGCAGGGAAGAATCCCCGAAGATGGATAGATAACTTGACCTCCACTGTTGAATAAATACTACCAGATTAGGGGTAACAGGGCGATTGGCTTTCTCGCAGAAATTAATTCAACCAATGAATAAGTAAATCCGCCTTATGTCATCAGGCGGTCGTGATGCATCCAACATATACATGTACACAATATAAGGCGATATAGATGATGAGAAATGTGCTGAGGATGAGAAGAAAACAGATGGAGAATAAGCAGGCTGTTAACGTGCTTTTCTGATCGCTATCGGAGTTGATGAAGGGTTGCGCTCAGAAGGTAGGGGCCTGAGTTATACGGTATGATGATCCTCTCTAACTGCGCTCACAAGGTTAAACCTAAGCATCTACAGCGAGAGTTGTGGAGGTCGGGACCTCGGCTGCGCTCACAAGGCCGTAGTCTGAGCATCTACAGCATAATGGAGTGAACCTCTTCAGCTGCGCTTACAAGGTTAAACCTGAGCATCTACAGCGAGAGTTATAGAGGTCGGGACCTCGGCTGCGCTCACAAGACCGTAGCCTGAGCATCTACAGCATAATGGAGTGAACCTCTCCAGCTGCGCTCACAAGGTTAAACCTGAGCATCTACAGCGAGAGTTGGGCCGAGTGTCACTTCGATCGAGCCCTTTATTCTTTGTTCGCGCGCGAATGTGGAGGGGGAGGCCAGTCAGCGAGCGGCGATTAAGTGCGTGGGCTCGGGGCCGTTTTAGCCCCTCCTGCCTCATAGGGCAATCAGATGTTGGAGCTTTATGTTGACGTTTTGCCGTTTATAGTGGTGTACCTTAAATAAGAACACACATGAGCGTTTTATGTCAGCAATAATTCATAATAATTGATAGATAATTCTTATTATGTCTGTACACGGTTTATTTTACATATGTGATAGAACGACAATAGTAAATAAAAATACAACATTCAGGTATAGTATGTCCTCAGGTGGACGGCGTTCCAAGCCCTTGGTAGAATCGCCCCGTCCATGTCTGCCAGGTAGTAGGCTCCGTTCTTCAGGTTTTCGTGGATCACATAAGGTCCTTCCCAGTTTGGTCCCAATACTCATTCACTTGCTTTGCGAGCACCGGGTAGGACTTCCCGTAGGACAAAGTTACCTGGCTCGAATTGACGTACCCGGACTCTTTTGTTGTAATGTCTAGCCATCCTCTGCTGGTAGACGGCCATCCTGAGGCAAGCTGTTTCCCTTGACTCCTCAAGTAAGTCTGAGTTGACGGCCAGGAGCTGGTTGTGGTCATCAAGGTTGAAGCTGGCCCTTCCATGACTGTAGACTTCAAATTCTGCCGAAATCATGGCCTCAGATCCGTAGACCATTGAGAAAGGGTCTCCTCGGTAGTACTGCGGGCGGTAGTGCGGTAGGCCCACAACACCTTCTGTAGCTCATCAACCCACGCTCTCTTTCTGGCCTCAAGTTTAGTCTTCAGGATCTGCTTGATGATTTTGTTGACCGCTTCCACCTGACTGTTAGCTTGTGGGTGGTCGACTACTGTGAAGCTTTTGGTGATGTCAAGACTACTACAGAACTCCTGAAATTGTTCACTTGTGAACTGGGTCCCGTTGTCTGTCACTAGCTGCTGGGGAATGCCGAACCTGTAAATTATGTTATCCCACACGAATTTCTCAACCTTCGTCGTGGATATCTCGGCCAGCTCTTTTGCCTCTGCCCATTTGGTGAAGTAATCGACTGCCACGACGGCGTACTTGCACCTTGCTCGACCCACCGGGAGAGGTCCAATCAGATCCATGCCCCAGATGGCGAAGAGCTATAGACTGATCATCTGTCGAAGGTAAGCTGGAGGCGCCCGGGGAATTTTAGAAAATCTCTGGCATTTATCACACTTCCTTACCAGATTGATGGCATCCTGCTTCATTGTCGGCCAGTAGAACCCCTATCTGAGTGCTTTCTGGGCTAAGGAAAGCCCTCCAGCATGGTTGCCGCATTGCCCTTCATATATGTCCCTCATCAACGCGGTGTACTCCGGCTCATCAATACACCTGAGCAGGGGGGCGGAGAGGCCCCTTTTATAAAGAACATTACCGTATATACAGTACCTGGCTGCTCTTATACGCAGACGGCGCGCCTCCATCTTATCTTCTGGCAGTCTCCCTTCTTGCAAGTAATCGACCAGCGGGCTCATCCATGATCCAACCGCCACTGTCAGAGCCATCACTTCCACGCAGGATTTGGTACTTGGTTCAGGTAGAAACTCCACAGGTATGTTTTTGGTGCAGTCCGTAACTTGAACGATTGCCAGACGAGCCAGTGCGTCTGCATGGGAGTTCTGGGCGCGCGGGATCTGGTTCAACTCGAATGTCTCGAAAGCCCCCAGTAGCCTCTGAACCTCCTGTAGATAAGCTGCCATTTTTGACCCCTTAGCTTGATATTCACTTTTTATCTGGCAGACTACCAACTGCGAATCGCTGAAAATTCTAAGCCGCTCAACCTACATTCTTCTGGGTAGGCGAAGTCCTGCCAACAGTGCTTCATACTCCGCTTCATTGTTAGTCGCTCTGAAGCCAAATTTAAGGGCGCAGAGAAACTTACTCCCATCAGGATCGATTAACAGAATTTCGGCCCCCGCGCTCCTTTCATAGGAGGATCCGTCCACAAAGAGTTCCCAATACAGCCCTTCAGAAGTTTCAGCCTGATCGTCCATGGGTCCGGTAAACTCATCTATAAAATCCGCCAATGCCTGCCCCTTGATCGCCGGTCTTGGCTTGAACTCGATATCATACTAGGCAATCTCGATGGCCCATTTGATGAGTCGGCCAGAGGTGTCTGGCTTCTGAAGGATTTGCTTTAACGGATACCTGGTCAGGACTTCAATCTTGTGCGCCTGGAAGTAAGGACGCAGTTTTCTGGACGCCATCACCAGACAGTAAGCGAGCAGCTCTATTGGGGTGTATCTGGTTTCCGCCTCGACCAACTTCTTACTCACATAGTACATCGAGACCTATGCTCCATTTCCTTCTTGCTTTATCAGGGCTGCGCTTAGGGGGTGTTGGGATACCCCCAGGTAGACGGTCAGAGTTTCTCCTTCTTTTGGTTTGGTCAGCAGCGGGGCGCGCCCTATGTACTCTTTCAGTTGTATGAAGGCGGCCTCACACTCGTCAGTCCACTTGAAATTCCTGGCCTTCTTCAGCACCTCAAAGAATGGAGCACACCTGTTGGAGGCCTTTGACACGAATCTGCTTAAGGCCACTGTCTGGCCGTTCAGACTCTGAATCTCCTTCACGTTGCTTGGCGATCTCATATCCAGCAGGGCTTGGATTTTCTCCGGGTTAGCTTCTATTCCCTTGTTGTTCACAATAAAACCCAAAAATTCACCTGAGGAAACCCCGAAAGCGCACTTGAGAGGGTTGAGCTTCATCTGATACTTCCTCAAGATCTGGAATATTCTTTCAAGGTCCTGGACATGATCAGTAGCTTTCTCGGATTTGACGAGCATGTCATCCACGTATACCTCCATACTCTTCCCAATTTGCTCCTCAAACATCTTGTTCACTAATCTCTGGTAGGTGGCCCCTGCATTTTTCAGACCGAAGGGCATTACCTTGTAGCAGTATAGACCCCAGTCAGTCGTGAACGATGTACATTCCTCGTCTTTAGGATCCATGGGGATCTGGTTGTAGCCTGAGTAAGCATCTATGAAGCTAAGAAGTTTATGCCCTACTGTCGCGTCCACCAACTGATCGATTCTGGGCAAGGGGAAACTATCCTTCGGGCAAGCTTTATTCAGATCCGTAAAGTCTATGCATGTCCTTCATTTCCCATTCTTCTTCTTTACCAGCACAGGGTTAGCTACCCAATCTGGGTACCGGACTTCACGAATGAACTTGTTAGCCAGGAGCTTGTCCACTTCCTCTTTCAAAGCCTGGCTGGGTTCCTGGTTCATTTGCCTCCTTTTCTGGCACACCGATCGATGATGGGGGTCGACGTTCAACTTATGGGTCATCACATTCGGATCAATCCCCATCATGTCTCTATAGTTCCAGGCGAATACATTTGTATTTTTCCTGAGGCAGTTTACTAATCGGGACTTGTTGACGTGGTAAACCAGTCAACCAGATTCTTGAGCCCAATGCCGCACAGATGAGGAGACCTGCAACAGACAGACCAGATAATGTCAAGGAATAGAAGAAAGAAAGGAGAAAGAACACACAAAACGTTTGAAGTGGTTCAGCCCTTTTTTAAGAACGGCCTACGTCCACTCTTCTGGTATTAATGGCAGTATCTCTCACTAAATGCTCACTCTCTCTGTATTTCGACAGAGTAACAGCCCTCTCAACTCTCAAATTTCTGGATCCGTTTACAATAAATGCCTCTCTCTATTTATAGAGAAGATGAGGCTACAAATGGAACTAACAGACAAAAAGGACTGATCTTGTCGTAATTAATGCTGCTGAAATGCATTTAATGCTTCTGACTTCTGCCAGGTCAACTCTGGCAAAACGTGGGCCGACTGCTAGCCCATGCTGGTTTGGTGAGATTTCCCGAAATTAAGCTGTCATTAGGTGAAAAACCCTTACTTATCGTGCAAGACACGTCATTTTACTGTCTTGCATTGAAACTGGGCGAACTGGGTAGAAAACGAACTAAAGCTGCGTCGTGACGATCTTAACTTCGAGCCGTCCGGCGATCTCGACATCGCAATAACTGGTATGCGACCTCAACGTCGCTATGAGGACGATCTGACACCATCTTCGCTAGTATCCTGACGGGCTCGATCTGGTAGTCGAGTACTGGAGCGATCTAGCGGGCCCGACCTAGCGGGCTGAGGAATAGTGCTTTACACTTGGTCTTGGTAACTTGGGCCACCATCTTGATGGGCCTTTACTGGACCAATTGGGGAATCCAAAAATACCCATAACATCAACCCCCCAGTTCTTAGGTCGTTTCCTGCAGCCTGAGAACTCAATAGTCAACCATGATCTTTGTAACGAACTGAGACTTTACACGGCGATCTGACTTCTGGAGCGAACTAAAATCTTCATGCTGCTCTGAGAGGCTCCAACGGTCTGATTGTTGAACTGAAGGCCTATCCGAACTGAAGAATTCTGAGCGTACTGAAAATTTCGATCAGCGTACTGATACCTGAAGCGAACTGAAAACCTATCATCGATCTGAGAACTTGACAAGCTAAATTTTTCCCTCCTTTTTCTTGGACACGTGGCAACACCCCCTGAGGCGGTTCGGCTTTTGCAACGGGCATTAAATGCACGTCTCTTCGTCTGATGGCGTCTCTTCGGGTCACGTACCTTAGATCGCGCTGCACCGTCGGATCTGAGGCGGTTGGCCTGCCACCAGATCCAACGGTCAGGGATATGACCTCGGGACCGGCTATATAAGGGGGGCCAGTCTGTTCTTTTTGCCTTTTGCTTGTCATTTTCACGCTTCAGGTTTCATCTTCATCTTCTCCGCTTTCGTCTGCCATCAGTCTTCAGTCTTTGACTCTCCAGCGTCCATCATTCAGGCTACGTTTCTGCTTTCCAGTCACCGGTGAGTGCATTATCTCTGTTTAGTTCTTCTTTTTCCAGTACTTTGTTGTTATTTTTCTGGTGATGATTTGTCTGTTGCTTGGTTCTTGGCATTTTGTTCTTATGCTTGTGTTTGAATGTCTGCGTCTTTTCGTATTCCCTTTGTTTGATCCGTTAGGTTGCTGAAGAATGCTTAATTACTTGTTTGTGAGAGTTTGAGCGACCTTGAGGTCGCGCATAGGAAGTAGAACACGATCTTGAGGTCGCTAATAACCTTGTGCGGCGTCTGCGACCTGTTAGGAAGTAGCTAGATAGCAAATTAGGAGCTTTAGTTCGATAGGAACGGTCCGCATTCAGCGGCCTAACTGCTCCTTTTTGTTTGTAGATGTCTTCAGGTCGCACACGCCCACAGCACATCGTAGGAGAGGACGATTCCTCCAGCTCGGAGGATCAAGTGAGGAAAGTCCCTCAAGCGTCCTTACACAACGAAGAGATCGCTGAGGAGTTTTCAGCTCGGGAGAGCTCCGAAGGGAACCAGCCTTCAGAGGCCAGGGACCTTGACCCTGTAGAGGCTAGGCGAGGTCGCCAGATGTTCAAGTTCTACCCCTCTCGATTGACACGCGAGGACCTCTCCGGCCTAGGGATACAGTACCATTTTCCCTGGGGTTGTCGTATGATGGAGCCCGCTCCCACGGATCATGCGGCCACACCCCCCAAGGGCTTTGTGGCCATTAGCGTCCAGCACTTGGAGGCCGGACTGCGATTTCCGGTTTCGCCCTACCTGATCGAGCTTCTGAACGATCTGAGGCTCGTTCCAGGGCAATTGACCCCGAATTCGTACACCCAGCTGTCTTCCTTGGCGATCTTCTTTAGGAAGTATGGTCTCTCTTTCCCGACTTCGGGAATTATAAGGTATTTATATACCTTTAAATCTAACAGCAGGGGACAGCCTCGGGATGGCTTTTACTACACCTCTCCTCGCCCGACGGCCATTTATAGGGAAGTCTTGCCGAAGGGCGAGGCCAAGGGCAAATCCAACGTAGGCCGTTATAAAACGAACTGGTTTTACGTGTCCTGCCCTTCGTTATTAAATCTTGTGAACTTCAGCTTTTGAGCTGAGCCAGGTAGAGCGTTCTTCAAGCTGCTTTCCAGCTTTTGAACGGCGATCTAGGACGAACTAACCACTTCCTTTCTTTTGCAGATCTTACCGCACCGTTCCTCGGTTTGACTCAGGGCGAGACAGCTGACCTCGAGATCCTTGGAGCTCACAGGTCTGACGAGGACGACGTCAAGCTAACGAACGAACTTCTTCAGCAGTACCTTCTTGCCCCCGAGCTTACGGAGAGACTGATCCGTTCTAAACACATCGGGTCTCGGCAAACTCGACCCGTAAGCTCTGTTTTTGACGAAGTCGCAGAAACAAGCTCAAGCTCGGAAAGCGTTGAAGAGGTGATGGCACCATTGCAGATAGTTCCACCCCCCAGGAAGAGGGCTCGCCAGACCGGGGGTCAGGCCGCGACGCCGTCATCTACACCGGACTCCTCGGCCTCAAAAGGGCAACAAGCCGCGAGCACGGCTGGATCTCCAGCCCCCCAGGCCATTCGGCCTGTTTCGCAGAGGGCTCCTCCGGTCAGAGGAACTACTGCTGTGAACAAGGGCAAGCAGATCGCCATTGATCAGGGGACGAAGAGGAAGGATCACGTCGTTCCCACCGGGCTTTCTCTCTCTAAGAAGACCGCGCTGGAGATAGGGAAACAGGTCGCTTCCTCACCACAGAAGCCTCCTTCCCAGGACACCCCGGAAGCACCTGCTGAAGTCGTTCCCGGGCTATCCTACCTTCACCGCGTGGTCAAACAGGTTCCCAGCCTCTTGGGAAATACGGCCAAGTTTCTGGATGGCCCAAACAGCCAGGGGACGAACTTGGTCTCCTGGGCAATTCGTGAAGTTGCTAAGGTAGATTTCCTTTCCCATTTCTTTTTATTTCTTTTCGATCTCTTTCTCCTTACTGCTTTTTGATGTCGCAGAGCGCGATGGAGATGGCGAAAGTGCTGGACAGCGAAACGAAGAGGGAGCAGGAGGAGAAGGAGCTTAAGGCCGCAAAGAAGGAACTCGAGGTGACTCTGTCAGAACGTGACATCGAGCTCGCGGTGGCGAGGAGCGAGCGCGAGATCTTTCAGGGGGAATTGGCCGTGGCTGAGGCCGCTCGTCTTCAGTCCGATACCCTTCGGACTGAGGAAAAGAGCAGGATGGAACTGATCAATGACAGCCTCAATTCTCAGCTGGAGACGGCCAAGATTGTGGTGGTTGACCGCGAGATCGAGCTTAAGGCCGCAGAGGGAAAGTACGCCGAGGTGGTTGAGGAAATGACCAAGCTCAAAGAAGTGCTGGCTGCTGCGGAAGCTCGGGCCGAAGAGGTCAGGGTGGAGACAGAGCAAGGCATCATATACACCCTGTGGACGCATCATCCTGAGATAGATTATTCCATCTTTGGAGATGATGCTGTGAAGGACGTCGAGTTCTATGCTGAGGACGCTCGAGCCGCAGCGGAAGCAGAGCAGGGCCAAACACAAGAAACTTCCTTGACGCCTGCTGAGATCGTCCCTCTAGAAGCCGCCGATGACCAAATGGCCACCAGCTCGACCCCCCAGGACCCTCAAGACCCCTCCAGCTCGCAACATTAGTCCCCTTTTTTGTAATAGTTTATTTTTGTCTTTTGAACTCACCTCTTCTGAGGTCTTTATCTGTAATAACTTTTTAACTCAATATATGCTTTATTTCGTTTCGCTCTAATCTGTGTAATGCTTTTATTGATTGTCGTGAATGTTGATTGCAAATGTGCTGGTGACGTCGTCACAACGTTCCTTTTAATGATAAGTCCACAGGAGGACGTCGGCCAGTCCAGAGCGTTGCGAGCTCACAGGGCGCGGCGTCTCCGTCCAAGACTTGTTGAATCATGATAAGTCCACAGGAGGACGTCGGCCCGTCCAGAGCGTTGCGAGCTCACAGGGCGCGACGACTCCGTCCAAGACTTGTTGAATCATGATAAGTCCACAGGAGGACGGCGGCCCGTCCAGAGCGTTACGAGCTCACAGGGCCCCACGACTCCGTCCAAGACTTGTTGAATCATGATAAGTCCACAGGAGGACGTCGACCCGTCCAGAGCGTTGCGAGCTCATAGGGCGCGACGACTCCGTCCAAGACTTGTTGAATCATGATAAGTCCACAGGAGGACGTCGGCCCGTCCAGAGCGTTGCGAGCTCACAGGGCGCGACGACTCCGTCCAACACTTGTTGAATCATGATAAGTCCACAGGAGGACGTCGGCCCGTCCAGAGCGTTGCGAGCTCACAGGGCGCGGCGTCTCCGTCCAAGACTTGTTGAATCATGATAAGTCCACAGGAGGACGTCCTTGGTTGATGCAGTGCAAGTGAGAATGAAGACAGAATATTCTTTGAGAAGCGATGCAAATCTGCTTGAATATATTCACATATATACACAAAATGTTACAAAGTTACATTTAAAGCAGATAATTTTGACCTGAATACATTATACGAAGTATGGTCGAAGCTTTTCGGCGTTCCATGCTCTTGGGACTTCTGTTCCATCCACGTTGCTTAAGTGATAGGCTCCGTTTCCCAAATCCTTCTGAACGACGTAGGGACCTTCCCAGCTCGGTCCTAAAGTGACTTCGCTTGAGTTCCGTGCTGCGGGTAGAATAAGTCTTAACACGAGATCCCCGACGTTGTAGTGGCGAGCTCGGACTTTCTTGTTGTAGTATCTGGCGACCCGCTGTTGATAAACTGCCAACCTCAGCTGAGCTTCATCTCACAATTCCTCCACGAGGTCAAGGCTGTAGGTAAGCAATTGCTGATTGTCTTCGTTGTTGAAGGTCACTTTCCGATGTGTCGTCACCTCGAACTCTGCCGGAATCATAGCCTCGCATCCATAAACCATTGAGAAAGGCGTCTCCTGAGTCGTACTACGAGCTGTAGTCCGGTAGGCCCATAATACCTTTGGCAGCTCGTCTACCCATGCTCCTTTTCTTGCTTCCAGCTTCGTCTTCAGATTCTGCTTTATGATCTTGTTCACGGCTTCGACCTGTCCATTGGCTTGAGGATGATCTACTGCTGAGAAGCTCTTGGTGATCCCGAGCTCGTCACAAAGGTAGACGAACTGCTCACTGCTAAACTGAGTCCCGTTATCCGTTATTACCTGTTGTGGAACTCCATACCTGCTGATGATGTTACTCCACATAAACTTGATGATCTTGGTCGTCGAGATGTCAGCTAACTCCCTTGCTTCCGCCCACTTCGTGAAGTAATCAACTGCAACCACGGCGTGTTTGCAATTTCCACGGGCTGTCGACAGGGGCCCGATCAGATCCATTCCCCAGATCGCGAATGGCCATGGACTTACCATCTGCTGCAGGAGCGCCGGAGGAGCTCGGGGCACCTTTGCGAATCTCTGACACTTGTTACACTTCCTTACTAAGGTGATAGCGTCCTTCTTCATTGTAGGCCAGTAGAAACCCTGCCTTAACGCCCTCTGAGCTAAAGCGAGTCCCCTGGAATGGTTTCCACAATGTCTCGAATGCATATCGCTCAACACTTTCTCGCAGTCCGCCCCATCTATACACCACAAAAGAGGAGCTGAGAAACCCCTTTTATACAACAGATCGTCATAGATGCAATAGCGCGCAGATCGCGCCTTCAACTGGCGAGCTTCATTCTTCTCTTCGGGGAGAACCCCGTTTTGCAGATAATCAACCAACGGCCTCATCCATGAGTCCTCTGCCACCACCAGGGCCATCATCACTTCCCCCTTCTGAATACTTGGAACGGGTAGGAGCTCAACAGGTACGGGCTTCAAATCTTCTGCTATCTGAGTAGTTGCTAAGCGAGCTAGAGCATCAGCATGAGCATTTTGAGCTCGCGGGATATGGTTAACTTCGCACCTCTGAAACGCTCTGAGCAACTTTTGCACCTTCTCAAGATACGCAGCTGTATTCGATGTCCAAGTCCGGTACTCACCTTTTACCTGGAATACAACGAGCTGTGAGTCACTAAATATTCTTACCTGATCAGCTCGCATCTCCCTAGCGAGCTTCAACCCCGCTATGAGTGCTTCGTACTCAGCCTCGTTGTTGGTTGCTTTGAATCCGAACTTTAATGCATAGAAGATCTTGTCTCCCTCCGGACTGATAAGTAGGATACCTGCCCCCGCTTTACGCTCAGTTGATGATCCGTCAACATACAGCTCCCACATCGGCATCTCCGATGGTCCAGCTTCTTCCTCAGGGGCTCCCGTAAATTCTGCAATGAAGTCTGCCAGAGCCTGAGCTTTGATGGACGGTCTGGGAACATACTCGATGTCGAACTGGGCCAGCTCGACTGCCCACTTCAATAAGCGACCTGAGGTATCCGAGGTCTGGAAAATCTGCTTCAGGGGATACCGAGTTGGGACCTCGATTTTATGAGCCTGGAAATAAGGTCAGAGCTTTCTGGATGCGGTCACCAAACAGTCAGCGAGCTTCTCTATCTGGGAATACCTGGTCTCCGCATCTGAAAGCCTCTTGCTGACATAATACACGGGGAGCTGCGTTTTTTCCTCTTCTCGCACCAAGGCCGCGCTGAGGGCGCTATCTGATGCCCCCAAATAAAGGATGAGCTTCTCCCCTTCTACAGGTTTTGACAAAAGTGGAGCCCGACCCATATACTCTTTGAGCTGCTGGAAGGCCTGCTCGCACTGCTCCGTCCATTCGAAGTCTTTCACCCTTTTAAGCACGTCGAAGAATGGGATGCACTTGTCAGTCGCTTTAGAGATGAATCTGCTTAGCGCCGCGACCTGACCTGTGAGACTTTGGACTTCCCTGACCTTTCTTGGCAATCTCATACCGATTAAGGCCTGGATCTTCTCCGGATTGGCCTCAATCCCCCTCTCATTCACCATGAACCCCATAAACTTTCCAGACGCCACTCCGAACGCACACTTCAGCGGATTGAGCTTCATCCGATAACTCTTGAGGATCTGAAATGTTTCTGCCAGATCGTTAACATGGGACTCGGCCTGCTTCGATTTGACCAACATATCATCTACATACACCTCCATTGTCCCACCGATCTGCTTCTCAAATATCTTATTGACCAGCCTCTGATAGGTCGCTCCTGCGTTCTTAAGGCCGAAAGGCATTACCTTATAACAATAAAGACCCCTATCTGTAATGAACGAGGTATGCTCTTCATCTCACGGGCTCATGGGGATTTGGTTGTATCCGGAATAGGCGTCCATGAAACTCAGCAACTGATGACCAGCAGTCGCATCCACCAGCTGATCAATTCTAGGAAGAGGAAAACTGTCCTTCGGGCACGCCTTGTTGAGATCGGTAAAGTCAATACATGTCCTCCACTTCCCGTTCTTCTTTTTCACGAGGACGGGGTTGGCTAACCAAAGCGGATACTGGACCGGTCTGATGAAATTATTGGTGAGCAGCTTATCGACTTCTTCTTTGATGGCATCAGATCGTTCCTTGTTCAACGGTCTTCGCTTCTGACGGATTGGTCTGCAACGAGGATCAATGTTTAACCTGTGCGACATGACCTCTGGATCAATCCCAACCATGTCCTTATGATTCCAAGCGAAGACATCCACATTCTTCCTGAGGAAATCAACGAGCTGACTTTTCACATCTGGAGTCAGACTCCGCCCCACACTCAGATATCTTTGAGGATCTTCCCCACTAACCTGGATAGATTCAAGCTCGTCTACCGGACCCGATGTCAAATACTCATCCACCTCGTGAGGATCAAGATCGCGATCAAAGCCTTCTTTGCTGACTTCATTTGGCTTTCCTCCAGTCACCATATCCACTTGCTTATACGTCACCCCGATCTTTATAGCCTTCACATAACAGCGCCTTGCTGCGTATTGCTCACCTCGAATTAGCCCCACTCCGCTTGCTATTAGGAATTTGATTGTGAGAGCTTTGGTTGACACGACCATATCCAGATCGTTCATCGCGGGCCTCCCCAAAACCACATTGTAAGCAGATTCCCCATTGACGACGAGGAAGTCCGCTAGGATAGTCGCCTGGCGAGCTGGATCTCCTATTGAAAGCGAAAGTCTTACTTGGCCTATTGGGATGACGGTGTCCCCAGTGAAACCGTAGAGAGGCTCTGGAGACGGCTTCAACTGATTAGCTCCCAACTCGAGCTGATCATAACAATCTTTGTACATAACATTGACCGAGCTGCCCGTATCGATCATAATCCTGAGGACCTCGGCGTTGCTGATTCTCGCCCTGATAACAAGGGCGTCATTATGGGGAAATTTCACCTCGCTTTCGTCCTCCTTTGTGAAAACGATGTCCTCCGAAGTTATTCTGGCCTTCTTCGCTGGCCCTTCCTGATCACCCCACCCTGTAAGATGGACGTGGTTTGCCTCTCGAACATATCTTTCATGAGACTTACTGGAGAATCCGGCGATGTAGGGACCGCCATGGATGGTATAAATGGTTTTCACTGCCAAATCAACCCCCTGCTCATGGCCCTGTTGACTCGTCTGCGCGGGCTGCTGATCTCGACGAGGACGCTGATTCTGGGGCTTCTCGTGGGCGGGCTGCGCCACGTACTCCTTCAGACGGCCATTTCTTATTAAATCTTCTATGGCGTCCTTAAGGTCCCAGCATTCAGATGTATTGTGCCCGTTCTCCTGATGATATGCACAATACTTACGAGGATTTTTGAACTTACCCGGGAAACCAGTAGGGCTCGGCCTCCCGAAGTTGACTCTGTGCTTCTCAGTCTGAAAGATCCGATCTTGCCTGTCGGATAAAGTGCTATAACGATGGAAGCGGCTTCGAGGTGGGGAGCGATCTCTTCTGAACTCTTTTTTAGCCCGCTTTGCCACTTGATTGCTAGATCGGTTCTTTCTATCTTCGCCGCCGACCTGATCCCTTTTCTTACCCTGATGGGATCCACTTGCTTCATTCTTCGGGTGATTGGCTTTTCTCGAGCTGAATGATTCTTCCCATCGAATCTCCCTATTAGCTCGTTCATAGAATTCTCCCAGATTTTTCACCGGCATCTTGTAGATACTCTCGTAGAGTTTGCCGTCCTTCCGAAGTCCCGATGAGATCGTACTTAAGATTCCTTCCTCAGTCGGGCTTTCCACATTGTTGACCTCGCTTCTAAATCGGCTGATGTACTCCTTCAGCGATTCCCCTGATCGCTGAAAAATTGTCGCGAGGTGACAGGCCGGCGCGAGCTATCTCTTCAAGGCCTTATATTGATCCAAAAACTTCTGCTGGCACTCCTCCCAGCTGCTGATGCTGCGAGGTGGAAGGTTCCTGAACCAAGTTCGCGGTATTTCTCCGAACGTCGCTGGGAAAACACGACACTTCACCAGCGAACTAGAAGTCTGCAGGTTCATCTGAACGTTGAAGGCGTCCAGGTGGTCATAAGGATCTGAATTTCCATTATACTTCGGAATATCAAGGAGCTTAAACCTGGCAGGAAGCGGCTCTCGATCTATCTCCGCCGCGAGAGGGCTTCTGTCTTCACTTCGCTCTGCCAACGCCTGAGCTCCAGGTCGCGCTTCGAGCTACTGCATTCGCTCCAGGAGCTGCTCAATAATAGGGTCTCGAGCTACTGGCTGCCTCATAGGGGATCTCCCGCTCCTTTGGCTCCCCGCGGCGACAGACCGTTGATCTTGCCTCCTGTGTCCTTGGCCTACCTCGTAGTTTTCATTTCCCCTACGCAGGTCCTCTCGGCCTCGACGCAGCTCGTCTTCATCCCTACGAACTGAACCCCAAGGACGCCCATCACTCACCTCGACCCGCCTATGGCCGTCCTAGCTGATCCTTACCCTCAAGTCCGAAGGCCGGGCTACATCCCCATTCTCCCGAGCTCGCTGACTCCGGGCTTCAGGACGTCTGTTCGAAGAATGGATGGATCCTTCTGGAATATGCACCCCCCTTGCGACCTCTGCTCCGGGCGGTGGGATCACAGTCGTCCTGGGAACATTCTGATCAGGACCTCGCGCCATTATTCTCAACGTATCCAGGATCTGCGCCACATTAGTCTCCAACCTTTCCTGACGTCGAGCCAGGTCATGCACGGCGTCCCGTCCTCCACGAGATGGTCCTGCTCCGGTATCAGCCATCTGGACTTGGTGTCGCAGCTCGGCTTCTTCAGCTCGCTCGTCTACTGAATTTCTGGTCGTTCTTCCTCTTACCATGGTGATTACAGAGCTCCACTTGCAGTTGGGCCCTCCTTCTAGCGCCAAAATGTTGACGTGGTAAACCAGCCAACCAGATTCTTGAGCCCAATGCCGCACAGATGAGGAGACCTGCAACAGACAGACCAGATAATGGCAAGGAATAGAAGAAAGAAAGGAGAAAGAACACACAAAACGTTTGAAGTGGTTCAGCCCTTTTTTAAGAACGGCCTACGTCTACTCTTCTGGTATTAATGGCAGTATCTCTCACTAAATGCTCACTCTCTCTGTATTTCGACAGAGTAACAGCCCTCTCAACTCTCAAATTTCTGGATCCGTTTACAATAAATGCCTCTCTCTATTTATAGAGAAGATGAGGCTACAAATGGAACTAACAGACAAAAAGGACTGATCTTGTCGTAATTAATGCTGCTGAAATGCATTTAATGCTTCTGACTTCTGCCAGGTCAACTCTGGCAAAACGTGGGCCGACTGCTAGCCCATGCTGGTTTGGTGAGATTTCCCGAAATTAAGTTGTCATTAGGTGAAAAACCCTTACTTATCGTGCAAGACACGCCATTTTACTGTCTTGCATTGAAACTGGGCGAACTGGGTAGAAAACGAACTAAAGCTGCGTCGTGACGATCTTGACTTCGAGCCGTCCGGCGATCTCGACATCGCAATAACTGGTATGCGACCTCAACGTCGCTATGAGGACGATCTGACACCATCTTCGCTAGTATCCTGACGGGCTCGATCTGGTAGTCGAGTACTGGAGCGATCTAGCGGGCCCGACCTAGCGGGCTGAGGAATAGTGCTTTACACTTGGTCTTGGTAACTTGGGCCACCATCTTGATGGGCCTTTACTGGACCAATTGGGGAATCCAAAAATACCCATAACAGGACTTTACCTCCGGGACCAAACCTCTACCCAACTTGAGGCATCTGGACATGTCTGCTTCAGTGACCGGGATGTCCTCAAGCTCTGCTACTGGACTGGTATTTGGATATGGGTCGAACTCCCTGGGATCCAAGTCGTGGCTGATTCCTGACGAAGTGATCGCCTGCAACTCCCGTTCTGGGACCGCATCTGCCTTCTTTCCCTGGACTCCCTTTCTGATTGCGTTTACATAACAGCGACGAGCCAAAGATTGCTCGCCCTGCATACATCCTACCCCGTTGGGAGTTGAGAACTTCACCGCGAGGGCCTTGGTAGAGACGACCATGTCGAGATAATTCATTGCAGGCCTCCCCATTATCACATTGTATGCCGAGGGATAGTTGATGATGAGGAAGTCTGCCAGCACTGTGGTTTGGTGTGCTGCGTCACCGAGAGTCAAGGGTAACTTAATCTGTCCAGCAGGGATGACTGAATCTCCAGTGAAGCCGTAAAGGGGTTAGGGGGATGGTTTTAGCTGATCGTCACCGTTCCCCATCTGATCACAGTAATCCTTGTACATCACGTTCACGGAACTCCCAGTATCAATCATGATTCTTTTGACCACTGAGTTGCCGATTCGCGCTCTGATTACCAAAGCGTCATTATAGGGAAGACGGACGTCCCGCGCATCTTCATCAATAAACACGATGTCTTCTGATACCTTCTTAGCTTTCTTGGCAGGTCCTCTCGACTCTCTCTGTCCTGCCGGTTGGATGCGTCTGGCTTCGCGCACAAACCACTCCTGAGACCTATTAGACTCTTCTGCTCCCGAGGGTCCTCCATGGATGGTATGGATGGTTCTGATGGAAGGTCCTTGAGTAGAATCCGGCTCCGACTGATTTTGGGCTGGCGGATCTTCTGAACGCTGACAGGGGCGTTGCTGCTGGGATGGTTGCCTCGGGGGTCTCACAACGTAATCCCTTAGACGACCATTTCTGATTATCTCCTCAATGGCATCCTTGAGCGTCCAACAGTCCGAGGTATTGTGTCCTATATCGTTGTGGTAGGCATAGAACTTGTTCCTGTCTCTCCGTCCTTCGGGACCCTGGAGGGGAGCCGACCACCCGAAATTTTCCCGACTCTTCTCAGTTGCATAGATCCGGTCTTGGGTATCTGACAAGGCACTGTATGTGTTGTAACGGCTTTGGTATCGAGATCTCTCCTGTCTCCGACTGCTTCCCGGTCTTCGCCAATCTCTGGCCTTCTTGGCAACCTGATGATTTTCTCTTCGCCCCATAGGGATGCTTCCACCATTGCTCCTTTTTCTTCCATGACTGGAACTACCAACTTCGTCCTTTTGAGAACTGGTCTTCCTAGGATTAGTTACTTCCTCCCATCGGATTTTCTTCTCGGCCCGCTCGTAAAATTCTCCCAGGTCCTTCACAGGGGACCTGTATATGCTCTCGTATAACTTCCCGTCTTTTCTTAATCCTGACGAGATGGCTGATAATACCCCTTCATCAGTAGGGTTCTCCACGTTCGTTACCTCGCGCCTGAACCTGTTAATGTATTCTTTTAGAGGCTCACCTAGACGTTGACAGACGGTAGAAAGGTGACAGGATAGCGCAAGCCGTCTCTTCAACGCCTTGTATTGGTTCAGGAACTTCTGCTGACATTCCTCCCAATTGTTAATGCTGCGCGAGGGGAGACCTCTGAACCATGTTTGCGGAATATCTCCGAGAGTAGTCGGGAACACTCGACACTTCACTAGCGGACTCGTCGTTTGGAGATCCATCTGGATATTGAAAGCGTCCAGATGATCATAGGGATCGGAGTTCCTTTTGTATTGGGAAATGTTGGGAACTTTGAACCTTGAAGGGAGCGGCTCCAACTTAATCTCTGAAGTGAACGGGGTTCTTTCTCCAGTCTGGCCCCTTTGTTCCTGGCACCGCGGGTCGCTCTTCCAACTGACGGACCCTCTGGAGGAGTTCTGCAATCAATGTACCTTGCGTCTCGGTTCCTCCAATAGAGGAATGTCTGTCCCTCCTGCTTGGGGATCTGTAACGCCCCGATAATTATTTCTGTCCAATTACTATTTGTTGATTTCATAAGTAGTTTTATAAAATATTTTGATCGGGAATAAGTACAATTTAATATTTTTGAAAACGTTTTTGCCCCGTAAAGAATTATTTTCGAGTTTAAATAAAATAAGTAGCAAAGTGAGAAGGTGAGGTTAGTGTAATTAGATTGTCTTGTAGGGAAGAATTTTTGAGTTAAAATAAATGATTTATTATATAATTATTATTATTATTATGATTATTATTATTATTATTATTTTTTTTCATTAAAATAAATTAATTATTTTTGAATAAAATAAAGTTATGAATAAATTTGAATAAGTTAATGGAAGTGTGGGGTGTCAAAAATGTCAAATGGGATGTTAGTATACGAGTAGGGGTGTAAGTACAGAAAATAAAAAGTTTTGGGGTCTATTTGTAAATAACGAAACTTTTGGGGCAGTTTTGTAAATATGAAAAGTTGGTGACTTTAAATATCAGTTTCTGCCCAGATTTTCCAGTAGCTGTTCTTCATCGCCGACAGCAGCTCTTCTTCCTCTGCTCGGGCTGATCTTCTTCTATTTTTCCATTTGTTTTTATTTGTTTAACTATTTAATCTCTCAAAAATCATCACCCACTCATTCAAGCTCCAAAAATCACCAAAACCCATTTATTTGCAAGTTGATTTTCGGATTTTCAAGAGAGCTAAAAAGAGGTAATTTGATTATTTTGTATTAAGTTTTAGTTAGGGATATTCTAATACATCAATAAGCATGATTTTGTAGTTGTTTTTACTTTTGATTTCGTTATTTTTGATTTGTCTGTTGATTTTTGTGTATTTTTGAACCTTAGACGAGGGTTTTATTGTGTGAGGATTTATGGGAGGTTAGGGAGCCGCGAAAACCTCTCATTGGGTGCGTGGAAAGCTATTGAAAAGCCCAAATAGGTTGGTGTACACTTATTTTGAGACTTTTAAGTTTATCAGTTTGAATCAAATATATAAAGCCTCCTGACACTTAATTCTGTTATTTATTTGAGATTTTAAATGGTTTTAAATGTTAATTGGATATTAATTGTATGCTCCTGGATGAGTTTATTTGATGAAAAACGGATTTGAAAAATAATTTCGGAAATATTATCCTCTATGGACGGAATTGATGTGTAGTGTGCTCTAGGGGTAATTTTGTCATTTGTATATCATCTGTATATTATTTGAGTGATGTTTGAATGATCGATGTGTAAAAAAAAAAATAAATAAATACATCGAATTGAAAAGAAATAAATAAATAATAGTAATAAAATTAGATAGAAAAAAAGTCAATCTCTTGAAACTAATTTGTAGTAAAGAAAAAGAAAAAGGGTTTTATTAAAAATTGAACTCTGAAATTAGGAGCAAAACGGTCATTTGCAGTGGCCATGAGAGGTGACACAAAGAAATATGAATAATTGATTTAAATAAGTATATATATGGGATTTAAATTTTGTTGGGTTTTGAAGTGCGTAGAAGTATTTTGATAAATTAATCTGAAAAATTGTTTAAATATGATTTGATTGAATTTTGAACGTAAACGAAATGAAACGGAAAGAAACGAATAAGTTGAGTACCTTGACCGAATATATATATATATATATATATATATATCGGAATAAAGGTATGAATATGTGAAAAAGAGTTGATGAGTAAATTGAATGTATGTTTCATGTCGTTTCTATTGATAATTCCTAAGTATGAGAAAAACTGTGACTGAAATTGTGCTTATTGGTTTTTAAATGAAATTTTTGTTAAAAGATAAAAGTTGTACATATATATGTGAAAAGTTGCAATGATTAATAATAAATTATAAGGGCCCGCGTAAATCTAATCACCGGTAGGTGGGGATTGGTAGTTGGCTAGCCAATAGGGTGAATTTTAGCAGTACTGCACCGTTACGATTGATATCAGACGTTGTATGATGGACTTTGAGAGGCACCGCGTGCCCGGTCCTGAAACGGAACTAGATTGTGATATGCAACTCGGTGGATAGACACCGAGCGGCCGTTGCCGGGGTTGCCGTTTAGTCTGGCTGATGCCAGTAAACCCGTTACCGATCCATGGTATCGTAATAGAATTTTACAAATGGCTCTAATTAAAGAAAAATGGTAGAATCGTAAATATGTTTGATAAATGTTAATTGATAAAGTAAAATGTGCGAAATATGTTGAAAAGAGAAGTGATATGGAAGCAAAAAAAGCAGTATTGTAATTAGATGTGACAAGTAAGACTTGATATGAGGAATGCTGGCATTTTATTTATTAAGCGATATGATGTCATAAATTTGACGATTGGTTAAAATTTTTAAATGATTAGTTAATGTATTACGAATATATCGTTAAAATTCGTACCTTGTGTTTTGGTTTCTAATTGATGATGACGTGCTATTTGCAGAATTATAATAATGATTAAGATATGAAATTTCATTAAAGGGATAATAGTGTAAAAGTGTTTAATGGATTCCGAAAAAGTTAGGTGATTGAATCATGTTGGATATATGTGTTTTTGAATCCTGTTTGATATATTTGTTTTTGAAAAGCTAAGTATTTATGTATTTTGTTTGATCTTATTATTGAAAATTTGACATTGAGTTACCGTATCAAAAAGTTTGAAATGAAAATTGTTAAACAAAATCGTGTTATATATATATATAAGAATAATAAGTATTACATATTTGATAAGAATAATTATTAGTAAAATTTTTACAAAACGAATTACTAAGAAGTATATATATTAAGTATATAATTTAGATAATTGAAACTTTTAATAAAGTGTTTATGATCGGAATTGATTTTCACGTGGTTTGTATGTGTAATTATTAATAAAGTAGTTTTTATATGTGACTTCTAATAAAAGTTTAATAATCTGAAAACAATTTATATATATATATATATATAGAAAATGATCGGTACGCGTTTAATATGTGTGATTCTTGATAATGTGTTGGAATAGGAATTTGAAATAAAATTTTCTTTCAAATTGAACTTATGTGATGAAAAAATAAAATATATGTATTTTGAAGGTACAGTTATGAGTAAACCGATGTAGTTGTGAATTTAGTAAACATTGAGAAATATGTGCATATGGTGAATATCGTGTCGAGGTAAATGAAAAGAAATAATTTTATATATTTGATATATGAAATCAATAGTAACTTGGGGAATCAGTAAATGTGAATATAAAATTTATGGTGTAAATAGATGGAAAAACGATTATTAGGAAATTGATGTGTATAATAAATAGTAATGTGTTTTCATAGTGATATGTAATAAAATTTTTACAAATATAATTGATATGTTTAATAATAAACTGTATATATTTTGTATGTGTGTTTATTAGTAAATTAATGCAATTATGAAGTCTAGTAACAAAAAATACTGATTGAAAATTGTTTCAAAATCTCTTCAAAAGAAATTTTATATTTATATCTATTTATCAGTCAATAGATTATTAATGTATTATATGATGTTTATTTGAAACTGAGAAAAACTGAATTTTATAAAGTCATATTTGAACAATGTTTTATGCACTTTATGACTTGTGTTTTCTTCTGAACTCTCCATTATTGTTGAAAGGTTTTGTTGAGATTATATTATGAGAAAATGAAGTTTTATGATTTTTAAATTAAGTGTACACCCACTAAGTAGAAATACTTAGCGCGTTGGATTTACCACGCGCAGGTAATCAAATTTAGGCTTGTTGTTGAGACAAAGACGAAGCTCCTGCAGATACTCTACGAGTCACATCCCGTCATAAAATTTTGAGTAATATTCATTTTGTATCATGTGTGTATTTTTGCATGGGCACCATCATGTATGTGTATAAGTTTTTAAATTTAAACGTCTGTCAAGTACAATTTGTATTAAAGTTTTAAAATATTTGTAAATTATGTATACTTTGAATTTTGATTAAATTGTGATTTTAATTATCTGCGTGTTGAAGTGATTTTTGAAATAGGACGGGAGATCCGAATTGAAGTTGAGAAATAAATTTTATAGAAGTGTTATCATTTTCTTTACAGGTTTTTAAATTTTGGATTATCAGAAAAACAGAGGAGACTCTGCCGAATTTTCTAAAAATATACACGAGAAAATGATATTAAAGTTTTTCAATATCGTAAAACTTTTAGTGGTGATTCCATTTCCTTTAATAAGAAATTTTCAACTAAATGAATAAATGAATTTTCAGTACGGAACCGTAACGCTCCTCGCCTCGAATCTCGATTCGATGGGAAATCGGGGTGAGGGGTGTTACAGGATCGGTTGTTTCTGGCTCCCTGTCCCCCGGCATTAGGTCCTGGCCTCGTTCTGTCTACGTGGGCGGGGATTTGATCCTGATTGTGGCCAGCCTACTTCGACCGATGTTCATTGCGGACTCGTGGAAGTCGGACACTAAAATGCACGTTGGAGGAATGGACAGACTCTTCTCGTTCAAACTCTCCGACACCCCTTCGGCTCACACCGGGGTCTTCTGCTTGCCTCCTACGGGGAATATCTCTTCCTGGGATGGCCTGAGGAGGAATTTGAGGAGGCTGGGCTTGATTCCAGAACAGGGTCCTGACCTCACCAATAAACTCCGCGACGGTATTCTCTAGCCTCTTCTGCCGTCGCTGTAACGCCTGCATTGCATCTCCCCCTGTAGTATTAGGTACAGGTTGGCGGGTTGGAAGAGGAGGTATACCTTGAGCGTTCCCAATCACAGGCATGTTAGATGTCCCTGCACCGGCATTGGATACTCCTCCAGTAGACATAGCCTGCTGTTGGTCTGAAGCTTCTTGGCGGTTTTCTGTTGCATTGAGATCTCTAGGAATCCTCCCTCTAACCATGGCGAGTGAAGAAAGAGCTATGAAAGCTAATGGGCAGAAAGATGACAAAACTGAAGATGAACCCCTCATTCTAGCGCTAAAAATGTTAACGTCGAAAAATGGTTTCCTTAGTCAACGAGGTTGTTTTAGGGCCCAAGCTGCAGTTTCGGACGGTCAATGGAATGCATGCAAAGCAGTTAGAATGAGAAGGCGAGGTTAGAGGCGAAGAGAAAAGACACAGAGGATTTTTAGAGTGGTTCGGCCCAAAAAGATGCCTACGTCCACTGTTCACTCTCTCACTATTTTGACAGAGTAACGATACTCAGAAATTGAGATCTTTTTTACAGTGAAATTCGTCCCCTATTTATAGAGAAATGGGACATGCTACAGTAAAACAGAATAAGACAAAGGTAAACAGTTAGCTACAGTTACAATGATGGACAACATTTAATGCGCCGGAAACTCAATTAATGAGACTGACAGTGCATTAAATGCGGTCGAATACGTCGCTTCTGAGGTCTGCCCGAGGGAGATTTCTGGTGATTGGCTCGGATATGTCATGATGGGCTATTGAGATCGTGATTACATCCTCTGGTGGTAATAGCGTGCATGGCACATTTTGGAACTGTACTCTGCATGGCGCCTTTGACCTCTGTTGACTGAGACTCTTAGAAGCGAGGCGGGGATGGATCTTCCAACAGATGAAATATCAAGTCAGCTAGGAGAGTAAATAAATCTCTGATAAGTATAGCTACCTGGAGAGTCGAGGAGGAGATTTCAAGTCAATATGTCCATAACTGGTCATGGCGATGAAACGGGTAATATTACGAATGAATGAGTCGGTATACGGCCACGCTCAGAGATTAGCGGTTAGTTTAGCCGGATCATCTTGGGCGAGGGGGACTCGTGAACATGTCAGATAGATGGTTCCACTTGGCGGATATCTTGTATGGACAAAATGGACGAACAACCGGGCGGTCAATCATGGCGGATAATCTGGCGAGCAGGCTTAGCGGACACGGCCAGCGGTCAGTCTGAGCGATGAGAGCCAACGGTCAGCGATCAGGACCAGCGGTCAAAACGAACGAGCAGAACTGACGGAGAGACTGACGGATGGAGATAGCGGTCACGAGGAGCGCTCAGAATTGGCACATGTGGTCAGAAATGATGGACAGACTGAGCGATAGCGATTAGCGGTCACGAGGGGCGGTCACAAATAGGCCCTCTGTCAGGAAAACGGATTGGGAGAGAGACGGATTATTAGGCCTTTGAGACACCGGGCCCGCACTGTAGACTTTTCTGGGCCCGATTATTCTGATCGCTAAAACATCCGTAACATTTTCAAATTCTGAAAAAACATTATTATGAAAATGGAAATTAGAAAAACAATCCGGTAACAATACCTAAAAACATTAAAAAAAAAAAAAACTATAGTAAATATATATTATTATATTCTCTTCTCTTCTCTCTCGAAAATTCAATTTATCTCAATTTATAGGGTGTAGAGTTTAATCGCTGTCCACTAGTAGGTTGCTAATCCGGTGCGGCAAGTCTATAAATTGGTCAACTGTAAAAAATTGATTTGCTTCTTTGCGCCCCATGTCATTATAGGAATGAATGAATTTCTTGTTATTGTGAAATTTGATCATGTTCTAGCATTTTTGGCATATTTTGTGGGTTAATAACATGGTTTAGGTTTGTTTTAGCTGTTGATTTGTGATGAGAATGAGATTGTAGTTTCACGCGTCAGCTGTTAAATTAAAATTATTCAACTAAAGATTTGGAAGTTGATAGGTTTTTGTCAGTTAGGATGCAATGTTTCATTTTGGTTATCCTCATTCTCCTAATTTTATGAATTTCTATTATATTTAATCAACATATACCAACATTAGTATAAGGGCACTTGTTTAGGGTTTAGGGGTTACAGTTTCGGGGTTTAGAGTTTGGGTTCGGGATTGGGATTTATAGTTTAGGGTGCTCAGCAAGGAAAGATGACTTTGAATGTCTTTCTCTCTCAAGACTTAATACGTATTACAGTTACTGAAAATTGGCACTCATCAATTCTCAGGTTGCAACAAGGAGCTGTTTCTATGCCGATTTTGCAGCTCAAACGAACTTTGCTGAGGTAAAATGCACTTCCTTTATCGTAATTTGTTAAATTATGAATTCATGTAGGAAGCATGGAGGCCTTCCCAATTTGTGAGAATAAAATTCAGTCAACATGAAACAGGATGTCCTTGTTCGATTCTAGCATGTATTAATTATCCCTGCATACCAGTGTTTTTAACTGAAAGTACTTGTTAATTTTAGGTAATTGCAAAGGGTGAAGCCCAAGGAATGGTTAGCAAATCTATTGGTATAATGCTTGGTATAGCGTTGGCTCCTCTACACCTCTTTCTCTTGCTTCCTTTGGTGTGGTGACATGGATTCACATGTTCTGTAATTTGAAGTCATATCAATCTATTGAACTAAGGACTTTAAATCCGTATCGTGCAAGTAATATTTCTTCTTTTAAACTCTTCTTCTTCTTCTTTTTTTCTCCTGTGTTTTTCTTCTGAAAGTGTTCAAGTGATGATATTGATTCTCTTATTCTTGAGTTTTTAAATGAATTAGTTTATACTGTGTATGAAATACTTGTATAATTGACCCCGATGAAGATTCCCCCTCAAGCTGAATCATAGTTTAATACACTCCACACAATCAGCCATAGAAATTTCAACTTTCTCAACACTCCTCCAGCAGGTTCAAAGGTTAACTTAAATGTTGAAAGTGTCATTTCAGAAGTTTTTCAGCGAGAACATCAGCCAATTGATTTTCTAGTTGAGACAAATGATGTGCAAATTAAACCGTTCTCAAGCTCTACTTCCATGAAGTGGCTATAAACCTCAACATGTGTAGTTCTAGCATGCTGCACAGTTTTGAAAATGGGTTCTGAGCGTTAGAATGTCAAAGTTAGATTGTATTGGTGGTTGTTTTGGTTGATTATGGACTGTTTCTGTGTTTCAGTGGATATGACTTGTGTGTGTTAATGGGAAGAATGGAAATTTGTGTTTTTGGTTTAGTTATTATGTTGGAATTCTGATTGAGTTGTGTTTCGTTGGTAGGAGTTATGGTTGTCTGTAGAATGTGATTTTGTTGTTTGTACAACATTTGGATAGGTGGAGGTCACTAGTTAAAAAAATGTATGGTAGAGGACTCCAGTGAATGAGAATTTAGCCTCTTTGTTTGTTTTAAGTGAAACTCTCTTTTGTTTAACTTCAAGTCTGTTAAGTATATATTTATATATAGCATGCTTCTGTTCTGTTCTGTTTTACATATATATTGTTAACTTCAAGTCTGTAGTCTGTTAAGTATATATAAATATATAATGGCTGTTTTGTATGTTATTTTGTTTGTATGTTTTTGGCTTGTAATATCCACTGTCATATTATTTGTATGTTTTTAGCTTGTAACATCAACTTGCTTTGCTTTGAAGTAGCAGCAAACAGTTAAGATGGAGATGCCATTGCTCTTACATGGGAATAATGCTTCTTTTGATGAGACTGAACAAATCAAATCAACTCACTCTCATTTCTCACAAAGTTGCCTTGTTTTCGACTATATCTTGTAAATTTAAAGCCGAAATTGACCAAATTACAAGAATTATCAATGACCATCCATTTCCCGACGAACCACTTCACCCTACCCTTCTCCAACATGTCCCCCAAACTGTCCTTTCTGCAAATTTTGTTGAGAATGTGCTCGGCTGCCTCTTTGCAGCTCACTCCAATGGCCTTAAAGCCCTTGAGTTTTTTAAGTTTTCCCTTCACCATTCCAAGTTCACTCCAAGTGCTGATGCTTTTGAAAAGACACTCCACATCCTTACTAGGATGCGCTATTTTGATAAAGCTTGGGAATTGATGAGTGACATGCAGCAGAGACACCCCTCTCTACTCACTCTTAAGTCAATGAGCATCATGTTATCAAGGATTGCCAAATTCCAGTCATATGAACAAAGTCTTGATGCATTTGAGAGGATGGAAAGTGGTATTTTTGTTGCGAGGAAGTTTGGTACTGCTGAGTTTAATGTACTCCTTCGAGCATTCTGCATGCAAAGGGAGATGAAGGAGGCACGCTCAGTTTTCCAAAAGCTGCACACTCGCTTTTCCCCTAATACCAAAACCATGAATATCCTGTTGTTGGGATTTAAGGAATCTGGTGATGTTACTGCAATGGAATTGTTTTACCATGAGATGATTCGAAGAGGTTTCAAGCCAAATAGTGCAACATATAATATCAGAATTGATGCTTATTGTAAGAAACGTTGCTTTACTGATGGTTTAAGACTATCTGAAGAGATGGAACGAGTTCATTGCTTGCCTACACTTGAAACAATTACTACTTTGATTCACGGAGCAGGTATTGTTCGAAACACGTTGAAGGCAAGACAACTATTTGATGAAATACCACGAAGAGATTTAAACCCAGATGTCGGAATTTATAATGCTTTGATAGGTTCGCTTATTAGATCAAGAGATATGAAGTCTGCTATAGAATTAATGGATGACATGGAGGAGAAGCTTATTGAGCATGATGGTGTGACATACCATACTGTATTTTTTGGAATGATGAGGTCAGCGGGCATTGATGATGCCTGCAAGCTCTATAACAGGATGATTGATAGAAATTTTGTTCCTAAAGCACGGACGGTGGTGATGTTAATGAAATTCTTTTGTGAAAATCGCCTTCTTGATTTGGGTCTCCATTTGTGGACATACCTGGTTGAGAAAGGGTGTTGTCCTCATAGTCATGCATTGGATCTTTTGGTAACAGCATTGTGTTCCCGGGGAAGGTTGCAAGAAGCAGTATATCGGATGTTGGAGAGATTATTACTGCAGTATATCGGATGTTGGAGAGATTATTACTGCAGTCTAATCAAACAGACAAGTTGGAAGAGCTCAACGGGATGATAAAGAAGTTACAATGTGTGTTGCCCTCGCGCCAGCAGGGTATGATATTGATAATTGTAAGACCATTGCCATGGACTAAAACATGACCAAAAGATCTCACTAGAAAACTTTTCATAATCTGAACTAAAACCTTTAAGCAAATTTAAAGAGAGAGGCTAGATTATTCTCCAAGTCTTTTCTACCGTCAGTTTCATGGTTCTTTATGAAAATATTTAAGTGCTAGATAGTTTAAACTTTACTTTATTTTTGAGAGTAGAGTCAGAAACATTTTGTGTGCCGGAATTTTTTTGCTCATGGCATTAACTTACCCCCTTTATTTTCTTTTTAACAGATTTTCAGGATAGACATGTAAATTTAAGTCATGTCATTCATGTTCCATCAATTTGGCCAGAATATCCCTGACTTCTGAATCTATGGGATGACACAGTGATGCTGCGTGATACAAGTGGAACGTTCTAAATATTACATGAAGGTTTGACTACTTGCTTCCTCTTAATTAAGCTATGAAGCTGCTATCACATATTCCTGAATATTTAAAGGCATCATGTAGTAAAGTAATCAATGAAAAAATGTTGGTTGTAGAATATTAGGCATCAGCATACACAAGATTACTAATTGAAATCCTCAGATGATGTCATCTAAATTTTCTTGTGGTAGGCTGGTTTTTATGATGTTGAGACTTGTGATGGTTTAATTTTGTCTGACTGTCATTCTTATGGATTCAGAATTTACCATGAAGTTGTCTACATTCGGCATAATCAGTCGGAATTGATAACTGTTGCTGATTTTTATTGGTAATAAATATTGATGGCGAAGAATTTCTTTGTATAACCTGAAACACTAAAAGTAATCTCTGTGCTTAGGGACATTCTTCCTCCGTCAACTTCAACGATGATTTTAATGTGTATTTATGAATGTAAGCATACAAATAAAACATAGAGAAACCATCAACAACATCAGCATATGTTGCTCTAAAAAAGAAAAAGAAAAAAATCAGCATATGCTTCCTTAAAAACAAATCGCACACATGCATCAAATACCAATTAAACTTTTTACTAATCTTATTTAAAATCACCTACCTATTATACCGCCCATAAGCAAGTTGTTCCTTTATCTACCCTTCTTGTTTCTCAAACTTGAGGCTAATAAATAATTGCTGTTCTTGTCTGTTGCTGTTACGGATTTGATGCAGAGCTTCAATTTGATGATCCCAATATAAGTGCAGCAGTTTCCAAAAACTTGGCGGAATGTTATAAAGCTCAAATTGATGACTTGTGCTTGAATTAGTGTACAATAACTTTATTTAGTTATAGGATAGACTAGTTTCACGGAGACTGCTCCCTCTTGGAACCTAAATATATATAAATATATATATAATTTTCTTGTCTTATGTGCGTACATTTCATGTAACTCTCAGAACGCTTGTGAGGTTGCTGGATAAGGAAAAAAGCAGAACACATTTTAAAGTCATTTTGTCTAATTGATGCAGACTCGCAAGTTGCAAATTTAGGATTATTATTGACGGGACCCTTCCCGAATCTCTACTTTGGATTCGTGAAGTATCTCGTAGCACTCCGACAGAACTCCAACGAACTCTAACTTTGACTCGAAGAAACCCTGTCGGAGCACCGTGACTTACTTAAAACTGATTTATTAAATTTCTGATAAAAATTTGGCAGCATGTCGGCTGTATATTCGACTATGCCACCCTGCAGATTTAAAAGCAATTTAAAAATACTTCTATAGCACACAAATCTCAACTAGCAAGGGCCGAAATCAACTCCAACACACAATAATTATATTTGCAAAAATTAATGGGAAAACTAGGATTTTCTTTTAAAAAACACTTTAGTAAAACGTGCATTCAACATCTGGTACTTATATTTACAAATATTTATACTATAATTTACATACAACACATGCATGTGACAAAAGATGAGCTATACAATGGACTATAGTCGTCCGTCAGTCAACCCACGCGTCAGTCTAAGCCTCGTCAACTGGACGATTCGCTCATGCACCTGAAGGAACATTTTAAGAAATATATAACAAACAAACGGTGAGTATAACTCAGTGAGATAAATAATAAACAGCTTTATAAACTAAAGTATTTTTCTGAAATACTTTTTATTTCTTTCAATTAAAACTATTTCTGAAATTTATTTTGAATTTCTTTCTAAAACTTTTTCATTTCTCGTTTTGATGGTAACCCAGAGAAACTACTCATGTCATAAATCTCTAGTTAAGCCACTAGAAATTAGGGAATCTACCATGTGTAGTTACCGATGTGCGACTCTGGGCACGCGTTACCCCTACACAATCGGTTTAAACTACACTACCCTATACGTGCAGAGGGTCGCTCAACTGACTTCCTCTCTCAGTTAGTAACTCTCTCACATCTATCATACACGTATAGAGCATTCTATTGGGTACTCAACTGGGGCTAGGGTAAACCATCGACGTAAGGAAATACTTTTTCTCGGTATTCTCAAATAATCTAGTTTTTAAGGCAAAAAGCCTAAAAAAAAGTCTCATAATTTCTTTACATGAATATATATTTACTTTAACAATTCATGTAATAAGATCCAACTATATTAAAATATATAAATCAATTACGTAATGAAGTAAATGCACATAACATTAAAATAAGCTTTAAACAAACTAAGCTTGAGGAAAAGTAGATTTCTACTCACAAAGCGCTTCCCAATCGCTAACTTCCAATTCGAGAAACTCTCTTCACCTTTTACACGTCTCGATGTTCGTTAGAAAAACTTTCAATTCACCTAACATTTAAATCACCAACTTATTTACTACTTCATTCTAATATAAACTCTAATGGAATTCTTTAAAACTAATTAAGCAACAATTCACTCCATCACAAGCCCTTATTTTATACTATTCATTTCCGTGAAGATTTTCATGTCCAAACACATTTAAATACACACTTGAAACCACCGAATTGAAAGAAAATAAAAAGAAGACAACTTGTGCATTATTTATTCATACGACTACCTTTGAGCGTTACACGCATTCCATGTAATGCAATTCATCATCTATGACTTAATCACCCTCAAATACACATTTAAGCACGTACTTAGGACCTTAAAATCCCACAAATTCACTCACACGCAGCTGCTCTTTACTTTTGTCAAAAAGCACACGAATAACTCTTTTTTTTATTTTCTTTCGGTTCCAACACGTAATCACATTTCATCAAGCATTTATATACTTAATAATTTATTAACTCTCGTTTAACTAAACAAAATACAACCCACACACACACACCACACATACTGCCAAACAGAACACCAAATACCCATTTCTTTCCATTTCATTCACGGCACACACATCACATGACATCTCTACACAATCATTTATTCCATTTCAGTTTTTCATGAGATAAAATCAAGTAAACCCAACCTAACTTACTTGAGTTTGATATCAGTTACTCCTCTGAGATTCTCACGACATCATATCCTTCTATTTCAGTTTGTCCAACTTGAACTACAACCAAAATCAACCATAACTCTTGAAATTGACAGCAAAGAACTCAAGAAAACAACTCACAAACTCAATTGATTCCTCTTACCTACTATTGATCATCATCTTCACGCCTACCCCTGCCATTTTTCATCATTTCTTGGCTTCATCCAGCTGCTTCCAGCTCATCTTTTTCTGGTCTCAGCTCACCCGAAATCTGGCTTCTTCAGTCGCGATCTGCCTAGCTCGTCAACGCCCGTCGCGACTTCAGCTGTCTTCCCGATTTCTGGTCTGACTTCCTCACTTCCAGATCTGGTTTTCTGGCCTGAAATCAGCTGCTCATCCAGTTCCTTTAAGCCTCCATCTCAGCATGACAAAAGCCCTTAGATGATCGGTCTTCTTGCTTCTTCACTTGGCTGTCGAGAGCTATTGAAATTGCTGAGTGAGGGAGATTGATTTCGGTCTGATTTTTCGGGTCTACTGGAGTGAGTTTTCTGTGCCCGATCTGAGCTAGAATAAGACACCTTTAATTACTTAATAAATTGCCTAAACGCCCCTCAACTTTTCTCAATTATGCCAGCTTAAATTTCAATCAACTTTTCACATGTTTACCCCTCTTTTATTAACATTTTTATTACTCTCACTTATCCTTTTTCAATCATGTCCTTACTCATTATTAACTTATACTTAACACTCCCTAATAATCTCTTTTCATTCTCATAAACTTATATTACTCATGAAAAGTTTATCCCATAAAAATAAATACATTAAATCCATCAATTTTCATAACAATTGTAATATCGATAATATTAACCATTATTTCTCTCAATAATATTTCTAAAATATTCCACACTTACCACTTCATCAAATTAACCTCATAAACATTCAATTAGACTTATAATTATTCACTTGCATCACATATAAAAAATATCTCACAACGGTGGAATATTTTAAAAATACGATTGCATTTAACGTATTTATCTATATATATATATATATATATATTCCTAAGCATGAAGGACTTAGTCTTAACAATTATTATGGTATTCTAGATTAATGATCAACATTGCAGTAGCTTGAGATTGCTGTTCATGTTTTTACCTTGCCAAACCATGTTTGAAAAACAACATGCCTAAATGTCTCCTTGGTTCTCTTGATCCCTAAATGAAAACATGCAGATCTTAGTAAAGCTAATTGAGCTTGTTTGAGGACTTGGGATTGTCATATTTTATCATGGAAGCATAAGTTCTAATCAGTACAAAAAGAGCTGCTTTTTCTTGACATAAAAATAGCTGCTTCTTTCTTTGCTTATCAAGAGGTTAGATTAAAGGATCAGGTAATTAAGTGCAAGTCTGATTCAACTTGAGGCCAAATTGATTCTGGTGCTTGTATACTTGCCACTAAGAGTGCAACAAACTGCAATATTATGCCGCCGAAATGAGGGGCTTTCCACTCTGAATTCAAGTTCATAGTACTTAATATTCCTCTATAAATCTTCTCTCAAACTTGATTTTATCAAAGTTCCTTTGACACCAGGGCGTCATCCAGAGCCTGTGATTTTTTGAACTATGGATTCTCTCAGCTGCTTGGATTCTCCAAATGCTTCAATACTGTGAGTGATCAAATGTAAAATGCATTATTCACCACTCAAAACTTTTTAGGGTCATTTGTAACATTTATTAGTTTGATAATTATGAGAAAGTACGCACGAGAAATCAGAGAGCCACTGGTGAGATAATGGCACTGAAGGGAAGTTTGTTTTTTTGTCTATATATTAAATAGTACTGCTGAAGACTGAAGACATAATAGTGATTAAAACCTGAAATCTGAATAGTATATATATATTTTTTTTCTTTACCTCTGAATATATTGTAAACTTATTTATTTTTAAAATTTAAAATTGTCTAAAAATTAGTAAATTGATATTTATACATTTTTTACTATTTATTATTGTGTAATTTAATAAATTCTAAAACATTTTTTATATACATATTAATAATCAAAAAGTATAGTAATATTAATCATATTTAAATATTTAAATATATTAATATATTTAAAAAATAATTAAAAAAATGAATGTTTAAATTGTAAATTAAAATATATTAGTTTAATTCCAAGATAATTTAGGATGAGATGTATTTAAATTTTACTTTTCAAATATGTTTTTTGTAAGTATGAAGGAAAGAAAAATAGAGTAATATAAAATTAGGATGGATTTGGAATAAAACCATTTAATGTCATTAAATGATTTGTAATTAAGTGAAAAGTTAAAAATTGTTACTTAATTTTTTCGGTTGTTTTTTTATAGCTTTAAGTGGTTTGACTACTTAAGAAAATAAACAGAAATAACTTAATAGATACAATTCAACACTATTAAGTCTTTGTTGTCACGAATGCCTTAGGGGTTAGCACACCAAAAAATATATATATTTGTTAAAAAAATTTCTCAGCTAGACCTAAAAATTTAAACATAGATGATTGACGCAAAAGTCGATTCAAGATTTCATGTTAAAACACAGTTTCTACTAACATTTTTGTCGTTACGACTCCTCTAGATGTTAGTGTACCAAAAATTTAAATTTCTCAATTAGGCTAAAAATTTTAAAGATAGATAAAAACATCCATATTATGATAATTAATATGAAAATTGGTTCTAGATTTCGTTTTAAAACTTTTTTTTTTCTTGAAGTCTTTGCCTTCTTGAATGCTTTAGGGACCGATAATGGTCATTTTTTCAAATTTCTTAATAAGACCTAAAACTTTAAATATAGATGAAAAGACGAAATTATAATGATTAATACAAAAATCGGTTCAAAATTTCACTTCAAAACGCATGCCTTATGCAAGGTTACACACAAATGTATAATATTGATTATCAAGTAATGTTTGCTCTTGTACCAAAATGAATGCAATCATGGTTCATACATACGGCTCAGTACGACTATATATATGATTGTACGGCTGTGCTGGACAAAACACATATCCGTATGGTTGCATTTTGGCCGTACAATTTTTCAACCGTATAATGCGTATCGATATGATCATACCATATTGATACGACTGCATATGCACATATATGATAGCGTCGGGTATGAGTAAAAAAAAAAAAAAGAAAGAAAAAAATTGATATAAAAAGGAAACAACCCTAAATGCTCTCAAACCTCTTGATCGGTTGCTTTTCTGTCAACCTCGTTGTAACACTCCGAATCCAAACCAATTTAAACTGATCTAAGAGGTTATATATATATATATATATATATATATATATGTCTCTTAATGAAGTTTATGTGAGGTTCAATTAGAAACCTAAATTAAAAAAACCCAAAAAAAAAAAGTAATTCAAATGAGTCCAATTGGAAATTAGGATGATCCAATTATTTTTCTAAACACACCCAATTGTTTTTCGAAATTGTCCACTTATGGTTAAACATGGAAAAATGAGAATGTGAGAGGGGTAAATGTGTCAATCACAAAAAAAAAGAGAAATTGTGAAATTTTGTAAGGACAAATTATGGAAAAAAGAAAGAAAAATGAGAGGGTAAAAAAGGAAATAAAATGTTATGGAAATGGCAAAATTAGAAATGGTAAGAGACGCTTTGTTAAATTCTACTTGGATGAAAAAACGAGTGGTGGAGGAGGGAGTTAAGTGTGTCGTCATGCATGAAGATATATATATATATGTGTGTGTGTGTGTGTGTGTGTGTGTGTGTGATTATATGTGATTAAAAGCTACTCCATCCATTCATTTTTCATCCTAGCCAAACCCACACCTAAAGAAGAGAGAAAAAGCAAAGGGGAGGGAGAAGAAAGAAAGAAGAAGAAAGAAGGAAAGAGAAAGAAGAAGAGGAGAAGAAATTCAAGGAAGTTTGGAGAAGAAATTGTGGTGTGAAACTAATTCCAATTTAGAATAAATTTTCTTAGTTAGTTCTTATAGATACTAAATAAATTTTTGATGTTGTTTTAGGTGAAAAATAGTACAACGAGAAGATAAGTACAAGTGGACTTCCATAGAGCTTGGAATTAGTAAGTGGATGATTCTCTTAACTTGATTTATGAAAATATTTTTGTTATGTTTCAACTTTTATTAATTTTAGGAATCAAGTATATTTTGTGATCTATGGATTTTGAAGTATGTTTTAAGATTTTGGAGTATGTTTCATGAATTGAGAAAGATGAATTATGTTTAGTATATGTTTTGTGTGAAGTATGAATTTTAGAGTATGTTTTAAAAATTTTAAAGTATACTTAAAATCTATGAACTTTAGATTATGTTTTACAATTTTAAGAGATGATTTGTAATTTATGAAGCATGGATTTAGTTTTGAAATATTAAAGTATATTTTATAATTTATGGATTTAAGATTTTGTCTTATGATTTTAAAGCATACTTTGTGGTTTATGAATTAGAAAGTATACCTTTGGTAATTCTAAAGTGTGTTTGATGATTTGTGAACTTTGATGATTTGTGAACTTTATATTATGTGTTGAATTTTCAAAGTGTATTTTACAATTTAATAAAGTATATTATGTTACATGGTTTATGAATTTGATAGCATGATCTATATTTTACATAAGAAACTATAACTTTTTCTTGTATATATATGCATGAATGATATTTTGTTGGAAATTTAATCTTTAATTTAGAAAGCTTTATAAGTTTTAAAACACCAAAGTGTACCATTCCCTCAAACGGTCATATAAACATAACGTGAGTAAAGCCAAAATAGTTGTCTAATGTGTTTGGCAAAAGTTAGAAAAGTTGTTAGGGCTTTAAGAGAGTGAGTCATTGAGTCGCCTAGCATGTGAATGACAGAGTTATCCCCCAGCCTCTGCACGTGTGTTGAATGTCTACACCATATATGACGCTCACTCTTTTATATTTTAAAATCATTTTCCAGAAATTCGTTAGGTCTTAAAAGAAGCATTCGAACAGGTTAAAGTGGGATACTCGAGCAAGTGATGCATGAAAACCATGTTTGATATTGTCCATGTATATTTTGATCATTCCATAACACATACTAACAGATGCGGTTTTGCATATTGCATATATGCATTAATGATGTAAAGTACTTATACTTTGATACTATGAACATTATAATCATACTTACTATATATTTTATGGTATATGACATTTCTTGTGTTGGAATGAAAATTGGGAGTAAAACCGGAGATCCTAAGTAGTTAAAAATTGAAATGAATTTTAAAAGTGTATATTCTCTTTATCATAGGGTGGAATTATTCAACAAATAATCGTATTGTTGCCAAAATTTTATTATACCACCCTATATCTTATTAAACTTTCTAAATGATTTTAATTGAAAGAGTTTAGAATTCGTACAATTTTTTAACTATTACAAGATCTTCTCGAATTCAAGAAAGGAATTTGGAATAGTCCTGTCACTCTCTTCTCACCGATCGACTTAAGCTTCTATTTCAAGCGAGATCTCTCATGATAGACGCTTTTTGATGAGTCGAGCTTCCATTTCCAACTGTTATTTCACTAATTATCGATCACATTTCCAACAGGTCAAGCTTCCATTTTTGAAAAATCATCGATTAAGTTTATATTTTGATAAAAAAAAGGGGGGGGGGGGGGGGGGGGGGGGGGTGGTTTCTAAGTCTTCTCTTCCCACTCGTCATCTATTAAGTTTATCTGTTGACTTACACTTTCCAAGTATCTCTTCTCAAAATGACACACGACAATTTTAGTGTTTTACTTTTAAGTTGTAAGTTTACATTTACATTTTACATGCTCGACAGTAGCATTTGTGTTTTACTTAGTTTATATTTTCACTTAAAAATTGCAAGATTATAAAATTAACTCTTACTCTCCTGTACACGCTAATAACCAATTTATACACAATAACCTTAAGTGGCACAACTAGACAAAGCAAAGACCATTCAAATAAAATATAAAGCCACATTACAAACTCAAGCGCATACATTGAATACACGGACAACATTCAACACCTTATTATGTAGATTATCAATGAAGAAAATTTTTAAGAACCCTTTAAAACACACCTCAACTTGTTTTATGTACTCTTCTTGTTTTCTCCTCTCTGCAGCTCTTGCTTCCTAATGTTCTAGTAACAAAATTAAAACAATTACTAGGGAAGATTCTACAATTATAAAAAAAAAAAAAAAAAAAAAAAAAAATCACATGAAAAGCTACCTCACGAATTTCCTCAGCACTTTGAATAGTGTCCAAACTAGCCTGCAATAAGCAAAATTAAAACTTTTACAATATGGAAAACTGAGTAAGTTGCACTCCTAACGCAGCTCTTTGTTCAGCATTTGACAACATCTCTTTTTCATGCTTTAATATAGATACCCATAATGGAACAAGATACTCAGCAAATATCCCCGAAACAGAATAATATACTTAGTTCTGCTCAATATAACGTCCAGCTCCATATATTTAACTTCTGAGAATGCTCCTCAGCTGCATTCAAAGAGTCGGAAGAATCATGTATCTTTCATTGTTAGTCAATGATCAGCTGTGAGAACTCAATATTTCTAGCTAAAATGCCATTAATTTCAACTTTCT
Organism: Dimocarpus longan; assembly: GCA_022984855.1. Classification (NCBI taxonomy): domain Eukaryota; kingdom Viridiplantae; phylum Streptophyta; class Magnoliopsida; order Sapindales; family Sapindaceae; genus Dimocarpus; species Dimocarpus longan. The sequence goes on from CM041026.1 coordinate 21,481,849, forward strand.
TCCAAACGCAACGTGCAAATATGGGATATATCAAGAACACTTGTTACAAAAGATGTAAAAATATGTGTATGATTTCATAAAGTATACGATACAGCAAATGCACAGATTATACAATATCAAATTCACGTGATGTTCAAGCTTTTCCTTCGCGAATTTTGCTTCCAAAGCCAACTTATCACGCTCTAATCGTTGTGAAATGACCTCACCCCTAGCAATATTAGACAGAAAATATTAATGGTACAGTGTTTACATCAACTGAAAACATATGCAAAGCCCAACTAAAAAAATGTATACAGAAATTTAGAGCATTTCTTCTGGGTTGCATTAAATCCACGACCATAATTAGTCAACCAAGCCGATTGAGCAGAGTGAAGCATTACATTCTATAACTAAAGCCAGGGCAAACACCAAGAAGACCATTCTTCAGTGAAGTTGGTTAGAAAATCATGACAAACCTAAGGCATTGAAGATCTTTTCAAGCATCAGAAATTGAATTTAACTATAAAAGCAGAATCCATAGATTTAAAGATAGCTTTACCTAGACTTTGCTCAATCATCTTCGAGACATCTGGCCTTCTCAACTGCCTTTTCTTGGGCCTTTTTAGTATCTTCTTACATCTAGTTACAAAAGAAATAGGAAATTAGGTACCCAAAACAATAAAACTAAGCAACTCATTCTATGAGGAGGAGGAGGAAGAAAATTTACTAATAATTCATACCTGGGTTGCTTCAAGAAGTAAGAGGTCCTTTCTTCCATCCACTGCAACAATGGAACAACAAATTATACCAGAAAACCAACTAAATAGTTTTCACAGTACTGCAGGAGATACAGGAAAAAGACTTTATTACTTCATTCAAACAAGTTACTGTATTCAAACCATTTAATGCATGTTTCACAAACTCAAGCACACCACAAGATTAACATAATGTATCACTTAACAGTAACAAACAGTATATCATTACTAAGTCATACAAGAGATTTAAATGACATTTATCCAGGTAGTAGGGACTAGCCATATTGAAAACAAGCATTATATCACCCAAATGATATTTAAATTGAGCATCTGAGAAAAGCACAGCCATGACCAGCTCGAATCAGTCAACATTAAATTGGATGGAAATATATTATAAAGCTCGTTAACACTAAAAAAAAAAAACAATTTGTCTTTATGTCTAACAAACTTTCTCCTAAAACAAAAATTTTAAACAACAATTAGCACATTCATGTTCCTTTTTAACTTGCTATATGTCCACCTGAACTTACCCTGAACAGTGATACTATAACAAACGGGCCCAATACAAAGCAACTCGGTTAATATTTATCATAAAATATTATACATTTACAAAATAGAGCACCTATTAACACATTTGAGCAGAATGCTACCAAAATTTCAACCATGCATGGGATTTAACAATATTTTCATCATTATCATTACATCTCTACTGCAATCAATCGCAACTTCAAATCTTAAACAAGACGTTAAGGTCATTTCAACTTATTAAGCAAACTTAACAGACCAGTGCACTGCCATGATAAATGATCCTACAACCAAGGCAATGCAGTTGACATTTATGGTACTTAAGTATGCACATTGACAAAGTCCGAGTGCTGTTGAAGCAATGCTATCATACGATTAACAAGAAAAAATTGTTACTATTCAACATCACATGTATAAGGAAGATTGGAAAAAAATGTGCAATAAGATGCAGATGCAAACGTTGGGGGAAGAATGAAGATCACATCCTCCGAGCTCAAATTCAAATAAAAGCAACGAGAAAAAAGTTTAAGAGAACCGAAACTTACATGCCTTATGAAGAGAAAAGGTAGTACATAATTTTGATAACATTTTTCATTACACTTCCTTGGCACACGCATGTTATAGAAACTCGAAGTTTTGTAAAACATTTTCAGAAAAAGATTTTACAAAGGGACCACAAAAATAATAATAGGAGTTATCAAAAGTACAATATAAAAAAGGAAAAAAAAAAAAAAAAAACTTAAAAGAAAAAATTAGAAGGTGGACTCCTTCATATTGTCTCGATCATTGATGAAGAAAAAACACAGAGGACCAGCCAGAGCACCAGACAGTGAACCAGCCAGCATCACATACCCAAACACACCATCAATACAAGAAAATGACACCCATAAAGCTCCAGACTATAGGATTGTTTCACCACCAACCTAATCCAACCCCACCCAACCACAGAAACCCATCCAATCAACCCAAACACCAACAAAACCAAATTAGAGAGATGGTAAGAGGAAATAAAGAAATGGGGAGAGAAAGAGCAAGGGCACTGATCGTCTTCCATCAGAATAGATCTCGATATCCTTGGGTGGAAGGAGGTCACCGCTCAATGGCCAAAAAACCCTACCCGAATTCCCCAAATATCATGTCAATTCACCAAATAACCCTAAAAACAACCTAGACCAAGAAACCTACCAATTCATTCAAAAAAAAACTTGCAAGCCAACCACCCATCTCCACCCAAAAACACTTGTGACAATTGAAAACCCAACACAACACCTGCAAAGCTCAAAGACCTACCACTGAAACCCTAAACACCTACCCAAACACCACCACCTACAATCGAAATCCTCCCAAAGCCCACCTTCCACATCCAAAATCCTCCCAACAAACACTGACGAGAGGGAAGAGGCGTAGCCGAAAAACCAATGCAACAAACATCGACCAAAGCAGACTGCCATAGATGAGAGTAGAACAGTGGAGGAAAGGGACTGCAAGGGAAGAGAGAGGAGCCATAAAGAGTTTCTGTTCACTGAATTAGCAAAACAAGATAACATATCAAATCCCCTTTGCATTCTGATAAAGATCAATCTAGAAGGTCAACGAGGAGACCACAAATTTGAATATTAATTCAGTTTCTTATTTTGATTCAACTAAGGATTTTAGGCAGTTTCTTATTTTGATTCAATTAAGGTTTTTTTAGGTTATTTCCTGTTTTAATTTAGTTTCCTATTTTTATTTTATTTCCTTGTTTGGGTAGAGATTCTAGCCTATTTAAAGGGCAACTTTATGTAGTTTTATTATTCAGTCAAATATCAATAAAATTGAGAGTTTTCTCTGCATTCGGTTTCTCTTAGATTCTAGGAGAGCTTGGGCTAGGGCGAGGGCTAATAACCCAAACTCTAGAGAGTTAGCAAACCCTAATTAAGGTGACCTAACTCAAATCTATCGTTGTGTGGGTGCGAAGTAAGGGCTGCTGGACGTTGCTTGCTGTCTAAGTTAGGGCTGTTGGCACGTTGCTTGCTGTTCACGTTAGGGTTATTTGGTTTTACTTGCTGCCGAAGTAAAGGCTATTACTACAATTCTTGTTAGTTAAGTTAGAGCTGTTAAGGTAGTTATTGGATCCCTAATTGGTACCTTAACAATTTGGTGCTTTCATTGAGAGATTTGGGGTTGAAAGTGTGGTAAAGGCGAACTCATGGCTGGTAATGGAAAAGATGAAGCAAGTGGGAGTGTTGTCAACTCACCGTCCAATGCACCAATCTCTAATCAAAATCGGTTTGCAGCCTTGGAAGCGGGACAAGCGGAGTTGCAAGCGGGTCAAGATGAGTTGCAAAGATCGTTGGCGCAAATAATTGACAGATTGGATCGAATGGAAAGAAGGGATCGACGAGAGGGCCAAGGACATGTGAATGAGAATCCGGAGGAATTTAGGAGAGGTGGTCGAGTCGAGAGAGGTCCGTTGCGAGTGGAGCATTGGGTGGATCATGAATACGAGAATCGGCGGGATGATGATGAATATCCTAGGCATGGCAGAAGGCTTCGCGGCCGAATGCAAGCCGATGAGAGACAAAGGGGTCGCTGGAGAGAAGAAGATAACTTGGATGATGATTGGAGAGGATTACGCAATTATCAACAAGGGCCGAGAAGGCCGAAGGTGGACTTTCCTAGGTTTAGTGGGGGTGATCCGCATGAGTGGCTTGATAAAGTAGACCACTACTTCCGAGTCTACGAAGTTGCTAGGGAAGATAGGGTTATCACTGCATGCATTTACTTAGACGGAAAAGCCAATAGTTGGTGGCGGTGGTTAAAAGCGCAATATGAAGAGGAAGAGAGGCATCTAGGGTGGACGGCGTTTGAGAGAGAGTTTCTGAATCAGTGGGGTCCATCGCCTGTTGTTAATCACCATGGGCAGTTAGCGAAACTCAGACAAGAAGGAAAGGTACAAAACTATATTGATGAATTTCGCAGGTTGCAGACTCTAGTCAGAGGATGGTCTGAGGAGACACTACTGGGGACGTTTATTGAAGGATTAAAGCCTTGGTTGTCACGGGAGTTGAAGCTAAAGCAACCACAACGGTTGACTGAGGCAATGAGACTAGCGGAGATATTAGAAGATAGTTATCGTAGTGACAAGAAACCATTCAAGGAGAGTGTTGGGACTAGAGACTTGAAAGCTACTACGTCCTGGAAAGGAAAGGAGGCCGTAGAGAATAAACCCGAAGGAAAGAGGTTGTCACGAGAGGAGGTTCAGGAGCGAATGAAGAAAGGGTTGTGCTTCAGATGTGGTGAGCCTTGGGTCAAGGGACACAAATGCAGGAATGGAAAAGCATATTTGGTGATTGAACCTAGTGACAGCGAGGATGGAAGTGAAAAAGAGGAGTCCGATGACAAAGGTGAGATTCGAGTCACTGATAAAGCAGATAGTGTGGAAGAAGCTGAATTGTCTTTACATGCCCTATCGGGAGCGCCTAGGCCTTCGACTATGCGACTGTTGGCGTGGATTGGTAAATCTGAGGTAACTTTATTAGTTGATTCGGGATCGTCACATAATTTTATTAATGCAAATGTTGTTAGAAAAATTGGGTTGTCGGGAGTAGTAATTGATCCGTTTGATGTACGAATAGCTAATGGGGAGAGATTGACATGTGAGGAAGTAGTTAGGGATGTGAAACTAAATGCTCAAGGAGTTCGAATTGTGGCCGATTTGCATGTACTACCATTGGTGGGATTAGATGTAGTCTTGGGTAATGCTTGGTTGAAAAGTGTAGGTAAGGTGCTCCATGATTTTGAAAATATGACAATGGAGTTCAAAATAGGAAGGAAAAAGAAGATTTGGACTGCTTTATCCTCTAAGGAAATTAGGCATTGTGAGGCCCATATAATAGAGAAGCTATGTAGAGGAGGGGCGCAATGTTTTGCAGTAGTGGAAAGGAATGGCATTGATGGATTATTTGAGGATTTGCAGAAATTACCGGAAACAGTACGAGAGGTTGTAGTAAAGCACAAGCAAGTTCTAGAGGTACCGACTAGCTTGCCACCATCGCGGAGTTTTGACCACCGCATAACTTTGAAGGATGAGTCGAGACCAGTGCATGTTCCTCCATATAGATACGCACATTTTCAGAAAGGGGAGATAGAGCGTCAAGTGGAAGAAATGTTGAAGAGTGGATTGATTCGACCAAGCACTAGTCCTTTTTCATCACCGGTGTTGTTGGTGCGAAAGAAGGATGGAACATGGAGATTTTGCACGGACTACAGGGCCTTGAATGAAGCTACGGTGAAGGATCGATTTCCTATACCGACAGTGGATGAGATGCTAGATGAGTTACATGGAACTAGTGTGTTCACGAAACTTGACTTGAGGGCGGGATACCATCAGATTAGGATGAAGGAGGAAGATGTACACAAGACTGCTTTCAGAACACACTCGGGGCACTATGAATATTTGGTGATGCCGTTTGGACTGTGTAATGCGCCTTCAACTTTCCAAGCGGCCATGAATGATATTTTTCGACCCTATTTGCGGAAGTTTGTGCTCGTGTTCTTTGATGATATTCTTGTGTATTCCAGGTCTATGCAGGAACATTTGGAGCAACTTGACTTGGTGTTGAAGATTCTTGGCCAACACAATTTTTATATCAAGATGTCCAAGTGCGAATTTGTCAAGGAAGAATTAGAGTATCTCGGACATATAATTTCTAGTGGGGGAGTAAAAGTTGATGCCAGGAAGGTTGAGGCCATGGTGGATTGGCCGTTGCCGAAAGACGTGTCTGCTCTGAGGGGATTTCTTGGCTTAACAGGATACTACCGGAGATTTGTAAAAAACTATGGCCTAATTGCTCGGCCATTGACGGCCATGTTGAAGAAAGATGGGTTTGAGTGGACAGAAGAGGCAAGGCAGGCTTTTGAAGACTTGAAAAGGGCAATGACGCAAACACCAGTACTAGCATTACCGAACTTTGAGAAACCATTTGAGATTTATACAGATGCTAGTGGTGAAGGTATTGGGGCGGTGTTGGTTCAAGAGCAAAGACCGTTAGCATTTATTTCCAAAGCTTTAGGTCCTATGAAGAAAGCTTGGAGCACTTATGCACGGGAGATGTTAGCGGTAGTATACGCGGTTAAGGTCTGGAGGCCTTATCTTTTAGGTCGCAAATTCACAATAGTGACAGACCAACAAGCCTTGAGGCATTTGCTGGACCAGAAAATTGTGACGCCGGAGCAACAAAAATTCATGGTGAAATTACTAGGTTTCGAGTACGATATTGTCTACCAACCGGGCAAGGAAAACAAGGTTGCGGATGCTTTGTCTCGAAAGGAAGGGAGCCCTATGCTATGGAACGTATATGGTGAGGATGATATGTGTTTATTGGCTCTTAGTGGGGCTGAATGGAGGATTTGGGATAGGCTTCGTGAGGCAGTGAAGTTTGATTCTAAAGCTCAAGAGATTTGCAAGAAGATTGAAGTCCAAGAAACTGGGGTAGATCGGTATCGCTTGAAAGATGGACTACTACTTTATAAGAATTTGGTGTATGTTCCAGGAGTGCCGGGGTTACGTGAAGAGATTCTTACTCACTTTCATAATAGCAAGGAAGGAGGTCATTCGGGGTGGTTGAGAACTTATGTGCGTATTAAAAATTTATTCTACTGGGAAGGTCTCAAGAATGCAGTAAAAACTCTAGTAGCCGAGTGTGACACTTGCCAGAAGGTGAAGTATGATCAGAGGCAACCAGCAGGGCTATTACAACCGTTGCCTATGCCAGAGCGAATTTGGGAAGATTTGACTATGGATTTTGTTGAGGGATTGCCTAGTAGTGGTGGTTATGAATCTATTTTGGTTGTGGTGGATCGTTTAAGCAAGAGTGCTCACTTTATTCCACTCAAGCATCCATTCACAGCCAAAAGTGTTGCTAAGGCCTTTGTGGAAAATGTGGTGAAGTTACATGGGATTCCAAGGAGTATTGTGACAGATAGGGGAAAGTTGTTTATGAGTTCCTTTTGGCAAGAGTTGTTTTCATTGCAGGGTAGCAAGTTAAAGGCAAGTTCATCTTACCATCCACAAACTGATGGTCAAACGGAGGTGGTGAATCGAATTCTGGAGCAATACTTGAGGTGTTTTTGTCATGATGATCAACGAAAATGGGAGTATATTCCGTGGGCGGAATATTGGTATAACACAACTCATCAGGCATCTATCAATATTAGCCCGTTTGAGTTGGTGTATGGGAGGCCACCACCTGCGTTAAGTGCATATGAAAGAGGTACGGCTCGTAATGAGGAAGTTGAGCAAGAATTGATCACAAGGGATGAGATGTTGAAACGAGCTAAGAAAGAACTTGAGAAGGCTCGAGTGAGAATGAAAAAGTACTATGATCAAGGGCGAAGGAACGTGGAGTTTGAGCTTGGAGACTATGTGTATTTAAAGCTTCAACCTTATAGGCAGAAGTTATTGAAGAAAAGGTTTAATGTCAAATTGTCTCAAAGGTATTATGGGCCATTCAAGGTATTGGAAAGGGTGGGTGAAGTTGCCTATAGGTTGGATTTGCCGCCAACTTCTCGACTACATCCAGTCTTTCATGTGACAGTATTGAAGAAACGAGTCGGAGATCCTAAGTTAGTGGTAAATGAATTGCCCGTGTTTGATGATGAAGGACGGATGGTGATTCAACCGAAAACTGCTATGAGATACAAGAGCTGGTGGAAGAGGCGTGAGAAGAAAAGAGTTTGGATGGTTTTGATTCAATGGAAGGGGTTACCTATGGAAGAAGCTACCTGGGAGGACTATGATGAGATCGTAGAGCGATTTCCAGATTTTATCCTTGAGGGCAAGGATGTTCTTAAAGACCGGGGGAATGATAAAGATCAATCTAGAAGGTCAACGAGGAGACCACAAATTTGAATATTAATTCAGTTTCTTATTTTGATTCAACTAAGGATTTTAGGCAGTTTCTTATTTTGATTCAATTAAGGTTTTTTTAGGTTATTTCCTGTTTTAATTTAGTTTCCTATTTTTATTTTATTTCCTTGTTTGGGTAGAGATTCTAGCCTATTTAAAGGGTAACTTTATGTAGTTTTATTATTCAGTCAAATATCAATAAAATTGAGAGTTTTCTCTGCATTCGGTTTCTCTTAGATTCTAGGAGAGCTTGGGCTAGGGCGAGGGCTAATAACCCAAACTCTAGAGAGTTAGCAAACCCTAATTAAGGTGACCTAACTCAAATCTATCGTTGTGTGGGTGCGAAGTAAGGGCTGCTGGACGTTGCTTGCTGTCTAAGTTAGGGCTGTTGGCACGTTGCTTGCTGTTCACGTTAGGGTTATTTGGTTTTACTTGCTGCCGAAGTAAAGGCTATTACTACAATTCTTGTTAGTTAAGTTAGAGCTGTTAAGGTAGTTATTGGATCCCTAATTGGTACCTTAACACATTCCTCATAGATAGGCCTTTTTTGGATCATCAAAGTAAGGATGCTCCATAGCTTTCTTTGCTGAGATCCGCTTTGCAGGTTCATATTGCAACATTTGCTGCAAACACAAATAGTTTTAACTGTTAGTTTGCAAGAAGTAATGATAAAGAGTTGAGAGTTTAAAAATCAATAAAAGTTGTAACTTACAGCAAGCAGATGTAGTCCATCCTTTTCCAGATTAGGAACAGCTGTAAACAGAGTTTGAGGGTCCATTGCGGGTACTCAGGCCAGTTCATCAGGCTGCTCACTCCTGGCCACACTTGTTCACTTGGAGTACCTAATAACCTGAATCCAAGGCCAGAAGATAATAAGGTGCATGAGAACATGTTCTTATTTCTAAAACCACCATAGCAGAAAACTCAAGAGGCATCATTATTCAACCTGAAAATAATTAGGAGCTGTTGCAGCTCAGAACCTCCCGGGAAAAGTGCTTGCTTTGTGACAAGTTCAGCTACAATTGAGATAGAACAAAAATTATCAATTTGCATAGCTGTAATAATAGAATCACTTGGATAAAAAGACTAAATTAAATTAGGAAGGAAGAGATTACCAAATATAAAGTGAACAGACCACACATCCAAAGCAGTAGAGTGATGAGTACACCAGTACACCTCAGTAGGACTTCTGGAGCTCTGTACGAGAGAATCAATATCCCAATTTTTTTTAGCAATTGATAAAATAATCCGTTAACAAGAATAAACATAGAATATCTCACGAGTGTACTTCTTGATTGGAAGAGTAAATGCTCGAGCTAGTCCAAGATATGCTATCTTAAGCATCTGAGTCATTGGATCCATCAACAGATTGTGAGGCTGAGTTGGCACAATGAAATTAGAGGGTTAACTAAACAATTTTGTCAATTTTAGGCTAACGTGGGATAAAAAATAAAGGAAATAGTAGTGTCTGTTAAACAGACTTTAGTGTCTATTAAAAGGTAAGTCCCAGCTGGATATGCTGCATAGAATTGATCTCCTCTAGAATAAGCAGCTGTAGTCCTTAACACCACCAACAACAAAATCCACTTAAATGAGAAAACCCAACTACAACACAAGAAGAAAAGACCAAAAACAAAAAACCCACACAAGAAAAGACATATTTGAAATCAACCCAGATGCAAAAATAAAATAACTCACATGTTGCTAGAGCAAGCACAGCTCAAACACAGCAACAAAGCAATAGAATCCCGTGTGAGACACGAATGTGGGAAATTTTTGGATTTTGAGAATATCAAGGAAATCATTGTCGTAATCGTAGAGCCTCATATTTGATTGGGATTACAACGAGTACTTTTAAATAAACAGAGATTTATTTAAAAGTCATGGTTCAGGCATTGTATCGAACTTAATCAAATCAAATCAAATCAAAGATTCTCGAATCGTATCATAATCAAATAAAAAACCCCAACAAAACGCAACAAAACAAGACGAAGAGGAGCTTACTACTCGGGATTTATCGTGGTCGAGCGAGGACAAAGAGATAGAGGGAGACAGTCCCACAACCGAATGATCTGAAAATACCAATTCTAACCAGCACATCAATTCCATTAGGACAAAGATTTAAATGACATTTATCGAGGTATTAGGGACTAACTAAATTAAAAACAAGCATTATATTACTTGACACCAACGTAATCAAAATCAGAGAACATCAACCAGCATCATTATAGACGGAGTCCAGCCGTAGCAGTACTGATGGGTAAATCTCGCAAGTCGCAGAAGGAGAATAACACTAGTGGGTACGTCTTGGTTTGACAAATAGCATCAAAGGCGCTGGTGGAAAACTCCATTGAAAGACTGGAGAAATGGGACCGTCAACCTGAGACGAAAGAAGTAAAAACATCGAATTAGCAATATACATAGTAATAGCAAAACAGTGTTTTTGAGTCTACGCACTTGTTCGACGACTTGAGTGGCAAAATAATTTTTTAATCAAAACTTCGGAAGGCCATAAATTGTGCTCGGACGTCCGATTTAGGTTATTTTTTTAATTTTTTTGAAATTGAGTAGAACGCTTGGAATGCCATATATTACGTGTTGCATGAAACTAATTTGCTTTTTAGGGTTTAGGGTCAGAGGTTTACGGTTAGGGATTAAGGGTTTAGGATTAAATAAATTATTCAAGATTTAGTTTGCCTGCGCTTAGTATGCTATTGTTTATTTCTTTCAGTAATTACAAATTTTAAGTTTGTGTTCTATCGTTTATATCAAAATTACTTGTCTCGTTTCAAAACAAACCTTTCACTGCACCACTATTTCAATGCGTAAGAATATTAAACTTATATTCTATTCAATGTAATATTAACAAATAACAAAGACATTATCAATTTGTAGGTTAGTAAACACTTACAGTTTCTTAAGATTATATAAACCCCCAAACTGGAATGAATGGGACTAAAGAATTAGTCGTTGAGAAGTTAGGTGATGCATTTTGACATGACGTTATCAAATATTTAGTGTAAATGATGGCATACTATACCCATATCCAAACATTCAGATTAAATGGAATTATACATACAGTTACTCCCAGTACCTCAGTGTGGTTGCATTCCTATAAATAATCCCTTTCATGCCTGAACTCCCAGTTCTGCACCAAAAAAGATAATAAATGAAATTAACTTCATTCATGGAAAGACTCACAAACAATTTGATTTTATATACCGAGGTTGTAACTTACATTGCCTTGACATGGCAAACATTATCATTACGACATAATGTGAGAAAAAATTTATCTCAATCCTTGACACGGCAAACTTTATTGATACGACATAATGTGAGAAAAAATTTATCTCGATTATATTTTGAACTTGCATAATAACACTTAGCACACAAGAGCATTACCATACAACTTATATACCAAGCAGGATCTTTGAGGACATTTGCTACCAGCATATGGAACACCTTTTCCTTCTTTGAGCCTTGAATGAACCAAAACACATCGATTAGATACTTAACATCCATCAAATCATACAATACCATCACAAAAGGTTTAAGCGAAAAATCAAAATATTAGAGTCAACCAAGGTTCGTAAATATATGATACAGTACGGTACGCCTGATACGTATTATACAACATGTATATACAGTAAATAGTAAAAAAAAAAAAAAACTAAATTTTTAATATTTAGTATTTAAAAACACTATTTATTTACATTTTTAAAATTTTTTAATATTTATTTTGTATTAAATAAATATTTATTTTTTATTTTACTTAATTTTTAAAATTTTTTAAATTTTAATGTTTACTTAATTATATTACAGGGAAAATCCCAAAAAACCTGCTTTAGTTTGAAAAAATGTCCATTTTCCTACTAAGGTTTCATTTTTGTCCAAAATTCTCCCTACCGTCAATTTTTTAATGAAAATGTTAAAAAAAATCAAAATATCCGATTTACCCTTGATTTAAATATATAATATAAAATTTAAAATATTAAATATTAAATCAAAATAATATTTAAAAAAATGGGATAATCCCAAAAAACCTGCTTTAATTTGAAAAAATGTTCATTTTCCCCTAAGATTTCATTTTTTATCCCAAATCCCCCCTACCGTCAATTTTTTAATGAAAATGTTAAAAAAAATTAAAATGTCCGATTTACCCTTGATTTAAATAATATAATATAAAACTTAAAATTTAAAATAAACAGTATTAAATCAAAATAATATTAAAAAAAATCAAAACATTGAAAACTGAAGTTAAAGAAAAATTGAACCAAAAATAGAAAAATTAAAAAAAAAAAAAATCAATGTCCAATGTCCCGGTCATCCATCATCATCATTTCAGGAAGTTAACTTTGTCATTGACAAATTTTCTGGGTTTCCAGTTGGAAACCCATATTCACAATCCTAATATCTCAGTTATCATCATTAATCCTATAAACTCAATCACAACAACAAACCCAGAATCCTAATCAAACTCATATCCAGCCATCAAGTCTCAACACCACACCACTGATTCACAGCAACAAACCCAATTAAACTCAAACCCTAACATCACCACTGCCACCGTCGCCATTAAACTCAATCAAACCTATCACAACCACTGTCAACCCCAATCTCAGGATTCACAAACCCAATATCCCAGTTATCATCATCAATCTTAGAAACCTAATCATAACAACAAACTCAAAAACTCAACCAAACCCAGAAACCTAACCGTCAAACCCCAACACCATTACCATCTATTCACTGCAACAAACCTAATCAAATCTAGAAATCTAGTTGGCAAACCCCGACTCCACCACCACTACCGATTCACAATAACAAACCCTATCAAACACAAACCCCAACATCACCACCACTACGGCTGTCATCAAATCTAATCAAACCTACCACCACCACCATCAACCCATATCAAACCCAAATCACACATCACTCGACGCGGTGGAGTTAAAGCTCTTAGTAGAAAAGAGGCTAAGGTGGAAGGGAAATGTGAAGGAAGATGAGAAAGAGCACAATGAGAGGAGAGAGAGTGTGTGTGATAAGGTGGGATGGGTAGTACGTCAAAATCGATAGAGGAGATTAGTGGATCCAAACCTGGTTTTAAAAGCATCCATGGAGATGGGTGCGTCGCAATCATCGATGGTGGAGATCGGTGGTGATGGAGACGAGATGAGTGGAAGAAGATGAAGAAGATGAAGAGATGGGAATGGTGATGATGAACGGCGACTGGAATGAGATTTTTGGTTTTTTAATTATTTTATTAAATTTAGTATAATATTTTTTATATTTAATATTAGTATATTATTTTATTTACTTTGATTTTTCATATTTTAACTAATTTTTTATTACATTTTCCATTTTACCCTTAAAGTCAATCGGTCAATCAAGTCACGTTGACGGAATCTATAACCATTAGAGGTATTATCGTCCTTTTACATGCTTTTAAGGGGTTTTGAGTATTTTCTTAATATTAAGGGGGATTTTGAATAAAAATAAAATCATAGGTAGTACAATGAATATTTTTTCAAACCAAAAGAGGTTTTTTGGGATTATCCCTTAATTTTAATTAATTTTTTATCGCATTTCTCTTTTTGCCCTTGAAGTCAAACGGTCAACAAAGTCAACTTAACGGAATCTATAACCGTCAAAGGTATTATCGTCCTTTTACATGCTTTCAATGGGTATTTTGAGTGTTTGATTAACGTTAGAGGGGATTTTGAATAAAAATGAAATCATATGTAATAAAATGGACATTTTTATAAATTAGAACAGATTTTTTGGAATTATCCCTATATTAAATAAGTAAAAAGTTAATTTTGATTTTTTGTAGGATAATACAGTAAATTCATGGAATATAATATTAAAAAAATATTATAAAAAATTTAGTATATTAAAACACAAAAAACGAGAGGTCTCATCCATCCATTTGCCCCATGCTAGCTATCTCACCCCTTTTTTCATCAGTTTATAACTTTTCAAAAATAAAAAAAGTTATCACCCATTTCTCTTCTTCTCCGATTAGTTTTCCTCCTCTCCCATTACTTCTCTCTCAACCATTTTCTTTTCTTCTTTTCCATTTCTTCATCAGTCTGCGTCATACCGTCGCTGAAAGTGGAAGCTTTGGTCGTCAAAAATGGAAGTTTCGATCGCCGACTCGCCGGAAAGGGAAACTTTGGCATTGATAAGGAGAGGGTTTGGAAGGGATGCAACCGATCGGGATTTGGGGGAGAAAATGGGAGAGTTTTAGGGTAGCAGTGATTTTATATAATTTTTTTCCCGTTTTGCCCCTGACGTATAATGTCATATACGAGCGTACGCATACAGTACGACTGCATACGACTATCCCAGTACACGTTATACTGAAAAAAAAAAAACAGATACAGGATACGATCGTATCAACGTATATACGGCTTGATACAACCGTATTTACGAACCATGGAGTCAACCTACCAAAATATTAAAGTCAACCTACCCTTCAAGAATACACTGAAGATGATACTTATGTTTGCAACTGGTAACCTGAAAACAAGAAACAACAATCAAAAGATTATACAATCAATATATGAAGTAGCATTTTTATTCATTTTATACATACACCCGTATCAAAACAAAACAACCAAACAACAATAGTAAACTCATGATCAGTCAATAAACAACATAAAACGCGAAACACGTTTTTTTAGATAATTAAATATAAATCAGATTCAGTGATTAATCATAGAAGCACTGACTAATCAAATTGACCAATTGCACTCAAAGTCGTAACTTGATCGCAAGTCAAAATCTTTGTAAATTTAAACAGTCAAAAGATATACCCAAAACATGTCGATCAAATAGTGTCGTACAGTTTCAAATTCAAGACGCTACAACAACATTTATAGCGTCTCAGAAAACCCACGTGAGAAACAAAATCTACCAACAATCGAGATAGAAAACTTAAAAAATAAAAAATTAAGATTAGTTTTCTTACCATCAAAGCCATCAATTCATATTCCAACCTGTTCAATCAAACACAACAATTAAAAAACCAAAATCAGTAAAAAAGACCCAAGAAACCTTCACAAACATAACTTCTTGGACAACCTATATGAATTAAAACAACCAATAACCAAAACAAGAGAATTAAAAAGACAAACCTTTTTAGCAGAGATTGAGAATTAGAAATCTTTGGGGCGTTAACGGACTACTTGGAACGAGCTGTGGCGGCCACCGGGATGTTTCCTTCGTACCCATTAACAGTGGCCATACTAATCTTGATTCAAAGAAAGAGAGAGAGTTTTAGAGAGAGAGAGAGAGAGAGAGAGAGAGGGAGAAAGGGCTTATCGCAAAAACCCCATATGAGGGAGCACCCGCTTCTCTTAAACAAAGAGAGAGAGAGAGAGAGAGAGAGAGAGAATGAACTTCTAGTCTGTGTTTGTTTTGCTAGATTGGACTGGGTTTTGATAAAATGCAGTCCAATCTCTTGTTTGGTTGTGACATGGGATTGGAAACCAATCCCATGTTCCTCATTTTAAATGGCTGCGGTGGGTTTATTTAAACCCACTACAACATATGGGTTTATTAATTCTAATGTCAGTTGTTTTAGTTTCAATTTTTTATTTTTATTTTTTTGCCTTTCAGCCTTTTCTTCCATTGCACAGGTAAGTTATGTTATATTGCTTTGAAATTAATTAACTATTTTAAATATAAAATATATTTATCTTATTTATATTTTTTAATCCAATCTCATCTTCAACCAAACAGAAAACAGTATTATTTTTATCCAATCCATACTACTGCACCAAACATATCATAGTATTAATTTATCCAATCTCATCCTATCCGATCCGATCCAATCCAATCCCATCAAAATAATCCAATCCAATTCCGTATACCAAACGAGACCTATTTTGTCGCTTCTCTTCTTCTTCAGAGACAGAGAGAGAGAGAATGGATTTTGTTGTGTTCTTAAAGATAGGGAGAGAAAGGGAGCGTGTTTATGAATACTATATTGTTATAAAAAAAGGGGGGGGGGGGGGGGGGGGGCGGGGCTAGTTTTGATAGGCCCCCCACAATTTAGGTTTTATCATGATTGATTATGAAGTGAGAACATAACCCCTTATTTTCAAATATTTTAATAAGATAAATTTTCTTTATAGTTTGATGTATTAGCCAAAAAACCTTTTAATTTTAGAAATCACTAATAACCATCCTGTAGTTTATAAGCATAGGCCATAAACCCTTTGTAGTTTATTGAAATATTCAGGGAAAAAAACTCTTGCTATTCACTTGGACATTAAAAGTCAATATTTAACCGTTAATATAAAAGAATAAAACTGCTCAAACAAAATAAAATATATAATAATGTCAATTAATTAAATTAAAATAATTCTTTTTAAAAATAATGATTGTCATGGACGGTAGAAATGAAAAACAAATATATCATTTAAAAAAAATTATTAAATAGCATCAAAAAATTAGAACATATCATTTCTACCGTCCATAATAATGATGGACAATGGAGATGGACAAAAAATATTAAAATGAAAAAAAAAAAAAAAAATCTTCTAATTTTTCTTCCTCTTCTTCCATTTTCTTCTTCTTCGTTGGAAACTAGAGGTCGATATGGAAAACATCATCTTCTTCCATTTTCAAGAGTTCAACAACATAGAGAACATTGGATCTTATTCGTCAAAGACCAGAAGGTCTTTGACAAAGGAGACTAAACGGTCTCCATCGCATGAAGACCAGTATAACGTTTACCATTTATTTCATTTCCTCCCTCCTTCAATTTTTACTTGCCGCTACCCTCTCTAGGTTTGATTTGAACCCATGATGATGGTTTATTTGGATGGTTTAATTCAAACCCAGATGACGATATTTATGTATTTATGTTAGTTTTTTTCACTTAATTTGATTTATATGTTGATGAAGGTTTATATGGTGACTTATGTGTTTATGAAGGTTTATGAGGTGATAACAGTATTGATTAGGTGTTGGTCATGATGTTTGATGTTTGTGTTTCTGTGTTGGTATCTTGATATGATGTTTGACGTTTGTGGTGATTAAGTGTTTATGTTTCTATGTTTATGCGTTTGGTATTTTTGTTGGAAATTGGTTCAAAGAAAATCCAAAAAAATATAGGCTTCCAAGGTTGGAAATCCAAAATTTTCTGAAAAATGAGTTTTCAGTTGTTAAGAACCCAAGGTTTTTGAAGATTGGATTTTTTTTTTTAATATTTTTTAAAAAATTATTTTAAAATTTAATTTATATCGTCCATTATAGAGATGGATGATGAAGATTAAAATAAATTGTTAATAATTTTTTAAATTTTTTTTTTTTACATTCATCTATTAATTATTTTGTAAATTTTTTAACAATTTTTTCCCAACAATATGAAAGTAATATTGTCTTTTTATGCGCCACAACTATGAAGACATATTTTTCAATAATAGAGTTAACAAGATGGGGAAAATAGGATTATGCCAACATACAGGGTGGTCCTTAAAGATTTAGTCAAACAATAGAGGGGTCCTTAATATTATCCCTATTTTATTTTTTCAATTACTGCTAACTTATCTAAACTTTGGGTTTCTAATAATAGGATTAATTTTAAAAATAAACATCATAATAATCTCTACAACTAATATTAAAACATTTATAGTATAATTTCACATAAAAGGTTTGCAAAATTAACTCGCAAAATTAGAAGCTTCCAAATCAAAGCTTGTTATCTAAGTTTATTTTGAAATTATGAAATTTGTTCGAGAAATTTAAGAGTATTTTGGTTTAAAATAATGTGTTGGTAGAGAGAGAAAGAAAGAAACAGAAGAAAGAGAAGGAAATGGATGGGAAAGAGAGGGAAAACAATCATAAGGCCTTATTTGGTATAGGCTTTTAAAAAGGGCTTTTGGCATTTAGAGTCCATTTATTAAGTGTAATTTGGTTTAAAAACCCAAATCCACTAAATTCCACGTTTATAAATTTTGTTTGTCTTTATAATTAACTTTGTATTTATCATATTTATTATTTATATTCAACATATTAAAAAATTAATTTATTATATTTAAAATAGTAATATTTTTAATACAAATTAAACTAATTATATTTTACTTTTAATTAATTGTAAATCAATTTAAAATAATTTAAATATTTTTATTTAAAAATCAATTTAACATTATATTATATTAATTTAGTTCAATCCAATCCCAATTGCACTAAATAAATTATAGTAAAGTTATTATCATTTCCCCATCATACAATTGATGAATCATTATTTTCCCTTATCGATAATTTTAAAAAGATAAAAAAAAAAAAGCTCAAAAATGGTATTAATTCAAATTAAAAAAAAAAGGAGTAAAACGATGTTTCCTGAATCTATAGGAAGGAAATGATGATTCATTAATTATCAAGAAGAAAAATGATAATAACTCATTATAATATTAATTTAATCTAATCATATTTCATTCAGTTCCCTCCAATCATATTTCTTTTCATCCTATGCACCAAATAGAGCCTTAGGAGTCAAATGACACTTTTATAGGTGTTTGGGTAAAATACAAGAAGAACATCTAACTTTTAAAAGGTCTTTCAAAAGGTTTAGGTGAGATTATCATAGTTTATAAATGTGTGATAACTAACATCATATTTGTCAATATCAAATTAAAAAAGGAAAATATATTCTTACAAGCTTGGGAACGGGGTAGAGAGAGTTTATAAAATGGGCCTACAACATCTTGTAAGGTCCCCAATTAAAGGACCAACGGGCTCTTCATTTTATTTGTCAACCCATCAACAAGCCCAACAAAAATGTTTAGTTTTCCATTTTTGTTTGACATTCCCTCCTTTTTTATTCAATGTGAATGGCGATATTTGCACTTCATAAAAATTAAAAAGTAATAAAAAAACTTTTAAAAACCAAAACTTAATTAAAAAAAAAATCATTTTTTATTTTAAAAATGTGAAAAATTAAAGGAAAAAATGGATGGAGATCTAATCTTCTCTTCTATTTCTCTTTCTAAAACTCTCTTCCCATCAACAATATCACCATATTCGACTTGATTATTGGTTGAATCAGGTGAGTTGCAATAAAAATTTGATCTTCAATTTAAAGAAAAATTGAAGAATTTTTTTTTTTCGTTTTTAAAAATACCAAATCAGCAACAATATCAGATTATCGCCAATCTAATTACCAAAGCAGATCTAGTTTCAAGTTAGCACTAAACCATTGGCAATGAGCAATGGTTTGGTCTAGGTTTCTAAATCGAAACTCAGATGTCAATCTAAGTTTCCAAGGTCTCTTAGAAACCTAGATCGATATATGAGTTTTCATCTAGATTGACATTGATCCCGATCCCGAAACCTGGATCGATGCCGATCTAGGTTACAACAAACCGGATTGTCAGTATGGTGAAGATCAAATCGTTGATATAATGAAAACTAAATCAACGACTTGGTATGAGATTAGATTAATGATGATCTGGTACTATATTGTTAGCAATCTATTTTTTTTTTTTTTAATTTTTTTTTCTTCTTTTGATATGCGAATTTGGATGGAAACCCAAAAGTCAATTTTATGAAGAGCATATCGACAATTTGGCATGAGCCCAGATGAGTGATGATCTAGTATCAGATCATTATAGATCTATTATTAATTTTTTTTTTATTTTTTTTTCTTTTTATTGTCTCTCTCACTAATTAATGATATTGATTAATGATGATAGACAATGATTGATGATGATTGTCTCCTTCGTCAACCTGATTTTTGTTCATGTCGACGATTGATGATGAAAAACCTCTATTTGTATTCTATTAATAAACCATTATCAACAGAGATTGAAGTTAATGACAGAGATTCAATTTGGATCTCCACTACTAGTTTTAATTTTTTTTGAAAATTTTTCATTTTGTCAAAATTTATCTGTATTGTTCATCTTTATGATGGACGATTTGAATCCATTTAAAAAAATATATTTTTATTTATTTAAAATTATTTTTTATAGTTAAAATTTAATTATTTTTAAATTTTAAAATGATTTAATTTTTAATTATTTTTAAGTTTTTAAAAATTTAAAATTTTAAAAATGAATATTTACCGTCCATATGAATGGTAAAAGAAAAAGAGAATGATTATATTATCCTTTTATAGTTAAAATTAACGATAAGATAAAATTGAATCATTAAATGAGAGGGGATCGCTGTGAAAGAATGCAAATGTTGCCTTCGTCTATCGAAAATCAAACATCAAAAGTGTATGAGGTAATCTACTAATTTTTGGATAGTTTTAATATATATTCAAACAATATGTATTAAATAAAGTGTTAACAGTTTCTAGTAAAGAGAGGTGGACATATTTATTAATAAGTCTAATATCATAATATATGCAACATTATTTAATTTTTAAAAATAAGCATGATTTTAAATTTTAAAAAAGTAATGTACTAATGTTTGATCATAACAAAAACGCAGCAAGAGCATTACATACAACGGACATCATCCAAGAACAAACAAAAACATAATCCATATGAGCCTGAATCGTACAAATAACTCAAGTTATGGAATATGATTACTGTGTAATTTACACCTCTAGTAAAAACATCTCCAATCACCAATACGGCTTTAACAAGTGTAAAGCAAAGCTGATTGCAATGTTATTTAATCATCATGGAATACAATGAAGCAAAAAGCAAGTTATAATGAAGATTGTACCCATTATCATACCATATAATTAAATAGAAATCAAACTTTGTATTAGGCAAAATCCGAAGCTTACATAAGAAAAAAATTATAAACTACTTTGAAAGCTCCCTAACTCAAAATACTAACAATACATAAGAGCTTAGATCGTACCATTTTGTTCGTCTCCTTGCACTAACATGGATTGCCCTCTTTGACCACTAAAATTCCTCCCATTCAATCGTCCGACCATCATCATGAAAAAGTAAAATTTAGAAATCCTCACAAAACTATCACAAATGCAAGAACACAAACCTTAGTCGTGCTGATGTCCATATCACTGATTGGGAAAAGAAATAAGGTGGTACGTTAGTAGAAACCTTTTTAACGATTGCATCAATGTTTAACCTCTAATTGTATCCAACTGTTATTGTCAGTAAGTACTTTGGCTGTTTCTTCAGATCCTGCAGATTTAAAAGGACATTCTCCATAACCAACTGCCACAACTAAGAAAGCTAGCTAATTCAGAAGCACAATCAGTAAAGAGTTCAAACTTGGAGATCCTTTATGTCACCGCAAATGTGCTAAGATGTGCCAGGAAGACAATTTTTGCTACAGAGCTTTCTGTCATATGCTTTCTATTATATCTAATCATCCCCAAACCCTCCCTCTATCCAAACCAAATCCACTTCTTTAGATAGATTATAATTTAGTCATTGGAACTTAAAGGACAATAAAATTAATATAAAGTAGAAAGAAAGCAATTTTAGATAATATTGAAGCCTCTATGAATCTCGGTTTATGTGCATGGGACTTATAACATATCAACATAATTCATGTTTTCCAGATTTCTATATACCGCATTTCAGGACAGATAAATTGTTATGGATTACAAAGTATGTGGTTTCATGCCATCAATGAACATTATTAAATGTGCCACAACATTAGAAGAATAATTTTATGACAACTTGTAGTAAAGGTAGCTATCACCCAATATCAGAAATTTAATGTTGATAATATCACCATTGCTGCATTCAATGCACATACTTAACAAAGAGAGACTTGGATATCCAGGTTTCCACGTCAGTGTAGCCATCTCCCATAATGATAAGTAGTTAAAAATCCAAAAAAAAAAAAAAAATTCACTTATGTATGATCACAGTAAATATAGATTATACCTCATCGGGCCCACCCCATAATCTGTGCAAGAAAATCAGATTCCGAGACAATAATTCCAGGAGGTAATAACTCTGCTCCACAAGGGTTTGTGGTAACGTATATCCGGAGGACAATAAATAAAGACACAAATTGGTAAGTTTATTCCTTAAGTTGCTGAACATAAAAAGCTATGCTGCAAGAGCAGCAGCCACAATGATATATACAAAAGCCAAAATGATAGAGTTAAAACAAAAATCTAGCAAAGAAAAATGACCCTTCAACAAAATTACGGTTTATAATCCAAAGAATTTAAGATTTTATAATACAATGTCATGCTAGTGTCTGTAAAAGTAAAAATCAGAGTCTGAAACCAGATTTCCTGAAAATAATACTTTGTTCCATCATGATTGCTGCAACAAACAATTATGGAACAATAATGTCAATAAATAATGACATGTACAAATTACAAACTAAATCAAAATTAGCTTCATTGCTTAAGTTAATAAACATAAAGCCTTGATGACAAAGTGTGTTGTATAGTTAGTAGAACAGATATAAAAAGTAATAATCAAAATGTTTAAATTTCAATTTTTAGGTCCAGCATACAAGTTTAGCAGTAATTCATCATGAGTAAATTTTAGGGTTTGTCTTGGATAATTTGGAGCACACATGTAAATTTTTTTTTAAAAAAATTGCAAATAATCATGCTGAAGCAAATTTGTTTGAGGTGGAATGAACATAAAGCTTAACTGCAACACAGGCAGCCAAGAAGAAAAAATAAAAGACAAAAGGATTAAGTCTAAACTAAATCTGCTCAGATAAATTATGACTACATTTAAGTATATGCTTTATTGCCCTGAGAATGAAGTACAATAATTACTTTTAACAATTACTTGGCATATCACAGAACATTGTGCAAGGAATCTGGTAAATTTGTCAACAGAGTTCCAATTAATTGTATTAATTTTTGCAAATAGGGGAAAAAAAAGAAAAAGAAAAAAGAAAAAAAGAAAAGAAAAGAACCACCAATCCTTTGAAACGAAAAAACATTTAGGTACCTTTGGGATTGATCCATTTGTTTTAGAAGGTTCACTACTATGAAGTCCATTTCTGTTTGTTGCTTGCAAAGATTCGGATTTATCAAATCCATTTCCTGCTATCATTAGAGGAGATTTATTTCTGTGATATCCATGATAGTTTGTTGTAGGCACATCAAAAGATGATCTAAGGCTTGATGGTAAGTGAATCTGGTGAGACTCAAGTGCAAATTCAAATCAAAATGGGTGATAGGCATGTACTTTGATATAAGTTGATACCGGAGAAGAAAAATATACTTTGTTAAAAGAAATAGATTGAAAGATATACAAGCAAAAACTCCAGCCACAACTCCTAGAAGCATTGTGACAATAAGCCTACCAGTATCAATAGCTTTCTTATGAACACCACTGCAAGAAAGAATGAGAATGGATTTAAATGTGTAGGCATAAGAAGTCAACAACAAACAGACAGGGTACAATAAATGAAAAAAATGCTCAAATGACAAACAGACAGGGTATAATAAATTAAAAAATGCTCAAATGACAAACAGACAGACTACAATAAATTAAAACATGCTTAAATGACAAACAGACAGGCTACAATAAATAAAAAAAATGCTCAAATGAAAAACTTCACAATAGCGCTGTAATATTACAAATACAAATTTCAACCACAATTTTATATAAGCAAACAACATATGCAGTATACAGATACTTCAAACCTGCAGTGCACAGTCCCCATAGGCATAAGGTATATTATAAATACACAATGACTCTAAACTCAAAGGGTCCGATGCCCAAGAAAATATATAAATTCCTTAAGCACCTCTTGAAGCAAATATGTCATTCTTCTACTTCCATAAAGGATGAAACTTGAAAGATAACAACACTATAAGGGTTGCAAAGAAGTCAACTTTAAACTAAAAAAACAAAAAAAATACATTTCATCCATTTAATAATTTCCCCAATACTTTAAATACATATAATACTAATATTTAAAAATACTCTCATCCATCATAACCTAACAAAGAAAGTAAACATTTCGAATTTCACACTCGGGCCCCAAAGCTGGCATTCATCACCCATCAGGTTCTCATTTCAGCAAAATTTCCCCAAACAATCCTGCTCAATCATGCTCAAAACTCATGACAATACAACTTCAGTTTCATCTATTTCTTTGTTGCAAATGCACTTGCACATATATAACAACACAATAAAATTAGAAGACAGAAGACACAACAATACATTTTTTCCGTGCAGGAAACCACAATTCACAAACCAAGTAATCACTTCTCACATAACTCATTCAATAAATTAACTCGAAAACAACTGCAATTCCCAGTAATGATATCTCACGATCATTAATAATAATAATAAAAAAATAATAACAACAACAACAAAAATTAATTGCAAACTTAGTATAAAAAATGTTGGCTCGAATCACTAACTGTTAACAACAATTTTGGTAATTTGTTTGTTTTTTGAAATTTATTTTTCCACAATCAATTAAAAAAAATGACTATTCAACTACACAACGAACCTGACAAAAACAAACTGGACAGTATACACCTATTTACAAATGAAAAAAGAAAAAAAAATCAAAATCAAACTACAATATTCTTCAAAATTGATAAATGAAAACTGTAAAACTCCATTCAATTAAAAAAAACAAAAACAAAATTGGACAGAATAACTACAACGACCACAACAACAACAACGAATGTGATCACAATTGAAGATATATTGAACAACGAACAATCAACAGCAACAAAGAATCACATCACTTGAACTCATCAATTTTCACTAATCAAATAACTGATTCTGTAGAAATTTAGAAGAGCAAATAAAAAAAAACTAAAAATAAAACAAAAGG